>CM019148.1:102403851-102772414 GCA_009733165.1 Naja naja
TTTTCCTAGAAACTGTTGCCAAGCTTTCCAGTACACGCTGCTGAAATTGCCAGAGAGACTGCCAAAGACATTGTATTGGCCTGTTAGGCTGATTAAGAAAGGTTGGCCTCTTCAAGATCTACCTCACCTGCCCAACCTTTTAAATCCAGGCAAACTGAATTATCTGTATTAAGAGGATGTATTTTGTGAGGTAACAGGGTGGTTATTCCTGCAAAACTGCAAAAAGAGGTTTTGGAAATGTTACATGAGGTCATCAGGTATTGTCAGAATGAAGGATTGGCCAGGAGTTATGTATGGTGGCCAGGTATTGACAAAATGGTTGAAAACTGGGTTGCATCTTGTCCCAACTGTCAGGTAGTCAGGCCTGCCCCACCTCTTGCCCCCACACAGGAATGGGAATGTCCTAGGGGCCCATGGTCCAGGATTCACATTGATTTTGCTGGCCCTACCAGAGGGCACACTTTCCTTATTATAGTTGATGCATATTCCAAATGGCTAGAGTTATCCCTATGGCATCCACCACAACTGAAGCTGTCATCAAACAGCTTAAAAGCTTTTGTAACTCACGGGTTACCTGATGTGCTTGTTTCTGACAATGGCCCTCAATTTACATCCAACCTTTTTGAATCCTATCTAGCACAACAGGGTATCAGACATGCCCTGACAGCCCCTGGGCATCCTCTCCGCTAACGGCCGGGCTGAACATATGGTACGATTTACCAAGGAAAAACTTCAGCAATTGGGTCCAGGGATATCACTGAGAGAGTTGAAAAACTTCTCAGTGTTCAGCATATCACTCCCAACCTCAACTAATTTGTCCCCAGCTGAATTGTTGATGGGTAGGAAACTCAGGTCTCCCTTGATCGCCTTCATCCCACTTACACACCCAACGCACCACTAGATTCCACTAGCAAAATTCACACATTCACTGTGGGTGATTCTGTTTATGCTAAGAACCTTATGGGTGAACCATTATGGATTCCTGCTGTGATAACCCAAATCACAGGCCCCAGGTCTTACAGGGTACAAACAGAGGATGGTGTCCTCTGGAGCAGGCACATTGATCAGTTAAGATCCAGATTGCCTCAGGAGCATCGCTTTTGCTCCTCTCTGGTTCCCATAACTACTGCCTCTTCTAGGGGGGAAGGGGAGGATCATGAGTGTAATGGACAAGCAAGAATCAACCCCATGTGTAATGAGCTAACACAACAGGAACCATCCCAAAACCTGTCGCAATACCAACAACCATTTTCACAATGGAAGATTGCACATCATTACCTGATTTAGGTGCTGACATTGGGTTGGAGATGGATTGGGAGGAGAGACCAGGTTGTAGTAACCAAACAGGTTCTACCATTACTACAAGTCCTAGTAAGGGAATGTCAGCAGACACATTTCCTCCCTCACAAGGTGAGAACCTTAAAACATCTGAACCACGTAGGTCTCAACATACATGTAAGAGCCCCACCTATTTAAAAGAATACATTAGATAGGCTGGGGTTTGAGTATGGACTGAACCTAGTGGGGAGGAGTGTTATGTATGCACAGGTTTAAAGTCATTGGTTTAGTTTGAACTGTTCTTGTAAAATGTAAGAAATGATTGGTTTAAAAAGTGCGGGAAAACCCTGCACTCTGATTGGCTGGCAACTGCGGCTGCTGGCTATAAGTAGCAGCTGCAGCCCAGCCAAAGTGGGTTTGTTCTGAGCTGTAGTCACTAATAAACAAAGAGCTTGAAGCACTCCGCGTCTGTCTCTTCATGCAAACTTAACAGTGCCCAATGTTCAAGTCTGTCAAGATCCAAACCAGAGTTATTCATTACTAGAAATAATCAAATGTAAAAATTCTCACCATAATATATATATAGTATTGTGCACAAATTTGTTCCAAACAAAAAGTCACTCATCTTCAGTCAAATCTATAGCTTTCATTTCATTTAAGTAACTTCAGTAACCAAGAGATCCATTCTCATAAAGCTGGCATTCAGAAAGTAATGAGATTAGGGTAGCAAAGCAACAGCAGCATGGCCAATATTGTAAATCAAAACAATATGCTTTACCTGTCACCATTATGATATAACTCTGTGAAAAAAAGTGTTTCTTTTCAGGTTTTCTGATATTTTTTCTTTCCCTTTGCCAATAATTGTTAGCAGAGATTCCTGTAGATCCTGCTAATATATAAAAAGGTACTGAGAGAAGAAATAATGCCACCTTTTCATTGTCTTCTCATTTATTTCATAAACAAAATAATCCAATGTACCAGTGTGAGAAAAGAAATATCTCCCTAGATTCAATTGTACCACTTTAAGCTTCAGTAGCTGCAATTGGTGATAGCAGTGCATATGATATAGCTGCAATTGATGATCTTATCACTGTATATAGGAATATTGGCCTATTCCTTCAAAATAAACTACTTTACACAGCAACAGAGTTATGTATTATAGCATTAATTGTTTGTTTCAGATCCTACTCCACAGTACTTCAGTGGGGTTTTAGGTGTGACTTTCGATTTAACTATTCCAAAATACTGAATTTGTTCTTCATTCATTCTCTCATGCTTGCACATTTATTATTGTCTTGATGCAGGTCTGCTATTTGTTGTCTTATAGAATTCTCTGATACAAAGCAGAATTAATGTGTCTTTTAGTTATAGAAAAGCATCCAGGTCATGAAGTAGCAAACCTCACTATCATGAAACTTCTATTCTCATACTTTTCAGTTGACATTTTTAGAAATCTGGAAGTATTCTTTTAAACTTGGCAAATTTGTGATGAACTATTATTTCTGTCCTGCTATTTCCATTAACCCCAGTAGGTTTTTTTTAAAAAAATAATTGTATTAAAATTAGAATGACAACAGTAAAATTAATACTCGCTAATAAAATAAAAGAATAAAAAGAAAAATAGAACGTGCAGAAATTAAAGAAAAAGGAATCAGAGAAAGAAAAAGAAAAAAGAAAGAAAAAATAATAATGTAGTAAAGAAAAATAAAAGAATATAAAGAAGAGAATTCTCCCTTCATCACCACAAATATAAACAATTTCAGTAACATCACCTTCTTTTAAAATACAATTTCTGCTTCCCATATCCCATATTTTCTATTTTAAAAAACCCATAAAGCCTCATGATTTCAGTCCTGATCTCAGCAAAAGTCCACTAAGTCTACAAAGATAACAACCAATCTATTTTAACTTTATTCAAACATACCAACTCTATATTCCTTCCTTTTACTTATAAGGTTGATTAGTCCCTTCAAATAATGTCTCAGAACTTGGTTTCTTTTCAATTTTTTCCCTTTTCCTTTTCCATAAAATTCTTCAAAATTTTAACAAACCTCTTGTTAAGTCCAAAATAGGGCAATTATCCAGGCTATTTTGTTCTATTTTTAATCTATATATCTCTTTTAATTTTTAAGATATCGGCTGTTTTCCATGAAATTTTTGTAGCCTCTCATTTTGAAATCCTCTTTTAAATCAGTCTTGTTCCTGCCCAGTAGAACTTCTTTCTCTTCCATGGCATCTTTTAAACACAGTGTATCTCTAGAAGGAGATACTACTGAAATTAATTTCTGGGTCCATTGTTCAAAAATATCCTTCAATATCCCCAAAGTTAAAATATTTTGTTTCATTCTGAAATTGTAAGACAAACTTAAGTGTTCTTCATCTTGAATTATAATCTTTAATTCCCTCTAGTTCCCTCTAGTGACCATTTTAAAGCCTTTTTTATTTTCATTTTTTAAAAATAAATAAAAACAAAAGTATTTTTCCATGAAAAGGTTTCTTTATAATTAATTCCAAAATCTTATTTCAAGTTTATCTCAGTATATTTATAACTTTTTAAAATCAAAATTTTAACCATCCTTTTGCTGTTTATTACAAAAAATATTAAAAACTTGTATTTAAAACTATTTTCATTAAGTATTGAAGGAAGCTTACTGGCATGACAAAACTGTCAGTCCAATGGTTCCTGATAGCTGAAAAGCAGCTAATAAGGAATTTCCAGAAGTGAATAGAAAGGAAGTATGCAAACCCAAAACTCCTTTCAAAGATGCTGACTGCAGTTTGAGCAAGATTGCTATTCCCTTGTCTCCTAGAATTGTAAATCCAAAAGAGACCTCCATCTTCCTGACCCTTCACAAGAAGCAGATGTCTAGAGAAGTTGTGAGAAATCTCATATCCTGGCCTTGTCTGAAGGGAAAATATCGAAGAGCCAATCTACCCACTGGTTCTTTATTCTGCCATGGTGGTCAACTTCACTTTTTGGGAAGCCATCTTCAAGTCTGCCATTTCTTCCCTGAAAGTCCAAAAATATCCAAAAATATCATTGTTATTTCTTATGGTGGAGTCATGAATAGTCATTTTGGTAAAGGTGACATAGATTTGCAGATTGCTGGATATGGTTCTAGGATACTTTGTAATTTCAGGTTTGCTTTTCATGCTGCAGTTACAGTGATTTTTATTGCATTCCAAGTCTTCTCCATCACAAGATCATGTCTCTCACTGTAGATTGATAAAGCTCCAGAGCTTTAGAAATGGTTTTATAACCTTTTCCAGACTGATAGGCATGAGTAACCTTTCACACTGGTCTTCAATTATTTCTTTTGAATAGGGCAGGATGTGCCTTTAGAATCTGCATAATGAGATCTTCCCTCAAGATCTTCCGTGATGGGAGCCAAAATCTGTGAAATGTATATAGAGTAGGACTGACCCAAATCAGCCTTCATTGTTTAATGAAGTATTTCCACAATAGGCCCTTGTTATCCCTTTAACTGACTTGACTGAAATAAGGGAGTAATTATTTTCTCACACTTTCTGTGAGTTGTTTATGAAATAAAGAACTGGAACATACTTTGATGAAATTTATTTACTCAGACTCCCTTTATATAACATTAGGACACAGATGAATTTTTGATTATATTCACTTTCAAAGATATATAAAAATTCAGGAAGTTCATAAAAGGCAAGTACTTTTTCACAGAATTATATATAGTTGACTACCTGGTGGTAAATATGGATATATCTACTAATTGTATTATTTAGAAAAGACATATTTGTATTGGTTAGCAAAGATATCCTAGCACGATTTATACAGTTTTATATTTCCAAATTGCTACAATTTCATACATTTTCCAAAATACCCTAAAGGGCTGAAATTCTGCTCCCTGTAGGAAAAGAAGTGGAGATATTAAGAAACTGTCTATGAGGCATTGTCACCTTGGTTGATAAATGGTATTTCTTTTTGCAGTTAAATGTGGCAAATTTTTAATGATATGGAATGCTGCTGAATACTTCTAATCTTAAACAGAAAAAGACAAAATATATTCATACATTTATTTATATATTTCTCAAATTTATAAGGCCGCCCAACTTGTAACACTTCTAGATGGTGTAGAAAATTTAAAAATATACCCCATACAATAAGAGCAAAAAGAAGATGAAAATGTGGGGATTAATGCACTGAATATACTAATGAAATTCTTTCAGAAGGCACTATTCTCTCCTAACCCAGTGCCTCAGGAAATAGCCAGGTCTTCAAAGACTGTTTAAAGGCCAGAGGGTCAGATAATGAGATATAACCTGAGGACATTATGAGCATTTTTATTCCTTAAGAGTTTTGAAACCAGATGTCCAGCTGACATTATTCATTTTAGCCAGCAAGCCTCGTTGATGATTCATGATAATTCACAAAAGCCTTGCATTCTTCTTTCAAGATTACCTTATTTCAATACAATATTTTAGAATAGCATGTTTGTTAAAACTTTAAATTACTGAAAGGGAAAAAAACATAGCAAATTAACCTTACCCACAAACCAATTTCAAATTAAGCAAAAGCACTACATCCAAATACTAAGAGAGAACTTACAAAGAAATGGTTACAAAATGCATTGTTCTGGTAGTCATATATTGCTGTCAGTTGATAGACTTCACATTTCTCTAGTGAGGTGGCTGCTAGGCATTACAGGCCAAATGCTCAATAACCTTTCTAATACTTTCATTCAGGTGTTTCTATTATCATATCACACCCATGGTAAGTTAGTTGTGTTCTGTGTACTGTTGTTTCATGGTTCTATGGTTTCCGCAGTAGCAACTTACTATGTTCTACTTAGCTGTTTTGCTGGTTCACTTTTCTTGTAAATGTCACAACGGAAGTCTGTAATTAGGTAACATTTGATGCAAATCCACACTAGCTCAGAACTTTGTGATCAATGCTGGCAATAATATCCATTATTAAAAAGGTTAATAGAATGATGATGAGACCCTTGCCATACACCTCACACCCTGCAGATCTTTCCCTGTGTATTGCCAGGCTTCCTTCACATCTTTACCCATTCCCCCGCTAATGACGGTGGGATTTGGTTAAAGATGACAACGATGGAACTGCAGAATTGCTGTTGATAAGTGATGCATTTGATCGCTTAGCGCCAGAAATTCCAGTCCAAATTGCTGTCATAAGTCAAGGACTATCTGTACTCTCTACTCTATTAAATTATTAACAGTAACAGCATCTCAGCTGAGAAGAAAACAATATTATTCTTAGGCCCTAATTTGTAGTTTTTGTTTTCTCGAGATATTCAAGCACTGTACTGAAATATATGGGGATTGTTTATTATATTGGTGAAAACACTTAGCCATTTATGGAGGACTCATTACACATACACACATTCATAATTGCTATGCTTACTGCCAGAATCAGTCTCTGAGTCAGAGACTAATGTCATTATAATGCCTATAGCAGCTATTGCAATAATCATCCAATGAAATATTGTGAAACATTATCATGAATTACAAACACATTTAAAACATCTCCAGCTCAAGTACTGCTCCTATATACAGTTCTATCGCAAGTTGGCAGTCTAATAGTACTACCTTAGATAGCTAAGTTAAAATTGACAATTGCCTTTAGCTTCACCATTTTGTTATTGTTGTTTCCGTAGGTGAAGAGGGGGAAAACACCTTTGGATATCAGCAGAAAAATGCTAGATAGATAGATAGATAGATAGATAGATAGATAGATAGATAGATAGATAGACAGACAGACAGACAGATATAGAGATAGATGGATAAAGAGAGATAAAGAGATAGAGAGATAGAGATAGATAGACAGAGATAGATAGATAGATAGATAGATAGATAGATAGATAGACAGACAGACAGACAGACAGACAGATATAGAGATAGATGGATAAAGAGAGATAGAGAGATAGAGATAGATAGATAGACAGAGATAGATAGATAGATAGATAGATAGACAGACAGACAGACAGACAGACAGACAGACAGAGATATAGAGATAGATGGATAAAGAGAGATAAAGAGATAGAGAGATAGAGATAGATAGATAGACAGAGATAGATAGATAGATAGATAGATAGATAGATAGACAGACAGACAGACAGACAGACAGACAGATATAGAGATAGATGGATAAAGAGAGATAAAGAGATAGAGAGATAGAGATAGATAGATAGATAGACAGAGACAGATAGATAGATAGATAGATAGATAGATAGATAGATAGATAGGTTAGATAGATAGAGATAGAGATAGAGATAGATACAGATAGATACAGATATAGATACAGATATAGATATAGATATTATTTGTATTTGTGAGGAATTGGATGGATGTCCTGTCCATTCATGCCATAGATTCTGCAAAAGCATATTGCATGCTAAAGCCTTACAATTTAGTTGTAAGTTTCTTAACTTCTAACTTAATTCATGTGTTAGATGATGCATACAACTGTATATTTATTATATGTACAAGGATAGATAGGTAGCTATCATTCAATTGCAAAACACCCTGAAATTTTAATTTGCATTACTGGAGGCAGCCTAATACCGGTACTTTTTTGGTGAATGAAAGTGTTGAAATCATAAAAAGGATCACTTTATTTAAACCATTCTCTTTGTTAAAAAAGTTGATTCAGTGGATATTAAATGACATACTACCCTTTTGAAAATCATTGATATTTACTGTTGCTGATCATTGTGTCTTCAAATGTAATTGCCAGAGGTGGTATTCAGCAGGTTCTGACCAGTTCTGGTAGCAGAAATTTTGAGTAGTTTGGAGAACCGGCAAATACACCTCTGACTGGCCCTGCCTCCATCTATTCTCTGCCTCCCAAGTCCCAGCTGATTGGCTGGGTCTTTTTTTGTTGCCCTACACAGGAGAATGGAGCTGGAAAGCAGGTTAGTGGGGTGGGGAGGGAATGAAATTTTGCAGTAACCTTCCTCCTGGAGTGGGGTGGGAATGGAGATTTTGCAGCATCCTTCCCCTGCCATGCCCACCAAGCCATGCCGACTAAGCCATGCCATGCCCGCCAAGCCACGCCCACAGAACCAGTAGTAAAAAAAATTGAATCCAACCACTGGTAATTGCCATTTCATGTATGTTGTGTTGTTTTAAAATCCATTATGTAAAATCTATATGCATCAAACTAGTTTCAGAACTTATTGTTCTTCAGGAATATTGTTTCCACATGAATTTAACCAATCTTCTTTGATCTGTGGCACACACAAAAATTATTGCCTTAAATTTCAAAATGGCATTGTGAACAAATTACAGTGTATCATTGTTGCTAAAACACTGTATTGTTCTAAACACAAGCTGTCACTTTGATATACAATGTGTCTATTTTAAAAAATAACCCACAAAATAAGAAGTCGGCAACTGGTTAAATATCACAAATCAGAGTGTTATCTAACCATGATAAGGTAGACCCCAAAAGCTTCCCTAATGTCAGCTCATATAGCCACTATGTTGTTCATACAGCAACACCAGGTCTGGAATGTGACTATTGTCACACCATGGTTATCATGGTGGCCATGAATACTCAAGCCACTTCAGACCCCTATTCCTAGGCAGACAGACTGAAGTTCCTCAGTACAAGCCTTGAGATTCCACTGCCAATCCAGAAATCCGAAACCCAGAAACCCTTCCCAATCAACAGAAGAGCCAAATATGCAATTTCATTTTTTTTTTGTTATAGTAGGTTCAAAGGCAGGGGTGGGCTTCAAAAATTTTAAGCAACAGGTTCTCTGTCTGGTTGCTTGGTAGGCATGGCCATGGTGCTCATGGTCTAGTTGGCCTCTTGCACTGCGGGGGGACGTTTTTGCCCTTCCTGGGCTCCAGAGGATCTCTGGAAGCCAGATAAGGGCCCATTTCCAGCCTTCCTGAACTTCCAGGAAGCCCATTTTTCACCCTCCCCGAGCTCCGCATGTACCCTGCACTTATCTGCATCCAAAACAGGCTACACGGGGACTCCTGGGAGGAGTGAGGTGGGGTGGCTGGGGCCGGCTAGGAGTAGGATTTGATAGTTCCCCAAACTGCACAGAATCTTAGCTAGGGGCTCTCCCGAACCCCTGCGACCCCCAGCAGCCCACCCCTGTTCAAAAGTTAGAAACAAAAGCAGTTTGTCTCAGAGTGGCCTGCAACACCCATTTCTACTCTTATTTTTAAGTAAGAGAAAAAAGTGCAACTCAAATTGCCTGTTTGCATCAAATTTTAATGACAGAATCTCAGATTATGTGGAGAATACTAATGGGTTGCTACAATGTAGTATCTAGGCCACAATTTGCAGATTACCCATCCTGCATTAACCTGTATTTACTATATTATATTATTTATTTATTTATTACTTATTAATTGGATTTCTAACCCGCCCCATCTCCCGAAGGACTCGGGGCAGCATGCAATCATAAAATGATACAGATGTACAATTAAAAAAATATTAAATAAGAAACCCAATTAAAAGCTAAAAATAATAAAACCATCATCTAAAAACTCCCTTCCCCACCCTCAGCCCAGGTCAGCACGTTGGAACAACCAAGTTTTGAGGCCCCGGCGGAAGCAGCGGAGGTCAGGGGCCACCCGAAGCTCCAGGGGGAGGTGGTTCCACAGGGTGGGTGCTCCCACAGAGAAGGCCCTACCCCTAGGGGTCGCCAGCTGACATTGTCTGGCTGACAGAACCCCAAGGAGGCCCACTCTGTGAGAGCGCACAGGACGATGGGAAGTAGTTGCTGGCAGCAGGGTCTCCCGTAAATATCCCGGTCTTAAGCCATGAAGGGCTTTGTAGGTTAACACCAACACCTTAAATCTCACCCTAAATCTCACTAATAGGGAAGTAGAAGCAGGCCACATTAATACCTATCCTATTAGCAACTAAGGGAAAATGCAAAGTTTGCAGTTTTACGTTAAAGCCAATATGAACATGAATAGATGAGCCGAAAGAGGTATTTCCAACAAACATATTACCAATCTTGCATGAAGCAAGATTTTCCTACTAGAAATCACTTTCCTCTTTTGAGAATGAAAACTATGTTTACAGTCATGGGCATAGGTCATACTGTGTTTGGTGGCTCAGGCTGTTAATTGCCTGCACTTAAGTTCCAGCTGCCTACAACTGCTGTAGGCTCGAGTCCCACCAGGCTCAAGGTTGACTCAGCCTTCCATCCTCTCGGGGTAGGTAAATTGAGGACCCAAGATTGTTGGGGGCAATTAGCTGACCTTGTAAAAATGCCGCTTAGTAATAAGCAGGCATATACAATGGAATGAAGGCTATTGCTGAGCACACTGGGTTGTATCCCAAAAATTGTAAGCCGCCCTGAGTCTCCGGAGAAGGGCGGCATATAAATGTAATTTAAAAAAAAATGAGGGTTTTCATCACTAAACATGAACAAAAGTATTACACAAATATTTACTCAAAGTAGTACATATTAATTATACAACACAATATAAACAAAACACACACCGCAAGATTAAAACCTCAGTTTAAGAAAATCAACATAATTCTACCATGACTATTTAATAAGATACTACTTAGCAATATTAAGACCAAAGATTTCAAACATAATAACTTGAATATAAATTTTATATTTAGGATGCTAAAGGACTCATATTATGATTCTAATTTTGAACAGGTGGTTCACAGTTGGACACCAAGTTCTTTTACAAATTTGCAAAAAGAACTTGCCATATATTTAACTTTATAGATCAGGATGTCACAAAGAAAGTTTGAATCCAAAACACTAAAACATAAATTATTATCAAACTCCGAATATATGAATTGAATACTCTTATTTCAAAAGCTGCAAGAGGTAGTATTTCAAACTTAAAATAATATTAAATTTAGGAAGCATGTCATAATTTAATGTGAAATATCAATCGTTTTAAGCCAGTGAACTACATTATGTATTTTCTCCACTCCTACAACCTTCATTCCAACACTCTGGAGGAGGCAACAAAATGTACAGCATGTTTTGTTCTGCATCTTTGGGGTATGTGTCATTTTGCTTCTGCAGAAAACTGATACAGCACACACACACACACACACACACACACACACACACAGAGTCCGAAAAGATTTAAAAATGCAACGTTCCACAATATCATTTTTCTTAAGCCAGCCTGATATAATCTAAAAATTCACTAAGTGTGGGCAGGGGAGAATATTTCAGTCAACAAAAGAATAAATAACATACAAAGCAATGACCTAAATACTAAATTAATTCCAGATTTTTGGCCACAGATGTCTCTAAACAACTTTAAAAGTTGAATTACAGATTAGTGTATTGTCTGAGATGCAAGATGTGCTGGAATTCTGTATTTTAATGGCCATCCAGAAAATACAGTAAAAGTCTGAACGATATAATGACCAAAATGCCTAAAAGAAGGTTCCATGCTACATATATATACCTAAATATCTTAAAGTGTCATTTCACACTATGATAGGTTTATTATATAATATATTCTTTGGTGTGGATTAATGTCTCCCTACTGAGAAAAAGCACAGTAACTCTTACACTAGGTTTTGAACGCATGATAAGAATTTGAGAAGCTTTCCCCAGCCTACTGAGCTCAGATGTTTTATAGTCATAAATATACTATTAGAAACCAGCATAGTAGCTAAGAAGTGCCTAAGAAGTCTGGATGTTGTCATTTAACATAACTTAGTGCACTTAGCTAAGAATTGGGGGATTAAGTCTCAGGAAAAGGCTATATTACAGTTCTGCTCTGTGTTGGGTTTTTTACTATCAGTTTTCTACAGAAATAGAAAAATAAAAAACACTGGCACAATAACAAATTTATATATACATACACATACACACCAGAGATGGTATTCAGCAGGTTCTGACCAGTTCCGGAGAACCAGTAGTGGAAATTTTGAGTAGTTTGGAGAACCGGCAAATATCACCTCTGATTGGCCCCACCCCCATCTATTCTCTGTCTCCCGAGTCCCAGATGATCAGCTGGGTCTTCTTTTGTTGCCCTGCACAGGAGAACGGAGCTGGAAAGCAGGTTAGTAGGGTGGGGTGGGAATGGAAATTTTACAGTATCCTTCCCCTGCCATGCCCACCAAGCCACACCCACCAAGCCACACCACATCCACCAAGCCACGCCCAAAGAACTGGTAGTAAAAAAAATTGAATCCCACCACTGATACACACACACACACACACACACACACGTACTTTTTCTAGGAGTAAGAGAATAATAAACAATTAGAAGAAATGTTGATACTTTATGAGAGCAGGTCTTCAGAAAAGCTTCTTTTCCACATCTTTAAAAAGTTTCAGAATACTAGCTAATACTCCTATATAATACTCCTGTAACAGAAGCAGGACACATTCCCTACACCAAGACTCAAGGAGTGGAAAAAGATACATGACTACAAGGAAACAATAGAAGGTATTATCCATTTATTATTTAGATTCACTAAATCAGAGGTCTCCAACCTTGGTAACTTTAAGACTTGTGTACTTCCAACTCCCAGAATTCTGGAAGTTGAAGTTCATAAGACTTAAGTTGCCAAGGTTGGAGACCCCAGCACTAAATGACAGAAGGTGTGCTAATGTCTCCCTCTGTCCTACTCAGGAGGTCCCTTAAAGATTGGCCTTCTTGCAATTGCCTCTTTTAATATTCTTTCTTTTTTGCAGGGGGTGGGCTTCAAGTCAGTCTTGACTTCTAGCAAATGCCTAGGCAATATTTCTTGACAACTTTTCTCAGAAATGCTTTGCCATTCTTTCTATGGCTGACAGTGGGGCAGTGAGTGGGTCAAAGTCACCTAGATGGGCCTAAAGTTGGACTAGTTTGGACTAGGGGCTCATTGTATGAAAGTAGAAGAAATGATTTCTATTGTTAGCTAAATATTATTAGCTAAATATCCTAACACTCTTGAGAGAAGAAAGTAATTACATAATAAACAAAACAAATAAACAAAAATCAATACTACATCAGGAACAATAATATCCCATGATCACTTATTTTCATTACTACTCATATGACTTCTATGTAAAATGTTGAAATTTTATATCGTGTAACATATACCATAGCTGAATTGTACATCCAGTTAGGAGGCCACTTCCATACCCCCATAGAAGTTTTATTTATAATTACATGGGTTGGGTATATGTTTACTTCTCTCGTATGTCCTGTTCTCATCATACACTAAATAATAATAAATAACCATGCAACATACAGTACATAAGGAAACAGCAATCATTTCAGAATAAGAAAATGAGGAGGAACAGATGACACATAGCTAATACTACGTCAGTATTCAGTTAGTATCTCCAGTCTCAAGTTTTTTTATATAGTACAGATTTGGCAGGTGGGTTATGATGGTCACAGACAAATAAGTCTGCTTACATGGATCTATGGCTCTGAAATATACCAGCAATATTTGGATTCTATTAAAACCAGGCTGCCCACACTAAATAGATATGACTGATATGTATGATTCCTCTTGTTCTCTTTCTTCAAATCATACAACTCTACCTTTTCCATGATTCCTATTACTTTACATAGTTCTTAATATAGCTAAAATGTAGTTAAAATTAATCCAACCTATGTTGGTTTACAATCTTCTACTTTCCAGTTCTTCATTTCCCCCTCCCCCATCCTGCTGTTTGTCCTATGTACCCCACACACACACATACACACATACACTGTTGAAATTGAGACTGTAAACTCATTGGGGCCAGGACCTCTCCCCCTTTAAAGTGCCATGTACAATGATCTATAAATAACAACATCAGCACTATGAGAGGTGACAAAAATGTCTAAGTATTTCTATAGCTGAAAATTACTCCTTGTCTGAAGCTTAAATGTCAGCAGTACTGAATATATGTTCCAATGATTTTTAATGTGCTGTTTTAAAATACATACTATTCCTGTTTTCCAGTGATACAATTTCCAGATGTAGTCCCTATGACTGAAGGATACCTTCTCCCCATATTCTATATTGGTTTAAATTATATTAAGATATATGCAGCCCAAATCCTTTGCAACTTTAGTTCCAATTAATTTCCACTGGTTTCAATTGTACTTATCCCCAAGTACATTTGTAAAAAGCTTCAGCTATAATCAAATAATCTTCTATGGGTTAAAATTAGTATTAGAAAACCAATTGCTTGAGGGTTTGAAAAAGGATAATACATCACAACCATTTAATCCTCTCACCAAAAATGTGAGATGGGCAGAAAAATCCCTAGATACTGGAAGTTTTTGATTACTTTGAGATTACTACAAAAAAATTCACAGGTCTTTATTATTCAAGCTATTTTAATTAAGTTTCCCCATCCCAAGAAGCCTTACCAGAATCACTTTAGTGCAGTGAAACTTAACACCAAGCTGCACATATCTTACATCATTCCAGAACTGTTTTTGTTCACAGCTTAAATGGTTTTCTCCTTTCCTATTGATTATATTGCCATATCCACAATAAAATCAAATGATACAATACAATTATATTATTACAGAGACAATAATGAAGATTTGTTTTATTTCCCATTTATTGACTGTCACTTCTTGGAATTACCATCATCAAATTAGCCTGGATTTTAAAATCCTTCTTAAAGGATCTAGGGTGGTATCTCAAAGCAGCTTGCAATAATTAATGTGAGGAGGGAGTTCTATTTGCCAAATCTCAATTTCTTTGCAAATTGTATTTTGTTCTCCCAACAGGCCCAAGAGTTCCCCCTAAAAACCAAACCAGAGAAAACTGACATCATTCTTCCCATCGATGCAAGTGAGAAGCCCAGCTTCCTCCAAGGGAAAACTTGGTCCCCTGTTTGGACCACACTCTTGATGCTTCTTGGGGGAAGGGAGATGTCACCACTTATCTTCACGGGAAAGAAAGATTCAGAGCCCAACAGGGGGAAGAAGAGCAGAAGGAAGGAAGCAAAGTTGGGGAGAAGAACGCACAGCAAAAAAAAGTGTGTTGTTTTGTTTTGGGGTAGTTGTTTTTTTTCTTCCCAGAAGCCCCTAAGAGATGCACTATTCTTTTGTACCTCGTTGTTGCGGCGCTGCTTGTTGCTGCTGCGGGCGCTGCTGCGGCCATCGGGACTGCCCAAGTAAGGAACCGCACCAGCTCAGGGCGACTGTGAGGAACAAGAGGGGAAGCCCAGGCGCTCGCCTCATAGCGGCCAAACTTCGCGCGCTCTCTCGCTCCCGTGCGCGCTCTCCCGCTCCGCTTTGGAGCTCCCGGCAAGAATTGTGAAGGGAGGCAGACACCGCGCCTCTGAGGGAAAGAGGAGGCGGCGAAGCCCTGGCTGTCACCCGGGATGGGACCGCGGAGGGACACGCCCCTGTCGCCTTCGCCGCCGCTCTCGGCTTCTTCCATGTGGGCTGAGGAGTCACAAGACAATGAACAATTGGCGAAGTCTTCCAAAGAGGGAGGCTTAGCACGAATTAACCGGGGGTGGTGGGGCAGGGGGGCAGCGTGGGAGGGGGTGCTTTGGCGTGCAGTGGGGATAAAAGAACAACTGCTCGGTCTCGCCTGCAAAAAGCGAGGATGGGAATTTTTCCAAGCTACAACAAGCAGCAGAAGAGTCTAAAAACTTGAGCGCTCTTAAAGTCGATCTCTCTCTCTCTCTCTCTCTCTTCAACTTGCAAGAACAATTTTACTGAACCCAGAGGAAGAAAGCGGCAGCCTCACGCTTTACATTGTATACATTTTTTTTTCTTTCTTAAAAAAAAACACTATTGCGAGCCAAACATTCCCAAGAACCAAAACGGGCCTGGCTAGAGACCCTTACAGGAACCAGGCAAACGGAAACATCGAAGCTGAGCAGAGGATCCGTCCAGCCGTCCCTCTAGTGCTGGGTTAGCAAAAGCTCAAAAGTAGCCGGCATGAGCTTGTAACATCCACGAAGATAGGTACAGATTATATATGTATATTTAAAAAAACCAGACTCAGCTTTTAAGCAAACGAGTCAGTAGAAACGCCAACTCTTGCATCCCAATACTAAAATAGGCCATTATGGTGAAGTTTCTCACATCTAGCTTTTTATACTCCTTTTGTACATGAGAAGGCGCTTGACTCGTCCGGGGCTTTTTTTTGCGTGCAACGGAGGCAGCGTCGCAAAGCTTCCCGACTTAGCTCAGCGCCTGAGATGGGATTTGTATAAACCAGATCGAGACTCAGTTCACATTAAACTTTTCACTTGGAGAACAGGTGAAAAAAAAACTCCCAAGTAATAAAACATACCGTTTTCAGCCTGAAAAGTGAGCGCTCGTCACATAAACCCCCAATATGAGGGAGCATTTAAAGCCATTTTCAACGAAGTCCTCACACATGCACCCCACAACTCAATAACTTTGTCCTATGATATTTCAAGTGGGGTGGGGAGGAATCAACACCTCCCTCTTTGGGCATTCAGGGGGACATAGAATAGAATAGAGTAGAGTAGAGTAGAGTAGAGTAGAGTAGAGTAGGAGTAGGAATAGAATTCTTTATTGGCCAAGTGTGATTGGACACGCAAGGAATTTAGCTCGATGCAAATGCTCTCAGTGTACATAAAAGAAAAGATACATTCATCAAGAGTCAAGAATCATAAGGTACAACATTTAAGAATAGTCATAGGGTACAATAAGCAATCAAATCATACTAGGAAACAGTCAATAAAAATCATTAGAGTACAAGCAACAAAGTTACAGTCCTACAGTCATAAGTGGGAGGAGATGGGTGAAAGGAAGGATGGGAGGATTAATAGTAATAGTAATAATAATGCAGACTTAGTAAATAGTTTGACAGTGTTGAGGGAATTATTTGTTTAGCAGAGTGATGGTGTTCAGGGATAAAACTGACCTTGTGTCTAGTTGTTCTGATGTGCAGTGCTCTATAGCATTGTTTTGAGGATAGGAGTTGAGACAGTTTATGTCCGGGATGTGAGGGGTCTGTAAATATTTTCACAGCCCTCTTTTTGACTCATGCAGTATACAGGTCCTCAATGGACCTGTATTGGGCCAAGTTCTCTTGGCTTTTAAAATGCATTGGCACATGTCTTGGGAGTGGGGAGTCAGGTAGACTAAAAGAGAAAATTGGGACACAAAATTTCTCTTGCGCCCTTGCAATGTTCTAGATTCAGTTTCTTGAACAGATTAAAGCAATTCAGCTAAGACTGGACTAGATGAGAATAACTTGAGCAACACCTAATACATTTGAACTAAAGACGATTTCTCAAAGTTTGTTGTCAAGTTACAGAAATTGGCTTACTGTAGTCCATGATCTCTTCCATTCAGGTATTACCAGGAACTACCATGTTTAGCTTCTTCAAGATAAACCAAGTGCAGATGGATGCAGATTGCTTCCAGGAGCAATGTTGTGATTTGGAGGCCCTTCTCAACTCATGGCTTCTGTGGAATCATGGAGGCCCTGACTAGGGGAGTTTTTCCTGGCTTTTACTGATACGCCTATTGCATCTTTACCTGGTCCAGGAGAACCCAACAAGAAGTCCCTCATACTCTCACAACCATCCTCATAGAGTACCGCCATGTACTTTACACATGGCTGCCTTTAGAGATAGCCAGAAATTGCAATAAGACCCAAATGTGATGGCCCATGTCTTAACTGGCTCCTGGTGCTGGCAGAATATTTGTGCTTAACTCACTAGGCTAGAAACCAGGATATAGTGTATTCTAGTCCTGCCTCAGGCAGGAAAATTTGGGTAGGCAACTTTGGGTCACTCATTCTCAGCCCACCCAACTAACAGGGTTATTGCAGTGGGAGAAATAGGAAAGGGAATATTATGTATGTCCATCACCTTTGGGTTACTTATAAAAATAAATAAAATAGATAAAATATTATTTTTAAACTGCTGGTGTTAATCTAAATGGGTCTTTGTGACTTGGCACCTGAGTTATCTATAGCAGGGGCCCCAAAACTTGGCAATTTTAAGGCTTGTGGACTTCAACTCCCAGAATTCTTCAGCCAGCTCAATACATTACATATACAGCCATTCTGTCTGTATTCATCTAATTCAGGGGTCCCCAAACTTGGCAACTTTAAGACTTGTAGATGTCAACTCCCAGAATTCTTAAAGTTAAACTTCCACAACTCTTAAAGTTGCCAAATTTGGAGACGTCTGATCTACAGAATCATATCCAGGGGTCAGCTGCTGGGGGTTTGCAGGGATTCAGGAGAGTCCCTAGCTAAGATTCTGTGCAGTTTGGAGAACCCCCAAATCCCACTCCTGGTTGGCCCTGCCCACCCCGCCCCTCTCCTCCCATGAGTCCCCACACCAGAGGTGGTATTCAGCAGGTTCTGACCAGTTATGGAGAACTGGTAGCGGAAATTTTGATTAGTTCGGAGAACCAGTAGTGGAAATTTTGAGTAGTTCAGAATACCACCTCTGACTGGCCTAGCCCCCATCTCTTCTCTGCCTCCCGAGTCCCAGCTGATCAACTGGGTCTTCTTTTGTTGCCCTGCACAGGAGAATAGAGCTGGAAAACAGGTTAGTGGGGTGGAGAGAGAATGGGGATTTTACAGTATCCTTCCCCTGAAGTGGGATGAGAATGGAGATTTTGCAGCATCCTTCCCCTGCCATGCCAACCAAGCCAAGCCACACCCACCAAGCCAAGCCACGCCCACAGAACCAGTAGTAAAAATTTTTGAATCCCACCACTGCCCCACGCGGTCCATTTTAGATGCAGGTAAGTGCGAGGCGCGCATGGAGGCTCAGGGAGGGTGAAAAATGGGCCTCCCTGTAGTTCAGGAAGGCCAGAAATGGGCCCGTTTCTGGCTTCCAGAGAGCCTCCAGAGCCTGGGGATGCCATTTTTGCCCTCCCAGAGGCTCAAAGAAAGCCTCCAGAGTTCAGGGAGGGCAAAAACGCCCCACCCACCGTGGTGCAGGAGGCCAACTAGTCCACGCCCACCATGGCCATGCCCACACAGCAACGAGGCAGAGAACTCTTTGCTAAAATTTTTGAACCCCACCCCTGACAATATCTATAGGACCACCTTGTCTGATGAGACTCAGCTTAGCCTGTTAGATCATACATAGAGGGGCTTCTTGTTATCCTGCATTTCTGGGATGTGTACCAAGGCTAGAAAGCCTTGTCCGTCCTTAGCAGGGCCAATGCTGTGGAATGAACTCATCACTGAGATTAGATGGCCTCCTCCCTGGTTGTTTATGGGAATATTTTTTTTCCCAAAGACCCTTTCAATAACATACCTGCCCTGCTTGTTCTTGTTTATTTTTCTCTTCCAATTCAATTTTGTTTTTATTCTTTGGATTGAATGTTGTTTTAATTTTGTTGTTGTTATAGTGACATTATAATTGCCTAGAGTAATGAAATAAATGAGGCAGTTTAATTTGTTTTTGTAGTGTAGTAGAACAGGAATCTCACAGTCCTCCAAGCATATTTTAGAGATGAAAACATTATTTGTAAATTCTCAGGATGCTAACAGCACAACTATAGGAAGTGGTCCGAGAAGGGGAACAGCACCTCTGCACAACTTAGCAGGTCTCCAAGCAACAGCAGTGTTTTGTAGTCAGGTCACTCAGTTGGCACCTTGAGACTTGTCACACTTAACAGCGTCACCTTCCAGGAACTCTGGTCAGCTTGTGCCTTCTGTCGTAGTCACTGCCCAGGGAGAGGCAGCAGGAGTATTGCCTAGTGAAAGTGGCCTGATATGGCACTATTTGAAACAGAGAAAGAGGAATAGGCTGAGGAGTAAAAGGGCCAGGTCTGGCTGCCCCAAGGTGAGGATTTCTCTAATGGGCAAGTAACTATAGGAGTGGGAAAATCATAAAACAAGCAAGTTAGAAACAGCTGTGGTGGTGCAGTGGTTAGAATGCAGTACTGCAGGCTACTTCTGCTGATTGCCAGCTGCCTGCAGTTCAGCACTTTAGATCTCACTGGCTCAAGGTTGACTCAGCCTCCCATCCTTCCGAGGTCCCTAAAATGAGGAGCCAGATTGTTGAGGGACAATATGCTGACTCTGTAAACTGCTTAGAGAGGGCTGTAAAGTGATGTAAAGTCTACATGCTATTGCTATTGCTGTAATCCTGGATATTATTTAGAAGAAAACTGCATATCAACTCAATAATAAAGTGTTCAGGTTGATTAAAAAAAGCATTGCCAGATACTGGCAAGAATGGCATGACTCTGTTTCTCAGCTTGGTTTCACAAGTTGTTCTGACACAGCGAAGGGTTTTGTTTTGCTTTATTTTGTTTAATAAATGTATGTATGAAGAGACAATGCCCTTCACTATTTGATTCAGGGATGCTTTTGTGCTAACGTAAGAAAAGACTGGTGTTGTGGTTGTAGGCTAATGTCAGGCAACATTCAATTTGAGTTTGAGATCATGATGCAATTCAAAAGTATAATCTACTTTCATAGAAGAAATATATTGTTACAAAAGTTAATTGTGGAAGTAACTTTAAATTGCTACAAGGAGCTTTAAAAATGGATTACATGCTTCCAAGTCAAAAAGAATTCATTAGAAATGAAAATACTGTAAAAGAAGGACAAAAGAAGATTTTGACAATGGAACTGAAATAACAAAGAAGAAGTTAAATTTCAGGGCTACAAGAGAGGAAATGTAGTGGAAGAAATGCCAGGTGGAGAGACAAGATAAGAAATCATATTGAGATAAAAAGTCTTAAAATGGGGTTACCATAAATTATATGTTTGAAATTCCCAAAGAAAGCCATTCACTCTATATGCCGCAACACTGACTAGGATAAGAGAAATATAATAAAAACAAACATGGATGACAGAAATATTCTACATGAAAGAACTTCCCATTGACTGTGGCATGTGTAATATGCAGACTAAATCTTACTGCTGTAAAAATCTGTTCAAATAAATACAAATAATTGAGATGGAGACATATGTTCTTGGTTTAGATTTAGTAGCAAATCTTGATGTGATGGTGTGTGCACCTGGAGAAGCAGTGTTGGGGGGTGAGTTTTGGCAACACAGTGTTTTCCCACAGATAGACCCAGATTAAGAAACTGTGCAGCCTCCAGCTGGAAGGGGGATGGGGGAAGAAATTCAGGGTAGCCACACTCTAGAATCTCTCACAATGTATCTAGCAGGTTAGAAGGCTGTAGCTTTAGTTTGGCAAACTCTGTCCATTAGGTTTAAGCAAATAAAGGATTGGACTCAGTTGGATCTTGCTATGTCATCTTTAGGTTTTGGCCTGATGTAAATCTTGCCAAAATAATGATATAACTCTCTTCCTTAGTAAATATATCCTGAGATATTCTATGGTATGGCTACTCTGAACCTCTTCCACCTTCTCCCATCCATTTTGGGACTGTGCAGTCTCTTAATCTGGTGCTCTTTTTTTGGAAAAGCTCTGCGTTGCCAAAATTCCCTTTCCGCACACACATATATATACAGTTTTTGCAGGTGCACATTCCATCACACTTATGCAAAATGAATAATGTATTCATTATTCATTTTGCATTAAATGCAAAAGTGTTGTATGAATTATAGAAATGAGTGGATAAGACAGAACAAAAATATGAATAATGAAAATGTGATGAATTGAGTTCCAACATGGATTTTGATATATGCTGAAAAATCAAGTTCTGAATGGATTCCGCTTCCTTGTAATATATTTTCACTCTAGTTCTAAACATAGATTTCTAAACATAGGGGACATACATAAGCGCACCAGCATGCCTACTGTCCCTGTCTTTCTGTCTCCATTCATCTGTATTCACTTCCTTTGTTCATGTTTATGTTCATAACTATACTTGTTATCTTGTACATGTTTGACAAACAAATAAAATAAATAAATAAAATATTTGTTCTGAAGTAAACCGTATTGAGTTCAGAAAATCTTTTCAGATAGACATGAATCTGCACCTAACTTATATTAATTGTCTTATCATTATCCATTTATGTGTAACAATTGTTCCTTTAATATGACTATTTGTAGTCCCATCCTAGACAGGAAAGCTGACTGCGTGAATTCAGCTCACTCTCTCTCTCAGCCCAGCTGACTGCACAGGGTTATTATTGTGCGGAATATAGGAGGAAGAATTAATATTATATATGTTTGTCACCTTGAATTATTTATAAAAAATAATAAATGCAGGATAAAAAGATGTAGACTGCCATTGATTTAAATCCAGAACAGAGATTTTCCTCTTGATTGTACATGAATGATGTACACTTACAGACACAATCCTTGAAATATTTTTATATTTTTAGATCCATGCCTAAGCAGCATGTGGTATGAAATTACATTTTGATGATGGATACATTTTGCTCAGATTTTAATATGAAATATCTATGATTTATACTGCCTCTACTAATTGTGAACTAAAGCAAATTCTCAGTTTTCACATTTCTGTTTTCCCCCCCAAAAGTTCTAAAAATGAAACAAAACTACACAGTTTTTTAAAACCCCACATTAAGATAGAATGATTCTGCCTTACAAAAGGAAGCTGAGGAAAAAGGATTATAAACACACAAATTTTATTTGCCATTCAGATTACCTATTTTTTTTCTGTGAATGTCACTATCTCCCACTGAATCCAGAGGTGAAGCTATTTTTTCAGATATTATACACTCTTGTACATATATGCACACTATATGTTGCATGATATATATTGATCATAAATCAGGATCTGGATCAAAAAAATAATGTTTATTTAATAACTCCTGTTTAAAATTAATGGGTTGTAAAATAATACTCCCTTTGACAACATTATTTATCCTCTATTTTCACTATCATCCACCAAACTATCACAAGCCCATCTGTGTTGTGTCATCATGGTGGGGAGATTGTTCCTTGGAGTAGTGAATGAAGAGCACCAGGAGTTATGCCAATATATTTTCCCAGCAAGGACACCTAAGGCTTAAAGGTCATTCTAGCTGCCCAGCTAAAGCACCGATATTGGCAGCAGTGATATAGAAAGCTGCTGGACATGGATGATGACTTTATTGACAATGGCAAAGGCATCACTTTGTACTGTGCCAGAGAAGGCAATGGTAAACCACTCCTGTATTTTATGAAAGAAACTACATGGAGAGAAAGAATAAAATGGTTGACAATTGGTGCCAGATGATGGGCCCCTCAGGTCAGACAGCACTCTGCATGTGACCGAGAAAAAGCTGAGGATCTTTCAGAGTACTAATGGTTTTTATGATATGGCTAGATTAAAGCCTTCAGGGCATCTGTTTGGCAATGTTGTCATGCAGGAATATAAAATTCAAAGTTGCAAAGACAGAATTACACTGTGACTATGGATTATAAGAAGCATGAACATGGGGAAGATCAACACAGTGAAAGATGAAATGAATCAACTACACATTGAAGTCTTAGATATCAGCAGATAGAGATGTGGAGTGGGATTGGACCCTTTCAGTCAAATATTTTATTTCATTACTCAGGATATGAAAACTAAGGAAGGAATGGTGTTGTTTTCATAGTTAGAAACAATACTGGGCTACAATGCAATCAGTGATCAAGTAATATCAATTAGACTTAATGAACAGCACTGTAATATTTGTTTATTTAAAACATTTATATAGCTGCCCAACTTATAACCAACTCTGGGTGGCTCCCAATCAAAAGTTAAAACAACATACAAAACCATATTAAAACTATAAAATAAAACATATTAAAAACATTTAAAACCTCAAAAACCTGGCACCAAGTCAGACTTCTGATGTGCACAATACATATGACTATTACTCAAGTTTATGCTCATCATTTATATTGACATCAAAGAAGAGAAAATTGAAGTGTTTTATGAACAAATTCAATTTGAAATTGACAGAACACATGAACAAGATGTGCTGCTTGGGACTGGAGTCTAGAACACCAAATTTGGAGTTATTAAAAAGGAAAAGCTACTTGGAAACACTCCTAGGACAGTGTTTCTCAACCTTGGAAACTTTAGGATGAATGGACTTCAACTCCCAGAATTCCTCAGCTAGGATGCTGCCTGGGAATTCTGGGAATTGAAGTCCACCCATCTTCAAGTTGTCAATGTTGAAAGACATTGGCCTACGACACAGATTGGAAGTAGAACAACCTATCAATTTCTCCTGGTTCAATGCTTTTTCCATTGCTAATTACCAAATTATATCTATATACATGGAGATCACCAGAAATCAAACTAACTATATTATTGGTAGAAAGAGATGGAAGAGCCCAATTATAACAGCCAAGACATGGCCAGGCATTGACTGTGAAACAGATTGTTCCAAATTAAGCTAAAGTGGAAGAGGTAAGCCAACTGGTTTCCACAGTATGATCTTATTTATTTTATTTATTTTATTTATTTATTTATGAGACTTTTATGCCGCCCTATCTCCCGAAGGACTCAGGGCGGCTTACAAACTAAAAACAATTTAGATTCAAATATACAAATATTAAAAAATGATTAAACCAAGGTCTCATAAATATAACGAATTAAAATACATTTAAAAACCCTCCCACAACCCCATCAGTCCGGGTAGGCTAGTTGGAACAGCCAGGTTTTTAGGTCACAGCGGAAAGAGCGAAGGTCAGGGGCCACACGGAGCTCCAGGGGGAGCTGGTTCCATAGGGTGGGTACACCCACCGAGAAGGCCCTCCCTCTGGGAACTGCCAGCCGGCATTGCCGAGTCAACGGCACCCGGAGAAGGCCCTGTCGATGGGCGCGCACGGGATGCTGGGAGGTTGTTATCGGCAGCAGGGTCTCCCGCAAATATCCTGGACCAATGCCATGAAGGGCTTTATAGGTTAACCTTAAATCTTAAACATATACTATTTTCAAGAACATTCAGAATCATTTTGAAGTCCTGAACCTCATAGATAGGGAATTAGAAGAACAAGGGATGAATTAATGATACTACTCTGATAACTGAAAATGAAAAAGTTCCACAAACTTTAATAATGAATGAAAATCAAATAGTACAGTGGAAAAAAAAGACTAAGATTAAATATGAAGAAGATCAAATTTATGACAATTGGTACAGCAACCAGAACTAGAACTGATAATGAAGATAATGAAATCGTGCATAGGTACACTGTCAACAGTAGGTACAACGGTAAACAGTAAAAAGGAATTGTCAGTCAAGAAATATATCATAAACTTCTTTGTTAAAAAAAAGGCTTTGGCCTTTTTCGAATGCCATGAAATCTCTATGCTTATAAAGATCCAAATGATGCAAGCACTGTTTTTTCCTGTGATCGTCCATGGAAGGAAAAGTTCTTTGAAGATGCAAGACAGAAAGTATCTGCCATTTGTCAGAAATGGTGTAGGGTCTCCTGCTTGGGTGGGGGGTTGGACTAGATGACCTACAAGGTCCCTTCCAACTCTGTTTATCTGTATTGTTGGAAGACTCGAAAGGTCCTGTTGGGGCTGGATCCTCCTGGGGAAAAAAACTATATGGTCACTGATTTGATTGCACATCTTCATATCTTCAGCATTTCTGGAAACCATTCTGTCCCACATGCACATAAATCCTTATAAGTGGACATACAGTCATAAAATAACTGTAAAAATCTGGATTTAACAATCATAAATCTCTCTGTGTGTGTATAGTAAATCTGAATATAGTAGGCCTGATTCTCTGTTAAGTATAGCAAGGATTTTGCATTCTTGTTGATCGGCCGGATAGCTTCATTTCCCCTTGTTTCAGGTGCATGCAGTTTTCTCTGAAGATACCAGCTTGTACTTGGGCTGTGCACATTTTGCTGGAGTTTGTAGGATAATTTTATTTTATTTTTTTAATTTTTATTCATATTTATATGCCACCCTTCTCTGGAGACTCAGGGTGGGTTACAGTTTTTGGGATACAACCCAATGCGCTCAGCAATAGCCTTCCTTCCATTGTATATGCCTGCTTATTACTAAGCGGCATTTTTACAAAGTCAGCTTATTGCCCCCAACAATCATGGGTCCTCAATTTACCTACCCTGAGAGGATGGAAGGCTGAGTCAACCTTGGGCCTGGTGGGATTCGAGCCTGCAATAATTACAGGCAGCTGGAGCTAAGTGCTAGGCTATTAACAGCCTGCACCACCAAGGCCCTTAATGAACAGTGAGAACAAGAGGAACAGAAATGTTGAAGACAGAAATAGTATAATAACTGATTACACATGAAAAAAGTATTGCAGATACTATAGGCTTCATTACTCTGCTCATATTAGTTATTTCATCAGGGTAAAACTGTCTTCATCACAGCTAAGCTAAGCTAAGATTTGTGTGTGTGTGAATTACTGTCTGTATCCTCTACATTTTATCTCCATCTAACACAGGGGTGTTAAATTTGCATCTTCATGGTGTCATCACATGACGTATTGGGACTTTCCCCCCTCCTTTGCTAAACTGGGTGATTCATCCAGCCTGTGGGCCAGGAGTCTGATCTAATAGAATAACGGACTAACAGAGTTGGAAGGGACCTTGGAGGTCTTCCAGTCTAACCCCTGCTCAGGCAGAACACTATACCATCTCAGGCAAATGGTTGTCCAATCTCTTCTTAAAAACTTCCAGTGTTGGAGCACCCACAGTTTCTGGAGGCAAGTCATTCCATTGATTAATTGTTCTGCCAGGAAATTTCTCCTTTGTTCTAGGTTGCTCCTCTATTGCTTCCATCTATTGCTTCCTCTTGTCCTTGCCCTCAGATGTTTTGGAGAATAGGTTGACTCCTCTTTTTTGTGGCAACCGCATAGATCAGTGGTGGGATTCAAATATTGTTGCCACACAAAGCAGCTGCGCTTCAAAGTCAGCAGATAAAGGTGAGTATGGGAGCCCAGGTGGGTGTGTGGGCCCAACAGCAGAGCCATTAGAGCAGCAGAGAGAACCGGTTCGGTCTCCGCTGCTCATTGTTTCTACCGGCTCTCCAGAACTGGACAGAACTGGTCAAATACCACCACTGGTGTAGATATTGGAACACTGCTGTCATGTCACCCCTAATCCTTCTTTTCATTAGACTAGACATACCCAATTCCAGCAACTGTTGTTTATATGTTTGAGTCTACAGTTCCCTCTGTCTCCACTGTTTATTATATTTCTCCTACTAGCATCTAACCATGCTTGTAAATGTGCAGGTATACTTCTTTCAGAATGATACACTAGGTATTTGATGAAACTTTATTCCATAATAAATGTATTAAGGTGCTACAAGATTCATTGCTAGCATTTTTTCCATCTCTAAATAATATATTGGCTACCTTTTTAAAACTAAAATTGCCTGCTAGAACAACTTCAGTCATTTCAAGGTTCCTGGCACATATTTAATTCAAGCAGTATGAATTTGGCAATCAGTGATGGCTTCTGAAAATAAACAGCACAAAATAGGACATCAACCAGAGACCTGCAGCAGCAATTAGCAAGGAGGGAACGTAGCTATTTTAGAGAAAGTGTTGTGAGAAATGTAATATATGATTAGTGCATACATGTATGCATGCAAGTGTATGTATGTGTGTCCAAAAAGAGAAGTGAAGAGTATTTGACCAGCTGGAAATAACTCTTATGTATACAGGCAATCTTCTTTCCTTGCCTCTCAACATTTCTATTTTTCCCCCATGTATTTTTTGCACATAACATTCATGCCCATAACGGTGGCTTGAGTTTATAATAAGCTCACCGCTATGCTATCTGCTGCAGGAAAGAAAGGCTAAAACAGTTGTCCTATATGCTTTTTATGTGGGAACCTACAAACATAACTCCATAATAATAAGACCACCTCTAAGGTTTAGATATGAACTTGTGACAGATGTGGTCAATGTAAACCAGCAGTAAACTGCTGATATCCATTTCCAGAAAGAATCAAAGAGGTTTCATTCCTTTGCTACTCCTTGGCAGAGGCCCAACTGGTAGTGTGAGCAGAGTAGAATTCCTTGTGAGGTGCAGGTTATTGCAGCCAAGGTTGAAACAGTAGCTGAGGTTAAACCCTTTTTTGGGGGTGGGATTTAAAAAGCAGCCAAGGAAGAAAGAGTTAAACATTCTGGTGTTTATCAGTCATGGGAATGATATCAATGAAAGCAAACTTATCACAACACAAGGTCAGCCCTTTTGTGCATAAGTTAAAACATCTAATGCGCAAAAGCAGCATTGCAATGCCACGACAAAATCAGAATGACAAAAAATAGCAAGACCTTACTGATGGCACTGCTACCAGTCCTGTACTCAAAACAGCAGATTCCAGCAGCTACACTCTTTTAAAATAATTAATGGATGTTATGTAGAACTGCGTGTGAAGTGTATGAGGCCTTCATATTGACCACTGTGTTATTCTAGGGAAGAATTCGCTCTCATAGGAGGGGCCTCCTTGGGGTACCGTCGGTCAGGCAGTGTCAGCTGGCGGTTCCCAGGGCTAGGGCCTTCTCTGTGGGAGCGCCTGCCCTTTGGAATCAGCTCCCCGTGGATCTCCGTTTGGCCCCTGACCTTCGCTCCTTCTGCCGGGACCTGAAGACTTGGTTGTTTCAACAGGCCGGCCTAGAATGACCCTGGGGTGGGTGGGTTGACGGTTTTAATTTTTTAATTTTTAATCGTATTCGGCTTGTTTATTTGTTTAATTCTTTTTTATTGTAAACTTCTTCTGTTTTAATGTTCGCCGCCCTGAGTCCTTAGGGAGTAGGGCGGCATACAAGTCGAATAAATAAATAAATAAATAAATAAATAAATAAATAAATAAGAACATGTTTACATACTTCTTTAACATTCTATGGTAAAACGTAGTCCAGGGTTGCAGGAGAGAGCGAAAAGGCAGTGAAACTTGGAGTCTTTGGTATGCTAGAAAGGGCCAAAAGCAGACCCTCCCTAGCAATTCACAAAATGTACAGGTACTCCTCGACTTACAACAGTTCATTCAGTGACCAAGTTACAACTTCCCTGAAAAAAAAGTGATATGACCGTTTTTCATACTTAACAACCGTGCAGCATCCCCTTAGTCATGTGATTAAAATTTGGATGCATGGCATCTGGTTCATATTTATGACAGATGCAATGTCCATGTGATCCCCTTTTGCCACCTTCTGACAAGCAAAGTCAATAGGGAAGCCAGATTCACTTAACAACCAGGTTACTAACTTAACAGCTGCAGTGATTCACTTAACAGCTGTAGCAAGAAAGGTCATAAAATGGAGCAAAACTCACTTAACAAATGTTTCACTCAGCAACAGAAATGTTGGGCTCTATTGTGGTGGTAAGTCAAGGATTGCCTGTATCTAACAGTTATGGAGATTGTTGCTTTACTCTGGCAAGATTTCTGTCTATAGCAAACAACAATAAAGAAACTACTCTGAAGTAACCCCTCACGGTGTTCTTGATTTCTTGGGCCCAAAACATACCATTTTTTGGAGCAATCAATCTTTTTTGAGTCTCTTATTATTAAAAAATAGTTTAAGGCTTGGAGTTCTAATAAAGAGGAATGCCTTTCCATAATTGCTTCCAATAAAAGTTATGGAGCAATCTGTTCATTTGAGTGACTGACTGATTCTTCAATATTGTCATTTTTGAGTTCTAGTGACCACATAGTGCGAGGTTAGTAAATTCTTTAATCTCACCTACTGAAATTGATAGAATTGTATTTCATTTTATATTCTTACAAAGCTGCCCTTCATCTGCTTTCTTGTAGAAGCAGAGGTTCCTCCCTTGATGGAAATGGAAGCTGAGGGGATGTTTTCATCGGGGCTGCTTCAGGAAAGAAAAGTGTTAAACTTTCATTTCCCATCCCTCCCAGTCTCATTGCTATTCAGCCTCCCCTGTGGGTGTCACCTATTTTTAAAACTGCATTAACTGTATTCACACAATTAATGTCACCTCCAGTTTAGCCTTTTAAAAGAGTTTTTAATAATGATATTCTCAGATAATCAGATGAGCACTTCTTGATTTTCACAGTCTAATGCAGCCAAGAGAAACTAGAACTTAGCTCAGGTTGACATTTGATGTTTTCAGTTAAAAATGCCTTTAAAAATAGCCTTTACCGTCATCATTTAAATACTGCGTCTGTTGCATAGGGACAACTGCCAAAATTGCTAGAACTGATTAATGTAGGAGTTAGTAATTACTAATTTTATTCTTTTATGTGTCTACAGTTTTCTGTGCATTGGACTTGGAAACTGTGAGATTTAATCAACACATCAACAAAGCTTCATGAGCTTTTGCCAAAACCTGATGAGTTGTAAAAATAATAAATATTAAATTAGACCAGATCTGTCAAACTATATTGACCTGCATCTCAGAACATTGATATTATTGTAGACTAATCTTGCAGTCATGGAGAAAACCAGATGGGCTACATCTACCAAATAAAATTCCAGATATTGCCCATCTGCTTCAGTTCTCCCAGATCAGATTTTTAAAAACAAATAAAATAAACGTTGTTCTCACGATAAACCTCTTTCAGAGACATTTCTTGAACAGTTCTGTATTTGGAATCAGGGCCAATCCATTTCAATCTCAAAACATCTCAAATTGGAAAGTGAGATGCATTTTGATGAAAGTATTTTGTAACAGTAAATGTCCATCTTACAAAACTGTTACAAAAAGACATGATTTGTTTCTGTTTTATTTACTTTTCAAAGAAGAGCCAGTAAAAATAAAACAAAAGCATGAAACATTTATAAACTGGTAGGGAAGGAGATAAGAATTTGAAGCCCTTCCTCAGACACAAACTTGCTGGCAACTGGAAATGGGTAAAAGACAAACCTTCTGGAGATCTTCAGGGCAGGAACATCTGAAGCACAGCACTTGCATAACCACAACAGAAGTGTACATTAAAATCATAATACCTCAAGCAGCATTGTAGAACTTAGGTTCTAGAGCAGGAGATGGAACACCAACTGATTAACAGTTACAACAATTAATCAACTTGCCTCCAGAAGTTATAAATGCTGCAACTCTGGAAGTTTTAAAGAAGAGATAACCATTTGTCCGAAATGGTATAGTTTCCTGGCTAGGGGTTGGACTAGAACAAAGGTTCTTAAACTTTTTGAAAGAATCTCCCCCTTGAGCCATTGAGGAAGTTGTCATCGCCCCCCTCCCCCAACATAACCACCCCCCTGCCACCTCTTAGTGTCCCCAAGGGGGCCAGCAGAGGGGCGTTAAGAGGCGGCAGGGGGGCATTCGAGGCGCCGCCCCTGCAGGTTCACCCACTGACTGTAGTAACGCTCCGGAGCCGGCGCCTCCAATGTGGAAGCAGTGGCGCGTTATGTGCCACCGCGGCCGCATTTGAGGTGCCGCCCCCTGCTACCTCTTAGCATCCCCAAGGCCAAGGGGGCTGGCAGAGGGGTGCTAAGAGGTGGCAGGGGGGCATTCAAGGCACTGGCCGGCCCTGCAGTTTCACCCATTTTGGCGCCGGCTCCAGAGCGGTGCTACAGTCAATGGGTGAGCCTGCAGGGCCAGTGCCTTGAACGCCCCCCTGCTGCCTCTTAGCATCCCCAAGGGGGCCAGCAGAGGGGCAATAAGAGGCGGCAGGGGGGCAGCACATCGAACGCGGCCACGGCGGCACGTAACATGCCACTGCTTCTGCATTGGAGGCGCTGGCTCCGGAGCAGTGCTAGTCAATGGGTGAACCTGCAGGGCCAGCCGGCACCTTGAACGCCCCCCTGTCACCTCTTAGCACCCCTCTGCCAGCCCCCTTGGGGACACTAAGAGGCGGCAGAGGGGCATTTGAGGCACCAGCCCTGCAGGCTCACCGCATTGACTGTTGTACCGCACCTGAACCGCTGCCTCGAATGCGGCAGCATGTTGGGAAAAGCCGCCGCCATCACTTTCCCAAAGTGCTGCCACTCTCGCATTCTTTCTGTCTGTCCATCCATCCGTCTGTCCATCCACCCATCCAAAAGGTCTGTCTGTTTGCCTGCCTGCCTTCCTGCCTATCTACCTACCTACCTATCTACCAATATAGATCTCTCTCTCCCAATATATCTCGCTCCATCGCCCCCATATTGCCCCCCTTCCGTTCCTTCACCCCCACATCACCCCTTTTTGTTCCATCGCCCCCCTGAAAAACAAAATCGCCCCTTGGGGGCGATATCACCCAGGTTAAGAACCACTGGACTAAAAGACCTCCAAGGTCCCTTCCAACTCTGCTATTCTATTCTATTCTATTCTATTCTATTCTATTCTATATTATTGGGTAGTCCATGAGTACCTCATGGCATAACGTGGGAGAGTATAAAATGCAAGGTTATTAGAGAAAAAAGTACAAATCAGTACAAATTCTGGTCCAGGATTTGAATGCATACAGCAACTTTTGGGTGTCTCTGTGTGTTTCTGCAAAACACAGTTGGAATATTTGTATCCCCTAATTATATTTTGATGAAACAAATTGGTACAAAATTTAGGCATTCTTTCCAAGCAAGCTTTGACCAAGGCTGGCTACTCATTGGATGAAAGATAGAAGATATCAATTGTGTTCTGCCCTCCTAGAAGTTCTCTGGGAGTGACTACAGTACAGTCTGAGATCCTTTCTCTCTGCGATGGAGCAGAAGTAATATAGTAGTTCTGCTGCCACTACCCATATTCATAAGGGAAGGCTATTCCTTGACCTGGCATCTTCCTCTTAACACCAGCTTGTTAGATGTCACACCCTGAACGCTAACTTGTCAGTAAAAATTTATGCCACCAGATAAAGACTGAATGCACCAATTATCACATTAAACAAGAGGAAAACCTTCTACGCACCAATTCCACCCGCACTTTCTACAATTTTGTAAACAACAAACTAAAAGACTCATGGTCCATCCTACCCCTGAAAGGACCTAATGGTAAAGACTGTAACGATGACACCATTAAAGAAAACCTCTTTAACACATTCTTTGGCTCAGTATTTGTAAACAGCAATGGATCATGCCCAGTATTTCCTAGTCGAACCACAGACAACTACAATGATCTAATAAATATTGATTTTACAGAAGACAATGTTGAAAAAGCAGTACGCAATCTAAAACCATCTCTATCTATTGGACCGGATGGAATATGTGCCTACTTCTTTAAAAAAAGCTATCCGCTGCTGTAGCCGAACCTCTAAGCATAATCTTTGAAAATCTTTCAGAACCAGCTCCTTGCCAAACCTATGGTCACTAGCCACAGTCATCCCCATTTTCAAAAAGGGAGACCCCAGCCTAGTTGAAAATTACAGACCAATCTTCTTATGCTGTGTCCACCTGTAAAGTCATGGAATCAATTATTAACCAATCCATTATCCTCCACTTAGAGACAAACAACCTACACTCTAATAAACAATTTGGTTTCAGAAAAATACTATCCTGTAATCTGCACCTCTTACACTGCAAAAACATATGGACTACTCGATCAGGGCAAAACAATAGACGCAATCTACATAGACTTCTGTAAAGCCTTCGATTCAGTGGTACATGACAAACTACTATTAAAACTAAAATCTTATGGTATCTCTGGACACCTGCGTAACTGGATAGAAGCATTCCTGTCAAACAGACAACAAATGGTCAAAATTGGAAACGTCCTATCAAATTCTGTACCTGTCAACAGTGGTGTCCCTCAAGGCAGTGTTCTAGGACCAACTCTCTTCATACTCTACATAAATGACCTCTGTGATCATATTAAGAGCAATTGCGTTCTCTTCACTAATGATACACCACAGATAATTCTGCTACCCTTCAAAAAGACCTTGACTATGTATCAGAATGGTCAAACAAATGGCAACTTCAAATCTCAACAAATAAATGGCAAAAAAAATCAGAAAATAAAATCAAGACCTTGTTGATGATCCAAACTCTGTCAAGGACCTTGGAGTACTCATCTCTAATGATCTAAGTGCTAGAGCCTACTGTAACTACATAGCCAAAAAGGCATTAAGAGTTGTTAACCTAATCCTACATAGCTTTTTCTCTGGTAATATTACACTACTAACTCGAGCATACAAAACATTTGCTAGACCAATACTTGAATACAGCTCACCAGTCTGGAACCCACATTACGTATCTGATATTAATACAGTAGAGAAAGTCCAGAAATATTTCACAAGAGGAGTTCTCCACTCCTCTACTCATTGCAGAATACCTTATGCCACCAGACTTGAGGTTGTAGACCTAGAAAATCTAGAACTACACCGTCTTCGGTCCGATCTAAGTATAGTATATAAAATCATACATTTCAATGTCCTATCTTCAGCTTCAACCATAACAATACAAGAGCACACAATAGATACAAACTCATGGTTAACCGCACCAAACTTGATTGCAGGAAATACGACTTCAGCAACAGAGTGGTCAATGTCTGGAATACTCTACCTGACTCTGTGGTTTCTTTCCCAAACCCCAAAAACTTTAATTTTAGACTGTCTACTATTGACCTCACCCCTTTCCTAAGAGGTCTGTAGGGGGCGTGCATAAAAGCACCAAAGTGCCTACCATCCCTGTCCTATTGTTTCTTTTATTTCTTATATGTATTCATGTATTTATAACTATGTTTTTACTTATACCTATTATCTTGTAAGCAATTGACTAATCAAATAAATAAGTAAAAATAAATAAAATGATTCATCCGATGATGCAGATGGCAACAGTAATAATGGAAAACACAGTCTGCCATGACACCTTCTGGAATTAGTAGCTTTGAGGCATATGACCAAGGAAAACATTTCCCCTCCTTTTAAAGACAAGTTGAAACAAAAGTATAATTATATATTTTTTAAAAGTATCAAAAGTAGGAAAAAGAAAAGTTCCTTTGCCCCCTCCCCAAATTATTACAAATGGATGAAATAAATCATTTAGTGCTGATAAAATCACAGTGCATTTGTCATCAATTTCCACTGAATGCTGTGGAGAAAAGGCAGTAGATTCACAATGGGCAAAATGTGAGGAAGAAAAAACTTAGAAGGCACAGAAGTACAGGACTGAATTTATACTGCGGAATTTGTAAGTGAAGAGTCTTTGAAAGTTGATTGTCTTAAGATTTTTTTATTTTTATTTTTAATTCCATGACAGCACCAAATGCAATGGGCTTCAGATATAAAAGTTTCTTGCAACTATTACTGGAAACAAAAAGATTATTTTCCTCCAGAAAATAAAGGATAACATACCAACGGTGGTCCCAAAGATACTTTTACAAGAAGAACAACTGCTCTTCTTTCTTCTTTTTCTTTCTTTTCTGTTTCAAGAAGTCCAGTTGCCTCTTGAAAAAGCACCTTTGGGACAACCATGACCTGAATTACTGAGAATCTCCATAGACATACTGATGGTGGGTTCTAACTTCCTTTGTGATTCAGAGATTATCTAAATAAACTTTGTTTCTCCAGAGGCAAATTAGAAGCTGGAGGAGGATTTCACTTATAACTTTGATTTCCTGGCAGCTTCTAGATCCTATCTGGTGTTCCCTCCCTCAGCCTCCAGAGAAACTGATTTAGCTCTTTTGGATCAACAGCTAAGCAGATTTATTTCCCCAGAGTCATATAAAAGATCTGTCATTTTGAACATTCCCAGAGGCTTCAGAAATTCAGTTCAGACTTCTCCTCCTCACTACCATTCTTCCAGGTTCACTCTCCTCTGTAGATGGAGGCAGTTTCTTCCTGACCTGGACTTCTGGGATCCATCTTTCCAAGATTATCTTTTTCTGTTTCTCCTAGAGATCAATTCACCATGGGGTTATTCCAATCCCCAAATTATCTTATATTTTCCAGCTAGATCTCTCTAACTTTCCTCAATCTCTATCTTACCAGGAAGTTATCTCTTCCAGTCCCACTTACTCCCATCTCAAAACAAGGATTGGTAAACAGAGAGTGGAGCTGAGGAAACTTATTTTGGTTTTGTCTGGACAAAACTCTTCTTCCCCACTACTGTCTTGTTAATATTCCAAAGCAACTACATATTTGTTCTCAGGCAAAAGGGATAATGTGGAGCATCCCCTGATATGTGTTTGATCCTGCATATTCTCCTTGGGAAGCAAAGGTGTTGAGTTTTGATCTGATAAATTTAGGGATTGGCTCAGTGTAGTGCAGGGGTATCAAACTGGATTTCTTCGAGGGCTGGATCAGCATTGTACTTCTCCTCTGCGAGCCGGCAAGGGTGGGGGGCAGGAAGGACAGGTTGGATGCCTCCTGCAGCACCCTGCTGGCCAAGACGGGCCATGGGGGGACTGCATTTTCACCCTCTATGGCCTTCGGCAGGACTTTGCCAGCTGAAAATGGGCTGTGTGGCCTTTTTTAGCCTGTTTTCATCCCATTTTTGGCCAATTTTTCATCCCATTTTGGACCTATTTTTGGCAGGTTTTGGGCCTGGTTTCAGCTGGCAGACTGCTGCAGGAAGCCATGGAGGGTGAAAACGAAGTACAGGGGGTGGGATGCAGCCCATTTTAGATGCCAGAGTCACCGTGGGCCAGTCCCTTGATATTTCCAGGCTGATCCCATGAGTCGGATTTAAGCACCCTGCAGGCTGGATCTTGAGTTTGACAGCCCTGGTGTAGTGAATATAGAGCATGGTCTTCAAGGACAGAGACTTGAGCCAGACCAAGAAAGTAATTTACAGAACTGTCTCAGATAGCCTTTTCCAATTTCACATGAAAACAAAATTTAAATTGCACATTTAACTTTGCTATTATTTGGACAGTTTTGTTTTTCTTGTTCTAATAAAATTAGCCTTATATCTACATGGTATCTATTTCTTAGTCTATTATTTCTGGTCTACCTTATAGAGATGACACCTGAGTGTGTGTGTGTGTGTTCTCTTCTTTACATGTGCATAGCGATTTATAGGAAAATGCACTATAGGGTTTCAGGGTTTTTGTTTAAACAGTTTAAAGGTTTTATAGTTGTGCTCTATTTAGCAAGAGAGAAAGCTTCATGACTTAACTGCATGCTGTAAATAATAACTCATTGGGGTAATTTCTTCCCTTCAGGCTATACGATTCCCAGATGAATTCATGATAAACTATGCAAGGGCACTCCATATAATAGTGCTCCCTGCCTGGGTATCTTGTGCGTCAGTCCCACAGTATCAAAGAAATAAACAAAGGAGAGAATCCCTGTTCCAGAAGAACTTAGCACCAGAACATATGGTTTTGTTAATTTTCATAAAAGGCTAAATGCTTAACACTGCAGTAAAGCCACGCTGGAAGTAAAAGACAAAATATGGTGCAATAACAATCTTTTTCTTTCTGAGTAAGAAACAATGAAAATTAGATGAGCTTATGTCCACATTTCTGAATAGTAGTATGACATAAGTTTTATTTTTATTTATTTATTTCATTTTGTCAAATGATTATAAAATAACAGGTATAAGTATAAACATAGTTATGAATACATGAAATGGATACATATAAGAAAAAGAAAAAAAAAGAAACAATAGGACAGGGACGGTAGGCACGTTGGTGCGCTTCTGCATGCCCCCTACAGACCTCTTAGGAAAGGGGTGAGGTTAATAGTAGACAGTATAAGGTTAAAGTTTTGGGGGTTTGGGGAAGAAACCAGAGTCAGGTAGAGTATTCCAGACATTGACCACTCTGTTGCTGAAGTTGTATTTCCTGCAATCAAGTTTGGTGCGGTTTACCTTGAGTTTGTATCTATTGTGTGCTCTTGTATTGTTATGGTTGAAGCTGAAGTATTCATTGACAGGTAGGACATTACAATGTATAATTTTATGTACTATACTTAGATCAGACCGAAGGCGTCGTAGTTCTAGGTTGTCTAGGTCTAGAATTTCAAGTCTGGTGGCATAAGGTATTCTGCAACGAGTAGAGGTTGAGAACTCTTCTTGTGAAATATTTCTGGACTTTCTCCACTGTATTAATATCAGATACGTAATGTGGGTTCCAGACTGATGAGCTATATTCAAATATTGGTCTAGCAAATGTTTTGTATGCTCTAGTTAGTAGTGTGATATTACCAGAGAAAAAGCTATGCAGGATTAGGTTAACAACTCTTAATGCCTTTTTGGCTATGTAGTTACAGTGGGCTCTAGCACTTAGATCATTAGAGATGAGTACTCCAAGGTCCTTGACAGAGTTTGGATCATCAACAAGGTCTTGATTTTATTTTCTGATTTTTTTTGCCATTTATTTGTTGAGATTTGAAGTTGCCATTTGTTTGACCATTCTGATACATAGTCAAGGTCTTTTTGAAGGGTAGCAGTATTGTCGGTGGTGTTGAATAGCTTTACATCATCAGCTAAAAGAACACAGTTGCTCTTCATAATAAGAATAGTTTCTGTGTATACATTCCTATATACCCTGGACTTTTGTGTCCTTGATTGTAGTTAAACAAATTACTTTATTACAAGTAAGGGAGATGTCTTACAGAAAGTTGATTGATGCCCAGCACACAAATATAAGAGGGTTGTTTACAACTTTAATAATACACTATGTACAGTAACACATACTTCTTTGCTATAAAAAGGAATCTATCCACTTTGGCATGTTAAAAAATTGCTTTCTCCTCCCTGAAACCATATTTTCCTTATATAGCAACGATTTCACAATGCACATTTAAATAGAAAATAGTGAATATTTTATTCTGTTTTATTCTGTTTCCTTTTTTTTAAGAGAACTAAAATGTCTTTATAAATTGGATGAAAAGAATTCAAGACTTCAGCAATTTATTGTTGCAGCAACTGATTCATGGATCCAGCAGGTTTATTTGGAGCTTTATGACTTTTGTTCTTAGAAATTTGACTTTGAATCCTGTGTTTTAAACAGTGGTAGGATTCAAATTTTTTGACTACCGGTTCTGTGGGTGTGGTGTGACTTGGTGGGCATGGCAGGGGAAGGTAAAATCTCCATTCCCACCCCACTCAATGGAAGGATACTATATAATTTCCATTTTCTCCCCACTCCAGGGGAAGGTTACTGCAAAATCTCATCCCCTCCCCACCCCACTAACCTGCTTTCTAGCTCTGTTCTCCTGTGCAGGGCAACAAAAGAAGACCCAGCCAATCAGGAGGCAGAGAATAGATGAGGGCAGGGCCAGTCAGAGGTGGCATTTGCAGGTTCTCTGAACTACTCAAAATGTCCGCTACCGGTTCTCCAGAACTGGTCAGAACCTGCTGAATACCACCTCTGGTTTTAAACCATGTTTCTGAATTCACTTAAGATGTAAAGTCTTTCCCTTAACTAGTTTTGTTCAACAGCAAATTACAACAAATACATTTGAGCTTATAAATGTTATAAACATTTATAAACATCTCAGGATAGCTGCAGTTCTGTTATATTATAGCTGCGTTAGCAGATACTAAGCCATCTTTTATTTAATCAGGACCCTTCACATAAGCATAACTGGATGGTTTCACATGTTGTCATAAGCCATAAACCATGATTTGCAAACCACCAGTGGCTGGATTAAACTAAACATAATGATTTAGCATGGTGAATAAACCATCTTTCTGTAATGTATATAAATTAGTAGAATGCACAAATGAATCTTTTTCTTCAATTTTGTTCCTAGAGTAATTTATGGTTGTATTAAAGCAAGTTGCTAATGCACTTATAATAATATAAATTGTCAAAGGTTGTAAAGAAAATAAGTCGAATACCATAGCAATCATTATCAGGATTTGCTTTTTGAAAAGCTGATACAATAGTAAAGAGTATAAATATGACCTAAAAGTCTCTAGTTAAAAAATTAAAGTTATGACTATTCTGTTTTAGGGAGGTTATTTAATGATGACATCCAGCAACCTGGTATAGCCAAGGTGTGGCCTGTTATTTAGAATATTGAACATAGAATAATAGATCTGGAAGGTCCTTGGAGGTCTTCTAGTCCAATCTTCAGCAGGAGACCTTACATCATTTCTGTTGTGGTCTGCTGGCAGCCTGCGGAGACAGCAGCAGAGTCAGACAGTGGGGAGGAACATGAGCCAGTCTGGGAGTCTGGGGAGGACTTGGATGAGGGTCCTGCATCTGATACAGAGATTGGGCCAAGGCCATCTGGGAGTTTTGTGCTGACTCTGGAGCCTCCAGAATCTGACAGCAGTGAGGCAGAGGAACAAGGGGAGCCTGTTCCCAGTGCGCAAGTGCACGGAGCTGCCGGAAGGCAAGTTAAGACAAAAGGGGTGACTCAGGAGTAAGGCTTGGAGGTGATCAGCCCTTCCATAGGACATAAAGGAGGAACAAAGTGACATGAACCTTTGCAGGAAGCAACTTTGTTCGTACTGGTCGGTTTGAAACCTGAAGCTCGGTGTTGAATTTCTGCTCCATTTGGCCTTATATAACTAATTGGAAATTTAGTCATTGGCAGCATTTCAAGGAAGATAAAGGTGTGTGCTTATCAGTCTTATTTCTGAAGGACTTTGGCAGACTTCCATGGGACTATTTACAAACTATTTGAGACTCATTATGGGCTGTGAATGACTAAAATTCACAACCGTTTAAAAAAAAGGGGGGGTTGGGGACTAACCTGGTACGGGATTCTACTGGTTCTCTCCTATTCACTAGAATCAGTTGTTAACTTTCTAAGCAGTTTGGAGAACCAGTTGTTGGAAGAAGTCTCCTTTTGTTTTTTTCCACCCTTATTCTATTCTTGGCAGTATGCCTAGACTTACTATCTCCAAAGGAGTTTTTTTTTTCCTTTGCTGGTACTATCTTAAAGGGGAAGAGTTGTTTTAAGCTTTTTACACTGCTGTCAGGAGGAAATACTCCCCTGGAAATACTTCCAGTCTCATGCAACAATCAGCACTTTGAAGAAATAATTGAATAATGTAGCAGAGCTTCCAGAAAGAAGCTTTTAGTGACAAGGAACCAAGATGAGTGACATTCAGCAAGGCGCTTTGGCTAGCTAGAAAGGTTTTCATTCAAAAGTGAGTTTATATATGCTTTCTGAGTTTTGTCTAAAACTGGTTTTTGGTGCAGTTTAATTCTGTGCTTGGTGACATTTAATCCTGTGTTTATTGATGGGATAATTTTCTCTATTCAGCTTTGTTTGGAAGGAAAAAGGTTAATCTCTGTTCCTGAAAAGAAACTGGGTTGAGAAATCTGGCTAGTTCCTGTGTCTATTTGTTCTGGTAATTGGTTTAACAAGGAACAGCTACTGTTGTGATTTAATTATTTGAATTGTGTTTTCCTGCCTCGTGGTTTCTTTTTCTATCTGGGGAGGGCATCTTCCTTCACTGCTTTAGTGATATCTGGCATTGTCCTTTTGGGGTGTACTTCCAAGAGGCAGGATGCAAGCTTGGCACTGATATGTTTACTGCCTTTCTGGGGAGCATGTGACCTTTCCTTAAATCTGGATGATTTCCTTGGGATATCTTGTGAGGTAAGACCAGCTGGTGTCTTTAAGTGGTGCAAATGGACCTAAGGATTGCTTCTCCTGGGTGTGCTCTTTCTGGAGACTTTATATGACCTCTCTGCTAAAGGGTTTCATTTTATGAGCAAGAGTTGGCTGCTCATAAAGCTCATAAAGCTATGAAATAGTTGCAAATAGTTATCATTGCATTTTAACTATTTTAATTCCTCAAGGTGCTCTGGCACCCTGCCTGATTTGTAACTCTGGCTTGCAGGTACTTTTAATCTAATGATTGGTATTTAGGGCAGCTTTTTGCAAGCAAAGAAGCTTTTTGTATTTTTGTACAGGTAATCCTTGACTTACAACAGTTCATTTAGTGACCTTTCAAAGTTACAATGGCACTAAAAAAGTAACTTATGACCGTTTTTTACACTTACGACCATTGCAGCATCCCCAGGCCAGGCGAGGAGAAGCGCTCCTTGTGAGTGATGTTGAGTTGGCCACGCCCACCCAGTCACATGACTACCAAGCCATGCCCACCAACTAAGCAACGCAGAATCAGTTGTTAAAAAATTTGAATCCTGCTTGACTTCCGGTGGCAAGGCAGCTGTCGAGGACGGTCTTCTTAGACCGCCAGCCCCGTTGATCTGTAAAACCGTGAAAACAGCATCAATCAGCTGTTTAGCAGTTCAGAAACTTTCCCCTCAAGCAAAGAGGGGGAAGCGAGCGATCGGACAGAGGTAGTGCTCCCCTCGAGCCCCAGATTTTTAAGCCAGGGTCCGAAGGGTGTGAGCTCCCTTGGAGTCTGATTAACTCCGGATCCAGGACTCTTCTGTGTTATTGCAGAACCAGGCACTGCAACCATCCCTGAGAGTAAGGATTAACATCTGAAGGCTTTTAAAAGCAGGCGGAGTGGAAGCAGGAGCAGCTGAAATTGCAAGTATTGGACTTTAACTCAGGAACAAAACCTAAAGTTTTGAAAAGACTATTGTAATGCAGAGTGAAAATGGCGCCTGAATGAGTCTCAAGGGGAGGAGGAGAAAGTAAAAGTGAAAGTGGATTGTTAAAGACATTGTTTAAATCTATATAGTATTGGGATTCAAGGAGATTAACTGGATTTAAATACATTATAAAGGACTGGCTCTACTGAATAAACAATGGCTGCTAAATCACTAAAAACTCCTACCTCTATCCCTAAATCTGTACCAGCACAGCAGTCTATATTACAAAGTCCGCTGCTGATTGCCCCACAAACTTTAACATTAGTGGAGTTACAAGAGGCAATGATGGGGGCTCTGAAATCACAAACTAAAGAAATACAAGTTAAATTGGAATCTAATATGCAACAAATGAATAAAAAGGTGGAGGCAATGGGTGAGCAAATATCTAGAGGATTGAAAGAGGAGATGGAAGAAATTAGAGAGACTATCAATACTAAAAATAAAGAAATAAGAGAGGACATCCTATTTGCATTCCAGGGGGTGGCCAAACATATGTTAAGACTGGATGAAATTGTGGAAGAGATTAATCAGAGCAATTTGAAGCTGGAAGAAGAAATGAATGAGGTTCAAAACAAAATGGGAAAAATTGAAGAAGTTTTGCTGACTCAGTACAGAGATATGGAGTTTGCCTTGAGAGTAAGGGGCTTGAGAGAGAATCAGCAAGAAAATCTGAAAGAGATTTTTGCAAAGGCTTTGCAACAATATTGGACTGGCAGGTTGATGATTTTATAGAGGAAATAGACAAAATATTTTGTGTGAATTCTTGGCTGGCAAGGCAAAAAAATCTGCCAAGAGATGTGGTGATCTACTTTACAAAGAGGGGATTCAAATGATATCATACAAGCTTTCTACAATAATAGATTTAAGGTGGAAAATCAGGAGGTGTTAATACTGAAAGAAATTCCACCCAAGATTTTGAGAGGCAGAAGGGAGTTTGCTTTTCTGGCAGAGGAGTTAAAAAAATGCCAGCTCCCATTTAGGTGGGAAATACCGGTTGGTTTGGTGGTGAACTATTTGGGTACAAGACACCGTTTGATAACAGTTTTGAAGGTGAGAGATTTTTATATCAATGTGCTGAAAGCAGGATTTCCACCATCCACGGAAGTTAAAAAAAGATGGGGAAGAAGCAAGTCAGAAGCAAATAGCCATTGGAGTGACATCGCCGGCAGAAAAAGAAATACAGCAACTATTGGATTTCGAGCAGCCATCAGTAACTGTTATGTATGCAGGTTTAAAGTCATTGGTTTAGTTTGAACTGTTCTTGTAAAATGTAAGAGATGATTTGTTTAAAAAGTGTGGGAAAACCCTGCACTCTGATTGGCTGGCAACTGCGGCTGCTGGCTATAAGTAGCAGCCGCAGCCCAGCCAAAGTGGGTCCGTTCTGAGCTGTAGTCACTAATAAACAAAGAGCTTGAAGCACTCCACATCTGTATCTTCATGCAAACTTAACACTGGCGACGAAGGTGGGATCTCCCTGAAGAAGAAGGCAACGCGGAACAGAAGAAGAGAGAGATGGCTGCGCTGAACACCCCCCCAGCCCCGTTCGATCCAACGGCAGAAGACTGGGAGTCGTATGCAGATCGTTTCCAAATGTATCTGGAAGGAAACGATCTCGCCGACATTTCTGAGAAGCGGAAGAGGGTGGTCTTTCTCACACACTGCGGTCCGGCAGTTTTCAAGATGGCGAAGGCATTGGCGGGAGCTGCAGGCATGAAGGTAATGGAATGGCCTGACTTAGAAAAGTTGTTAAGAGCCCATTACACGCCACAAGTATCGTGCCTCATTAAGAGACACGAGTTTTACCGTCGGAATCAAGGGGAAAGCGAAAACGTAAACAACTTCGTGGCAACTTTAAGAGACATTGGGGGTGCATGTGAATTTAACAATTTAGAAGAGGCCATGCTTGATCAATTTGTTCTGGGCCTTAAAGACAAGGTGCTTCAGAGCAAATTATTACTAAGACCTAAGATCACGCTGAAGCAAGCAATAGAAGAGGCCTCTTCAGCAGAAGCTACCAAGTCCTCAGCAGCGGCCATGAAGAAAATCAACAAGGCCACAAGCCATCCTGATGTGGAAAAGTCCACAACAACTCATTGTGAGCAAATAGATTCTCAATCAGACTGTAGTGAGGTGGAGGAAGGAATTAACAGACTCAGAATGGAGAGGAAAAAGAAAGACCTAGGAAGAAAGAGGCAAGATTTCTACTGCAGAGGGTGTGGGGGAAGCCACCCCCGCACTGAATGCAAGTTTTTAGACACCATTTGCCTCTGTTGTGATAAAAGAGGACACCTAGCAAGAGTCTGCAAATCATCCAGAACTCCACCCATCAGAAGAAAGTTTGCTACAAGCAAAGACAAAGATTTCAAGCCTAACAATTTCTGTGAGAAAATGGGGTGCAGCACAGAAGCAAATGGGAAGAATGAAACTCATCAAACAGTCACCATTGGTCATTCATCACCCTTAAGAAGTAGAAAAGTGCATGTCAAGGAAGGCCTTGCCAAATGGAAGTGGACTCAGGCTCATACCTATCTATGGTGTCATGGGACACTATTCACAGTCTTCTTCCCAACATCCAGAAGAAGCACTTCAAGAAGCAAGCATTGACTCTTAAAGACTACCAAGGGAACAAGATTCCAGTAGTTGGAACACGAGAATTCAACGTGAAGTTCAAGGGCCACACCAAATGCCTACCACTGAGCATCATGGACAAGGACCGGCCAAGTCTGCTGGGCCTTGAGTGGTTCAACCCGCTGGGCATTGAGGTGATTGGCATCAATCACATGAGCAACACTGAATGGGTGGAGGCCTTGAATCTGAGTTTCCAGAGGTCTTCAGCAACGGATTAGGCAAATACTTGGGGACCCCTATCTCCTTTAACCTAGATCCCAAGGTACAACCAATCCGTTTAAAACCCAGAAGGGTCCCGTTTGCTTTAAAGGAAAAAATTGATGCACAATTAGATAAACTAATAGCCCAAGGGGTTTTAGAGCCCACTGATCACTCCAGGTGGGAGACACCCATAGTCACACCAGTCAAGGCTGATGGGTCAGTGAGAATCTGTGGAGACTACAAGGGGACATTGAACCATGCACTACAACAGAGCGCATATCCAGTTCCAGTAGTGCATCATTTATTACATTCCCTTGGAGGGGGCACAGTTTTTGCCAAGTTGGACCTGGCACAGGCATATCAACAATTAACAGTTGATGATGCCAGTGCTGAAGCCCAAACCATTGTAACCCATAGAGGTGCTTTCAAATGCAAAATGTTGCAGTTTGGAGTAAGCGTGGCACCAGGCATCTTCCAAAGCCTTATGGAAAGAATGTTACAAGGGTTGCCAGGGTGGTGCCCTATTTTGATGACGTTTTAATTTCTGCTGAAAATGACACTCAGTTACACGAGAGACTCAGGGAAGTCTTAACCAGATTCAAAAAAGCAGGGTTAAAAGTCAAAGAAGAAAAATGCACACTTAGAACAGATAAAGTGGAATTCTTGGGTTACATGACTGATAAACATGGCATCCACCCACAGAAGCAAAGGTTCAGGCAATCAAAGAAGCCCCAGGCCAAAATGCAAAACAGATCTGCAAGCATTTTTGGGACTCATTAACTTTATCATATGTTTCTACCTCAGAAGGCAACCCTTGCAGAACCCCTACATAGGTTGCTGGACAAGAAATCTGTTTGGGTCTGGGGGAGGAAGGAACAAGCTGCATTTAACAATATCAAGAGACAAATCACGTCTGATGCTGTGCTGATACAGTTCTCTGAGAATCTTCCTGTTGTTCTGACTTGTGATGCCTCCCCTTTGGAGTGTGGGGGGGTATTGAGCCATATGCTTCCCAGCGGGAGGGAAGCTTCTATTGCATTTTACCCTCGCACCTTGACCAAAGCAGAGAGGAACTACAGCCAACTGGATAGCAGCTGTCAAGAAATTCCATGAGTATTTATATCGGAGAACATTTACCGTTGTCACAGATCACAAACCTCTTTTAGGTATTGTGGCAGGGGACAAACCAACGCCTACGATCCTGTCACCAAGAATGCTGAGATGGACTGAATTTCTTGCTGCTTATTCATACAAACTGATCCACAGACCTGCTAAAGACATTGGGCATGCAGATGCTTTGAGTCGCTGCCCACTTCCTTCACACATTGAGGACCCTGTTCCTGAGAATCATACCTTTTTTCTAGAAACTGTTGCCAAGCTTCCAGTACATGCTGCTCAAATTGCCAGAGAGACTGCCAAAGACACTTTATTGGCTCCTGTTATAGGCTGGATTAAGAAGGGTTGGCCACTTCAAGATCTACCTCAACTCGCCCAACCTTTCAAATCCAGGCAAACTGAATTATCTGTATTAAGAGGATGTATTTTGTGGGGTAACAGGGTGGTTATTCCTGCAAAACTACAAAAAGAGGTTTTGGAAATGTTACATGAGGGTCATCCGGGAATTGTCAGAATGAAGGAATTGGCCAGGAGTTATGTATGGTGGCCAGGTATTGACAAAATGGTTGAAAACTGGGTTGCATCTTGTCCCAACTGTCAGGTAGTCAGGCCTGCATCACCTCTCGCCCCCACACAGGAATGGGAATGGTCCATTCACATCATGGTCCAGGATTCACATTGATTTTGCTGGCCCTACCAGAGGGCACACTTTCCTTATTATAGTTGATGCATATTCCAAATGGCTAGAGGTTATCCCTATGGCATCCACCACAACTGATGCTGTCATCAAACAGCTTAAAAAGCTTTTTGTAACTCACGGGTTACCTGATGTGCTTGTTTCTGACAATGGCCCTCAATTTACATCCAACCTTTTTGAATCCTATCTAGCACAACAGGGTATCAGACATGCCCTGACAGCCCCTGGGCATCCTTCGGCTAACGGCCAGGCTGAACGTATGGTACGATTTACCAAGGAAAAACTTCAGCAGTTGGGTCCAGGGGATATCACTGAGAGAGTTGAAAAACTTCTCAGTGTTCAGCATATCACTCCCAACCCCTCAACTAATTTGTCCCCAGCTGATTTGTTGATGGGTAGGAAACTCAGGTCTCCCCTTGATCGCCTTCATCCCACTTACGCACCCAACGCACCACTAGATTCCACTAGCAAAATTCGCACATTCACTGTGGGTGATTCTGTTTATGCTAAGAACCTTATGGGTGAACCATTATGGATTCCTGCTGAGATAACCCAAATCACAGGCCCCAGGTCTTACAGGGTAAAAACGGAGGATGGTGTCCTCTGGAGCAGGCACATTGATCAGTTAAGATCCAGATTGCCTCAGGAGCATCGCTTTTGCTCCTCTCTGGTTCCCATAACTACTGCCTCTTCTAGGGGGGAAGGGGAGGATCATGAGTGTAATCAGCAAACAAGAATCAACCCCATGTGTAACGAGCTAACACGACAGGAACCATCCCAAAACCTGTCACAATACCAACAACCATTTTCACAAATGGAAGATTGCACATCGTTACCTGATTTAGGTGCTGACATTGGGTTGGAGATGGATTGGGAGGAGAGACCAGGTTGTAGTAACCGAACAGGTTCTACCGTTACTGTAAGTCCTAGTAAGGAAATGTCAGCAGACACATTTCCTCCCTCACAAGGTGAGAACCTTAAACCATCTGAACCACGTAGGTCTCAACGTACACGTAAGAGACCCACCTATTTAAAAGAATACATTAGATAGGCTGGGGTTTGAGTATGGACTGAACCTAGTGGGAAGGGGTGTTATGTATGCAGGTTTAAAGTCATTGGTTTAGTTTGAACTGTTCTTGTAAAATGTAAGAGATGATTTGTTTAAAAAGTGTGGGAAAACCCTGCACTCTGATTGGCTGGCAACTGCGGCTGCTGGCTATAAGTAGCAGCCGCAGCCCAGCCAAAGTGGGTCCGTTCTGAGCTGTAGTCACTAATAAACAAAGAGGTTGAAGCACTCCGCGTCTGTCTCTTCATGCAAACTTAACACCAAGGGTTAAGCTTAAGATAATGCAAGATGGACGGGAAAGAGGAGGCCTTAAAATGCCCAATCTGAGATTATACTACGATGCAGCTGTGTTATCAACGATCAGTGATTGGTTTAACATGACAGAAGAAAGAATATTGATTATAGAGGGATATGATTTATTATATGGATGGCACGCGTATTTATTGTATGATAAAAAGGTGGACAATGCTTTTAAGACTCATATACCAAAGAATGCTCTGTTGCGTGTCTGGAAAAAATATCAATATAAATTAAATTATAAAATACCAATATGGGCAATACCCAGACATGTGATAGAAAACATAAATGTGGAACAGAAGCAAGATGTAATTACCTATAAAGAACTTTTAGTAATGGAAGGGGGTATACTGCGACTAAAATCTATTAATTTATTCAAAGAGGAACAGAGAGTTCAGACATGGTTCCAGTATGTACAGTTACAAGCGAGGTGGAAAGAAGATCAGAAAATTGGTATTATGAGAACCAATGAAAATTTAGTAAAGCAAATTAAGGATCAAGGTCAAGTGCATATTAAAAGGTTATACAATGCATTGATTGAAATTGACTCGGAAATGGAATTAGTTAAAGACTGTATGATAAAATGGGCACAGAATATTCAGGAGCCAATAACAATGGATATGTGGGAAAAAATTTGGGTGAGAAATGTGAAATTTACTCAAGCACAAAATTTAAGAGAGAATTTTTATAAAATGGCTTATAGATGGCATTTAGATCCTAAAAAATTAGCATATATGTACCCAAATCAAAAACCCAAATGCTGGAGATGCGGTAGTGATGATGCAACATATTTTCATATGTGGTGGACATGCAAAAAAATTAAGGCTTTTTGGATAAAAATATGGTGGACTACCCAGAAGATTTTTAAGAAAAAGATAAGTTTTAAGCTGCAGCTGTTTTTGTTGGGTATTATTACAGATTGTACTGTTTTGGAAACTAAATTAATGTTACACTTAATAACAGCAGCAAGATTGTTAGTGGCTAACATTGGAAGAAAGAAGCACCTACTATAGAAGATTGGATATTAAAAGTATGGAATTTAGCAGAAATGGCAAAGATATCTGCTTACTTGAAAGAACATTCACAAGAAAGATACATTCGGGACTGGAGAAAATGGATCGATTATATCCAAAATAGATATGGGACTAAAAAGTTTCAAATAGTCTATGAATGAAGATCAGAAGTTAAGAAGATATGTTAAGAGATATGTTATTATTATTATTTTAGTCTGTATTAAGGGAGTTAAAGTGCTGAAGGGGGTATAAGTGTTTATAGTTTGTTAGTGTATGTTTGAATAAGATTGCCAGATATAACACCCTGTATTTTACTCTGGGAAGTCTGGGGGGGAGGGAAGGGCGAGGGAGGGAGGGGGGGAGGGGGGCCTATTGTTTAAAAAATGTCTTTTTTGTAAAACTTTTCAATTAAAAAAAAATTGAATCCCACCCCTGGGACTAACGTTTGTTTGTTAGTGTCTCAATAAGCCTTGGACAGAACATTTCAGACAAATGGCTGTCCAGTCTCTTTTTGAAAACCTTCAGTGATGGAGCACTCACAACTTCTGTTAACGGATTTATGATATGACCCTGTTGAGAAATTCATTGGAACAAAGATTCTTCTAGTCTATTATCTCTAGAAAGTTCTGCAATCCATGAAATGTATTATGACCACTTGCATACTGTATAGAATAAAATAAAAACAAAAGGAGAATGGAAAAAAAACAGTATGAAGTTATAATTACATCTTAGAAAATAACATATAGCTATAATGATCAAGAATTCTTCTTGAACAATTTTATTGTAATTGCCACTGAAATCAATAAAATATGAAAATTATTTAAAAAAATAATTCCCCAAGTAATTAAAATTTACAAATCTTGGATACAATCACCACAATAATGCTTGCAGTGGAATATAAAAACATTATACTAAGATTGTCAGACAGTATACAAAAAACAAGCATCAAGAAATAAATAACAGGAAGGACTGAACAATTTGAGGTTTTTCTAGACCAGCATCTAAGCCTTTACAACACATACACATTTAAATGTATCCTCAATACTTCCAAACTGTCTTTACAGTTTTTGATCTATGCTGTTATAGCACTCTTATCATAGAGAAAATGTCAGTCAATCAATGTTCTGCTTTCAAGTTAGCTATTAGCTGAATGTTCTTTGTGTCTTTTGTGCCCATCAAATCCATTGTGTTTTAAATGAATAAGAATGCTTTCACTTTTCTCTCTATAAAAAATAACTAGCTAGCATACCACAATCCATTTAACTGACTCTATGTATTCATCAACAATTGTCTGATATTTTGCAGAACTGTCCCTTCAGACAGATTATACTATGGACCTTTTCCCATTTGAGAGCTCAAGTGCTATTTATTCATCCAGAGGCAGGAAACTATATTAGCTTGAAATGGTTTTTCCCAATTGCTAATCCCTAACCTGCTTCTGCTGCCTGTTTCAAGTCACTGTCATCAAACTCTGCTGTCCCACTTCCCTAGCATTAAAAACAGACCATGCTAAGCAACTTTTTGTATTTACTATATGCATGGAGAGATTCTCAGTCATCCAGGTCATAGTTGTCCCAGGGGTGGTCTTCAAAAATATCAGCAACCAATTCTCTGCCCGGTTGTGGGTTGGGCATGGCCATGGTGGGCATGGCCTAGTCAGCCTCCTGCACCATGGTGAGGGGCTGTTTCCGGCCTCCTCAGGCTCTAGAGGCTTTCCTCAAGCCTCCAGGAGGGCAAAAATGGTCTCCCCCGGGCTCTGGAGGCCACCCAAAGGCCGGAAATAGGCCTGTTTCCAGCCTTCCGGAACTTCCAGGAGGCCCGTTTTTCACTCTCCCTGAGCCTCTGTGCAGGCCCTGTACTTACCTGTCATCCAAAACAGGCCGCATGGAGACTCCTGGGAAGGGCGGGCTGGGGCGGGTTGGGCTAGTCAGAGGAGGGACTTGCGGGTTCACTAAACTGCACAGAATCTTAGTTAGAGGATAGCCCGAACCAGTGCGAACCCGTAGCAACCCACCCCTGGGTTGTCTCAAAGGTGCTTTTTTCAGGAGGCAACTGGGCTTTCTTGTTTTTTCTTTTGAAGACATTTCGCTTCTCATCGAAGAAGCTTCTTCAGCTCTGAAAGGATAGTGGGGAATGGAAGGTTTTGTATTCCTTGCAGACAGCTGGTAATCAGCATCCTTTTAGAGGGTCATTGAAGCACTTGGAGGTTTATCTGTGTCCTCAGGGTCACCTGAGTAATGGTCCTGGTTCCTGTAGTCTACAATTTTTCTCCACTCCTACTCTCACACCATTCAAAGATGTTCATCCCAAATTATATAGCTAAAAGTCTGTAGAGATTCTCAGTCATCCAGGTCATGGTTGTCCCAAAGGTGCATTTTTCAGGAGGCAACTGGACTTTCTTGTTTTTTCTTTTGAAGACATTTCACTTCTCACCCAAGAAGCAGGCATATACAATGGAATGAAGGCTATTGCTGAGCGCATTGGGTTGTGCTCCAAAAATAAAATAAAATTGTAAGCCTCCCTGAGTCCCTGGAGAAGGGCGGGATATAAATATTAATAATAATAATAATAATAATAATAATAATAATAATAAAGCTTCTTCAGCTCTGACAGGATAGTAGGGAATGGAAGGATTTATATTCCTTCTATAAAGGTGAAAAAGCACCTTTGAGACATACAGGTGAAACTTGAAAAATTAGAATATCGTGCAAAAGTTAATTTATTTCCGTAATGCAACCGTAATGCAACTTAAGAGGTGAAACTAATATATGAGATAGACTCATTACATGCAAAACAAGATAGGTCAAGCCATGATTTGTCATAATTGTGATGATTATGGCTTACAGCTCATGAAAACCCCAAGTCCACAATCTCAGAAAATTAGAATATTGTGAAAAGGTGCAATATTCTAGGCTCAGTATCCCTCTCTAATCAGCTAATTAAGCCATAACACCTGCAAAGGGTTCCTGAGCCTTTAAATGGTCTCTCAGTCTGGTTCAGTAGGAATCACAATCATGGGAAAGACTGCTGACCTGACAGTTGTGCAGAAAACCATCACTGACACCCTCCATAAGGAGAGAAAGCCTCAAAAGGTAATTGCAAAAGAAATTGGATGTTCCCAAAGTGCTGTATCAAAGCACACTAATAGAAAGTTATGTGGAAGGGAAAAATGTGGAAGAAAAAGGTGCACAAGCAGCAGGAATGACCGTAGCCTGGAGAGGATGTCAGGGAAAGGCCATTGAAAAGTGTTGGGGACTTCCACAAGGAGTGGACTGAGGCTGGAGTCAGTGCATCAAGAGCCACCACACACAGACGTATCCTGGACATGGGCTTCAAATGTCATCAGAAGCGTCTTACCTGGGCTAAAGAAAAACAGACCTGGTCTGTTGCTCAGTGGTCCTGTTAAGTTTGCATGAAGAGTCAGACGCGAGGAGTTCCAGCAAAGAGTTTATTAAGTGACTACAGCTCGAATGGACCCGTCCTGGCTTGGCTACGGCTGCCTCTTATAGCCTGCAGCCGTGGTTGCCAGCCAATAGGAGTGCAGGGTTTCTTCCCGCACTATTTAAACCAATACCATTTGACATTTTACAAGAACAGTTCAAATAAACCAATAACATTCAAACCTACATACATAACACCCTCCCCACTAGGTTCAGTCCATACCAAACCCCAACCTATCTAATGTATTCCTTTAAATAGGTGGGACTCTTACGTTGCTGAGACCTTCGTGGTTCAGAAGTTTTAACGTTCTCACCCAGTGAGAGGGAAATGTGTCTGCTGACATTTCCCTGTTGGGACTTCCTGTGAAAGGAGACCCTGTTAGACTGTTAGAATCTGGTCTCTCCTCCCAACCCATCTCCATTCCAATGTCAGCACCCAAGTCAGGTAGTGATGTGCAATCTTCCACTTCTAAGGATGGATCTTGGCATTGTGACAGGGTTCGGGATGGTTCCTGTCGCAATGGCTCATTACACATGGGGTTGATTCTTGCTTGCTGATTTTCCTCCTGTTCCTCCCCTTCCCCCCTAGAAGAAGCATCAGGTGAGGGACCCAGAGAGAGACAGGGCGATGTTCCTGAGGGAACCTGGATCTAAGTTGGTCAATGTGCCTGCTCCAGAGGAGGCCATCCTCTGTTTGTACCCTGTAAGAACGAGGGCCAGTGATGTGAGTTATTTCAGCAGGAATCCACAAAGGTTCACCTATAAGGTTCCTAGCATATACAGAATCTCCCACACTAAAAGAACGAACTTTGGAAGTGGAATCCAGTGGTGCTGGGTGCGTAAGTGGGATGAAGGCGGTCAAGGGAAGACCTAAGTTTCCTACCCATCAACAACTCTGCTGGGGACAAGTTATTTGATGGGCTAGGAGTGATGTGCTGAACACTAAGAAGCTTTTCAAGCTTCTCAGTGATATCCCCAGGACCCAGCTGCTGAAGCTTCTCTTGGTAAAGCGCACCATGCGCTCAGCCCGCCATTAGTCAAGGGTGCCCAGGGGCAGTGAGGGCATGTCTGATACCCTGTTGTGCTAGAAAGGATTCAAAAATGTTAGATGTGAATTGAGGGCCATTGTCAGAAACAAGGACATCTGGTAACCCATGGGTTACAAACAATTTTCTGAGCTGCTTGATGACAGCCTCAGTTGTAGTGGATGTCATGGGAATTACCTCTAGCCATTTGGAATATGCATCTACTATAACTAGAAAAGTGTGCCCTCAGTAGGGCCTGCAAAATCAATGTGGATTCTAGACCATGGGCCCCTAGGACATTCCCATTCCTGTGTGGGGCGTGAGGTGGAGCAGGCCTGACTACCTGGCAATTGGGACAAGATGCTACCCAGTTTTCAACCATTTTGTCAATACCTGGCCACCATACATAACTCCTGGCCAAACCTTTCATCCTTACAATCCCAGGATGACCCTCATGTAACATTTCCAAAACCTCCCTTTGCAGTTTTGCAGGAATAACCACCCTGTTACCCCACAAAATACATCCTCTTAATACAGATAATTCAGTTTGCCTGGACTTAAAAGGTTGGGCAAGGTGAGGTAGATCTTGAAGAGGCCAACCTTTCTTAATCCAGCCTATAACAGGTGCCAACACAGCATCTTTGGCAGTCTCTCTGGCAATCTCAGCAGCATGGACTGGAAGCTTAGCAACAGTCTCTAGGAAAAGGTGTGAGTTTCAAGTTCAAAGTCCTCCTTGTGGCAAGGTAGTGGGCAACGACTCAGTGCATCAGCATGTCCAATGTCCTTGCCAGGCCTGTGAATCAGTTTGTATGAATAGGCTGCAAGAAATTCAGTCCATCTCAGCATTCTTGGTGACAGGATATTAGGTGTAGGTTTGTCTCCTGCCACAATGCCTAATAAAGGTTTGTGATCTGTAACAATGGTGAATGACCTGCCATACAGATATTCATGAAATTTCTTAACAGCTGCAACGACTGCTAATGCCTCCTTGTCCAGTTGGTTATAATTCCTCTCTGCTTTGGACAAAGTGCGAGAGTAAATGCAATAGGGGCTTCCCTTCCACTGGGAAGCCTGTGACTCAAACCCCTCCCCACTCCAAAAGGGGATGCATCACAAGTCAGAACAACAGGCAAATTCTCAGAGAACTGTATCAACACAGCATCAGACGTGATTAGTCTCTTAATACTGTTAAATGCTGACTGTTCCTTCCTCCCCCAGATCCAAACAGCCTTCTTATCAAGCAGGCGATGTAAAGGCTCAGCAATGGATGCTTTGTGAGGTAGAAACATGTGATAAAAGTTAATAAGTCCAAGGAAGGCTTGCAAATCTGTCTTGCATCTAGGTTTAGGGGCTTCCTTGATTGCTTTAACCTTGGCATCAGTAGGGTGGATGCCATGCTTGTCAATCATGTACCCCAGGAACTCAACTCTGTCTGTTTTGAGTGTACATTTGTCTTCCTTGACTTTTAAACCCGCTTTTCTGAATCTGGTAAGGACTTCTCTGAGTCTCTCTTGAAGCTGAGTGTCATTTTCAGCAGAGATTAACACATCATCAAAATAAGGCACTACCCCTGGCAGTCCTTGCAACATTCTTTCCATAAGGCTTTGAAAATGCCAGGTGCCACGCTTACTCCAAATTGTAGTCTTTACATTTGAAGGCACCTCTATGAGTCACAATTGTTTGTGCCTCTGCAGTGGCATCATCAACTGTTAATTGTTGATATGCCTGAGCCAAGTCCAGTTTGGCAAATACTGTACCCCTGCCAAGGGAATGGAGCAGATGATGCACAACTGGTACTGGTATGCGCTCTGCTGCAGCGCATGGTTAAGTGTCCCCTTATAGTCACCACAGATTCTCACTGACCCATCAGCCTTGACTGGTGTGACTATGGGTGTTTCCCATCTGGAGTGGTCAGTAGGCTCTAAAACCCCTTGAGCAATGAGTTTATCTAATTGTGCATCAATTTTTTCCTTTAAAGCAAATGGGACCCTCCTGGGCTTTAAACGAATTGGGGCACCTTGGGGTCTAGGCTGAAAGCAATAGGGGTCCCCATATACTTGCCCAGTCCTTCGCTGAAGACCTCTGGAAACTCAGACTTCAAGGACTCCTCCCATTCAGAGCTGCTCACGTGATTGATGCCAGTCACCTCGATGCCTAGTGGCTTGAACCACTCAAGTCCCAGCAAGCTTGGGCGATCCTTGTCCACGATGGTCAGAGGCAAACGCTTGGTGTGGCCTTTAAACTGCACGTTGAAATCTCTTGCTCCAACTACTGGAATCTTGTTCCCTTGGTAGTCTTTAAGAGTCAGTGCTTGCTTCTGGAAATGCTTCTTCTGAATGTTGGGAAAGAGTCTGTGGATAGTGTCCCATGACACCATAGATAAATAAGAGCCTGAGTCCACTTCCATTTGGCAAGGCCTTCCTTCAATAAACACCTTCACGTGTACTTTTCTGCTTTTTAAGGGTGAAGAATGACCAATAGTGATTGTTTGGTGAGTTTCATTCTTGCCATTTGCTTCTGAATTTCGCCCCATCTTTTCAAGGAAATTGTTGGGCTTAAAGTCTTTGTCAGGAAATTTTTCCTACTAGGTGGAGTTCTGGATGATTTGCAGACTCTGGCTATGTGACCCGCTTTCTCACAACGTAGGCAGATGGAGTCAAAGAACTTGCATTCAGTGCGGGGTGGCCCCCCACAGCCTCTGCAATAGAATCCTTGCCTGTTTTTCCCAGAGTCTTTTCTTCTTCTCCATTCTGAGTCTAAAAATCCCTCCTCTGCCTCACTGCCATCTGAATCAGAGTCTATTTGTTCGCAATGGGCTGTTGTGGATTTTTCCCCATCAGAATGGCTTGAGGCCTGGCTTGAGGCCTTGTTAATCTTTTTCATGGCCGCTGCTGAGGACTTGGTGGCTTCCGCTGAAACAGCTTCTTCAATGGCCTCTTTAAACGTGATCTTAGGTTTCATTAACAGTTTGCTTTGTAAGACCTTATCTTTGAGGCCTAAAACAAACCGATCACGCATGGCCTCTTCTAAGTTGGTAAAGTCACAAGCACCCCAATGTCCCTTAAACTTGCCATGAAGTCATTAACATTCTCGCTATCCCTTGATCCCGACGGTAAAATTCGTGTCTCTTAATGAGGCACGATACTTGTGGGGCGAATGGGCTCTTAAAAGTTTCTAAATCGGGCCATTCCATTACCTTCAGCTCTGCAGCTCCCGCTAACGCTTCGCCATTTTGAAGACTGCCGGATCGCAGTGCGTGAGAAAGACCGCCTCTTCCTCTCGGGATGTCGGAGGTCGCTTCCTTCCAGATACATCTGGAAGCGATCCGCATACGATTCCCAGTCTTCCGCCGGATCGAACGGGCTGGGGGTGTTCAGCGCAGCCATCTCGCTCTGTTGCTTGTTCTTCGCCGCCTTCTCTTCAGGGAAATCCCACCTTCGTCGCCAGTGTTAAGTTTGCATGAAGAGTCAGACGCGAGGAGTTCCAGCAAAGAGTTTATTAAGTGACTACAGCTCGAATGGACCCGCCCTGGCTTGGCTACGGCTGCCTCTTATAGCCTGCAGCCGTGGTTGCCAGCCAATGGGAGTGCAGGGTTTCTTCCCGCACTATTTAAACCAATACCATTTGACATTTTACAAGAACAGTTCAAATAAACCAATAACATTCAAACCTACATACATAACAGGTCCACTGATGAGAGCAACTTTTGCATCTCATTTGGAAACCAAGGACCCAGAGTATGGAGGAAGAATGGAGAGGCACACACTGCAAGATGCTTGAAGTCCAGTGTGAAGTTTCCATAGGCTGTGTTGATTTGGGGAGCCATGTCATCTGCTGGTGTTGGTCCACTGTGCTTCATTAAGTCCAGGGTCAATGCAGCTGTCTACCAGGAGATTTTGGAGTACTTCATGCTTCCTTCTGCAGACGAGCTTTATGGGGATGTTGACTTCATTTTCCAGCAGGACTTGGCACCTGCCCACACTGCCAAAAGCACCAAAACCTGGTTCAGTGACCATGGGATTACTGTGTTTGATTGGCCAGCAAACTCGCCTGATCTGAATCCCATAGAGAATCTATCGGGCATTGCCAAGAGAAAGATGAGAGACATGAGACCAAACAATGCAGAAGAGCTGAAGGCCGCTATTGAAGCATCCTTCCATAACAACTCAGCAGTGTCACAGGCTGATAGCTTCCATGCCATGCCGCATTGAGGCAGTAATTGCTGCAAAAGAGGCCCAAACCAAATACTGAGTACATATGCATGCTTATACTTTTCAGAGGTCCGATATTGGTCTATGTACAATCCTTGTTTTATTGATTGCATGTAATATTCTAATTTTCTGAGATTGTGGATTTGGGGTTTTCATGAGCTGTAAGCCATAATCATCACAATTATGACAAATCACGGCTTGAACTATCTCATTTTGCATGTAATGAGTCTATCTCATGTATTAGTTTCACCTTTTAAGTTGCATTACAGAAATAAATGCACTTTTGCACGATATTCTAATTTTTCAAGTTTCACCTGTATATGTCTCTACAAAATGTGTGCACACACATACACATACATACATACCTACATACCACAATTGGATCCCATCGTACTAAAAAAAGAAACAATGATTTATAAGCCAAAAATAAATCATCTACATTATGACTTACCACAGTCTGGGAATTTCCTTTACAGTCCTTGGCAGATTTGAAATGTGACTGTGTAGTTGACTGTGTATATTTTAACTGAAGAACCAGGATCAACTAAGCCAACATTTATCTAAAAACATCAGGAAGTACTTAGGAGGAATTCAAAGTCTGCTCTGAAAATAGCTTCTCTTCTGCTCTTGGAGAAATCAAGTTTATCATCCTTTGGATCTTGCTTATTTGTACTTTCTGAGATTATGATGGAATTTTCAAGGAGTTATTTTCTTAAAGGGGTTAAAAAGTAATTTAGCGTCTCTATTTTATTTGCTGCTTCTATGCCTTGTTGTGTTTTGGAGATCATAGCAGTACCGCACTTCCTTTTACTCTTGGTTTCAATTGTGATGTTAATAGAGCTTATAATCATCCTTTTATTTAATTCAGTTAAGCTTGTTTTAGGGAAATTATTTATATAATAGTTAATTGTATGCAGCTAGAAAGCATTTAATAGAAGAGAATAGCTGGAGAGAAGTGTGTGAAAAACAATTTGGAAACTCATAATGGAGTTTTGCTACTGATATAAAGCAGACTCCACAGTTGATTTGACTACATTTATTGGAAGAGATGAAAAACAAAGTGCAAACAAAAGCATCCCCAATCACATGTGTAATGTTTCCATGGGTATACTATAAGCTTCTAGGGTTTCCTTATGAGAAAATATTATATTCTCTACCCATTCATTTTGATTATTACTGTTGTCTAACATAAGTGGTTAGGTATACAGACCTTCCAAAATATTTTTCCGCATCTTAACTCATATACTTCAATTAGCAGGAAGCACAAACACATTTTATTTATTTATTTTATTTTATTTTTTATTATTACATTTATTTGCCCCCCTTCTCCGAAGACTCAGGGCGGCTTACAATTTTTGGGATACAACCCAATGCGCTCAGCAATAGCCTTCATTCCATTGTATATGCCTGCTTATTACTAAGGCATTTTACAAAGTCAGCTTATTGCCCCCAACAATCTTGGGTCCTCAATTTACCTACCCCGAGAGGATGGAAGGCTGAGTCAACCTTGAGCCTGGTGGGATTCGAGCCTGCACTAATTGCAGGCAGCTGGAACTTAAGTGCTAGGCATTTAACAGCCTGCACCACCGAGGCTCATTTATTTATCTATCACATTTTTGAACTGCCCATCTCCCTCAGAGAGGGACTCATGGCTTTGGCTGATTTCAGTTGGCATATTTATCTCTGATGACTCACAGATATTTGGCTCCAGTCTATTGTTCTTAATATTGTCAATAATTTGCCACCCAAGGAGACTAATCTTGAGTTATAGTCACTTCTGACTGGGATAAATGCATTGCAGATGCATTTATCTATGTTCTATTAAAATGTACTTTCTTGTTTACTTGCTTAGTCTTATGTGATAGTCCAGTTCAAAAGGATTCTTTTATGAATTGTTAGGTCCTGAGGTCATGCAAAAAGCTGAATGGAAAAACATGGGGGGGAAATGTTATGCAACAATGCAAAATTAAACTGGTGGGATGACGAAATTCATTGATAGTGCTCACTATTTCCTTAAATAGATTTAATAGAGGTTTGGGTACATTAATGCAGGATGAAGAGTGACTGCTCAGGAAGGCAAAACAAAAAAGTAATTGGCAACAATTGGATTTTTGTTGCCTTTCAGTACAAATTGCTGAGGTGCATAAGGAGAATGGTATTGCCTTCACAAGTGATACAATGATCATTTCCTTTGAATCCGACTTACTCCCAGTGATTTCTTGAAAAGTTCTATGAGGTTTCACAGCAACATTGTGGATACAATTTGTCATATATATATATTGCCTTGATTTCTCCATCTGGCTTTTTTTCTTTAAACTTTTCAGGGAGTCTCCCATAGAAGATCAACCATGGTCTGAGAACTATTTGAAGGAATAATGTGATGAAATAACGGCTCTGACATGATATTTCAATATGTTACTGTTATACAAAAAAGGTGTTTTAACAGACTGTGCCTCTATCATACAATACCTTGAATTTCAATGCTAGTAAAATAATGGTTAGGCTTAACACGAATGAGAGCCCTACATAGAGATACCAGACAAAATCAAATACTATTAATACTATTAAGAAAGCAATAAGTTCTTCACTGTCTATGGAAAGGGTTTTGATTGTGTTGATCATGTACGGCTCCGGTTGGAGGAGCAGGTGGGGGCCGTTGCCAGGGGGGCCTTTGCCCAGCTCCGCCTTGTTCGTCAGCTTCGCCCATTTCTGGACCAAGATGCCCTGCGCACAGTCACTCACGCCCTTGTTACCTCTAGACTCGACTACTGCAATGCTCTCTATTTAGGACTGCCCTTGCATACCATCCGGAGATTGCAGCTGGTGCAAAATCGGCGGCGGTGGTGATGGGAGTTTCCCGATTCTCCCATGTTACCCCCCTCCTGCGCTGCCTGCATTGGTTGCTGGTTGCACTCCGGATGAAATTCAAGGTTCTGGTTTTAACATACAAAGTCCTTCACGACATGGGTCCTCAATATTTAAGGGAGCGTCTTCTGCCAATATCGAGTGCCAGCCACCCTGTGCGAGCACATAGGCAAGGACTCCTCGGGGTCCCGTCAGCAAGCCAATGTCGGCTGGCGGTCCCCCAGCGACGAGCCTATTTTGTCGCGGCCCCTGACCTCTGGAACCAACTGCCCCTGGGGCTCCGCCTGGCCCCTGACCTCCGCACCTTCCACCATGATTTGAAGACCTGGTTGTTCGACCAATCTGGGCTGTGACCCCTCCTTGGGGAGGGGGGTTTCTTAATTATTTTAACCACTGTAAATTTTAGTTTTTGTATTTTTGGGCTTGTGAAATTAGTTTAATTTCTTTTTAAGTATTTATTGTTGCTGTTTTTAGTTGTGCGCCGCCCCAAGTCTTCGGAGATAGGGTGGCATACAAGTCCAAAAAATAAATAAATAAATAAATCATATCTAGCTATGAAATGTTTGTAGGAAAATCTGTCTCATGCAAATTGTCCTTATACAAAACATGTCCTCAGGGCAGGATATCACAAACCAGACAGTACATGATAAAACAGACTGGCACCAGGTCAGTATAGAAGTGAAACAAGGCTGTATACTTTTTCCTTATTTGTTCAATCTATTTGTTGAATAATGAGCGAGGAGAGACTAGACGTTTAGTGTGGTTTGGAAACTGGAGGAAGAAACATCAATAATAAACACTATGTTGTATTGTTATTGTTGTTATTGTTGTTGTTGTTATTGTTGTTGTTATTGTCTGCCCATTTTACCAAAGGGCAACTCTGAGCAGTTTACAATAATTTTGGTTTACAGCTATGTTGAGGGTGCTATTCGGATAGCTGAAAGTGCAAATCTTCTACAAAGTCTGGTAATGAAAATCAAGGAACACTGTGAAAAAATTGGACTAAGATTAAGTATGAAGAAGATAGAACTCATGACAGTTGGTACAGCAAAATTGAAGAGCATAGTGAAAAAAGCGAGACAAAGATTAAACAGCAACTAGCATTAGAATTTACAATGAATATATTATAAATATATTTTCTATCTTTTAGACAACTGTCCACAGTAAACTAACTAGTAATCAAGAAATATTCCACAGACTAGTATTGGATATAGTGAACAATGAAGGCACTGGAAAATATATTCATATGCCATGCAGCATGTATATCAACAGATTATATCTTACACCTAAGATCAGAAGAGTCCAAGCAATGATTTGCCCTGCGATATAGAAATGAGAAGTTAATATTTGAAGAAACAAGATAGAAAGAGTATTTATGCTTTTGAGCTTTGGTATTGGAGAAGATGCCTGAAAATACCATGGAATCAAAGAGAAATAAACGAATAGATCATCAAACAAATCAAAACAGAGTTCTTAACTGAGGCTCAAATGACCAAACTCAGTTTATCATAGTTCAACAGATTATGTAAAGATCTAGGTCTCTGGAAATATCTACAATGGTGGACAGAAAAAGAAGAGGATCACCATTAGCAAGGTTGGTGGATAAAATACAGAAGGAATAGGCACACCTTTGAAACACTTGAAGGAGCAGGTTAGAGAGAGATTTTCATAGAGGAAAATTTATGCAATTGCTAATTTTATAGCATATAATCAATCAGTTAGGTGATCTATAGTCTATTGATGAACAACAATTTGAGATTTTCTTTAAACATACAGTATATGCAATAGATTTGTGGATTTTCCAGGAGATTTAAGTATTCAGTGTAGGATTATAGTATATGACAGGAGTTCTCAATCCCTGGGCCATGGCCTGTTAGTAACTGGGCCACACAGCTGGAGATGAGTGATGAGCAAGCAAAACTGTGCATTGGTGAACCATACTTTAATTTGGAAAGACAAGTTAAGAAAACTTTGAATAATAATAGTACAAGAAACTATATATCAGAATTTTATAATGACTTCAATATGCTAATCTGGAACTTGATCGTTTGCATGTTTCTGAAATGAAATTATATTAATCAGGCTTATTAGACAAAGATACAATTTCACAGAAATAGTTGTAACAGCACCGTGAAATATCTATAATTTATGATTTTATGTTCTGGTATATTACCTAGTGAGGTAGAACTCATTTACAATTATTCAACTACTATATTTCTCTTAATAGTTTAAATTTAGAGGTTCTATATAAACTCAGGTCAGTTTTTTAATATCCTTATTAAATTTCAACATCAAATATGAAAAATACAGACTAACATAAAGGGAAAAGGGAATGATAAAATAAGTTAAAAGTCAAAAATATGCATCAAACAAATAAAACAAAAGACATCCAATTTTCTTTTACAACAGAGATAAATTATACAACCATATCTCTTTAAGTTTAAACAAGTAACACTGATCTATGAAATATCTTAAAATACTAATAATCAACATTATAGTCAAACTAAAAACAGCATTCATAAAATGTTCTCTTATTTTGATTTAAAAATAGTAAGTTATTAAATGTGTAAATAACCTTATATTTAAAAGGCTATAATATTTCTCTAGTCAAAACCAATGTGATCTAATCTTCAACTTCCAAAATAAAAAATAATAATAATTCTTTTCTATTCAGTAAGAAATCTAACAATGGCCTCCAGTTCTCATGAAATTTAGTCGGATTATTGTCTGTAAACAAAACTTTGGCTAGCTCCATTAACTTCTAAATCTATTCTTCCATTGTAGGTATGTATTCTTCTTTCCATCTTTGGCCAGATAAGAACCTTGCCACCATTGTCATATAGCATAGGCAAGAATTTTTTAAAAAATTACATAAAAAACATATCCCAAGATCATTGTAAAGATTAGGAATATTTTAATATTGCAGGAAGTATGATTAATTTTATGAAAAAACTGGGTTAGATAAGTGTCTACTAAAAGATAATATAATGTATTATAAAATATAAAGAAGGTTTGGCTTTTATATTTTAGAGAACTAAAATGTCTTTTGAAAATGAAGTCCTTGTATTAGAACTATCAAGCCTTTTCGATGAACATTATTTTGAAGTTTAGTAAGTCCACTATGAATAGTACAAGTTATCATCCAATATCATTCTTAAATATGGATTCAAAACATTGTAGAATGTGACACCAACAATAATGTGTCATACACTATCTAGTTTCATGAAAGGATGTCAAGTCTTTAACAACATGAAATTCCTTGTTGGTATTTTAACAATACAAGCAGAGAACCTTGAAACTGCTGTAGTGGTTTTGTTAGAAATGAGAAAAGCTTTTGACAAGATACAGATTTGTAATATGTTATTAAAAACAGAATTCTTTTTAACTCTATTTCATGGGTTAAGAGTCTATTATTTTAGCTACTTAAATTATTACAAGTAGGATAATTTTCCACATATTCAAATGTAGTATGGAACTTCCTAAGGATGTCCTTTATTTCCTTTCATATTTAACTTGATTCTAGAATATATGGTTTGTCTTATCAGACAAATTAGAGGCTTTCAATGTATATAGTCTGAAAAACAGATTCCAAGAATCAGCTGAAAATGTTTCTGCACCTTTCTTTTCTGGTTCCATTAGCACAGGTCTAAGCCTACCAGTCAACCTACTAGACCTTCAACTCCCTAGTTCTTCAAACATTTAGGGCATAGAGAGGGTAGACTTCCCACCGCAGGTCTGATCTATCCAAGCATGTTTCCATAAGACTGACTTTTGGACAATGGGTGTGTGTATGAATGAACATATATCTGAAGTGAATACTATTTCTTTGTCTCTATCCGATCTGAATCTGCAATGGAGACTCTCCACTTTCCTCCCTTTCTTGGATCCTGGAGACATAAAGAGTCCTCTTCCCTCATGTTTGACTTCCTGATTACATAGATTTCTTTGGAGGGAAGGAGTGAGCATTGTTTGAATAGACAAATTCAAGAAGAGAATCAGTGGAAGAACCTTCCAGTATGTAAAGGAGAGAAGTGCTAAGCTCTTAGAAAGAAGAGGAAAGAAAAGGACTTGGAGGTACAAATAATATGAAAGTTCATCTCACATGATGAAAAGCAAACAACCTGATACTAGATGAAGTCATTAACAAACCAAGGAACATATGGAAACGTTATCTGTGGTCCAAAACTGCCCTTTATGTACAGTGCACTAAGAAAGCGAGTCATCAGAAATCATCGAACATTTTGGTTATTTCTTTATGTTTATGATTCACAATTAACAAAACAAAATTGAAAGGAGACAATCTCAAACAAATTCAAAATACAAACCAAGAAAGTGAAGAAAGAAGAAAAAAATCTATCTTATAAATCGTAAGTGGTTTAGAATAGTGATTATAATGTAAATAACTCTGCATCTAATAGATAGCCTTTGCTGGATCAGATTCATTGTAGCCAAGCAATGAAGCCATTATAAAAGCTTCATTGCTTCACTACAATGATTTTGAGCTTGGTGTCTTGGGAAATATATTCTTAGAGTACCTTTTCTTGCTAGCCAAGGAAAGGTCTGGTATATTGTACAGGTGGCTAAGATTGAACAACAGTTGTTACTGTATGCATAATATATTTAGGGACCTTCTTTGTAAGTTTAGAGATGCTTAATTTTGCAGAGGTTGAATGACAATATGATACATTTTATATACAATTGAAGTGAAAATATTCACTTCAATCTACAGTTGGAGTGAAACTATTATGTGGCCAGTTGATGGTAAGGTTTATACAGAAATACATAGAAAAGTGAGATTAGTTTGTTGAGCAGATTCTGTTCAATATTTGGGGGAAAATATTCAATACCTTGAATATTGGGCCTTGGTGGTGCAGGCTGCTAAATGCCTAGCACTTAAGTTCTAGCTGCCTGCAATTATTGCAGGCTCGAATCCCACCAGGCTCAAGGTTGACTCAGCCTTCCATCCTCTCGGGGTAGGTAAATTGAGGACCCAAGATTGTTGAGGGCAATAAGCTGACTTTGTAAAAATGCCGCTTAGTAATAAGCAGGCATATACAATGGAATGAAGGCTATTGCTGAGCACATTGGGTTGTATCCCAAAAATTGTAAGCTGCCCTGAGTCTTCGGAGAAGGGCAGCATATAAATGTAATTAAAAAACACACACACACACTTTTTCTAAGAAAGATATAAATACTTGACACTATAAAACACCAAGTAGTAATGATACTCAAATCAGAAATTTAATCTTCAAAACCTCCAATTGTCCTTAATACACATTAATTTCTGTTTTTAAAAATATGAAATTGGCATTGAGTACAGTATGTACCAATATACTCACAACTGGAGAGCTATGCTTTGGAACTTATGATATTCCGGCAAGCATTTGGTTTTAATTACGGTAGAATTTAGTTGTATTATGAGCATTAAAAGGAAGTTAAGCATTTTTGGATGTTATTGAAAGAGAACAAGAGCTTTATAGAAGAATCCATATTTTAAATATCAGAGTTTTATTGTAGTTTGGGGTGGATTAGAGAGGCACCAAATTTAGATTGAAAATTGGATTAACATCCTCAGTACCATGACATTTACAGATGTTATAACTGGTATTTTCTTTAAGGACCTCTAAATGATGTCCTAAATAGTAGCTCATTGTATAGTAGCTCATTGTATAGTAGGTCATTGTATCTATTCTTCATCTGTATATAGGTGAAGGAGAAGATTTATTTGAAACCCCAAAATGTGTCTGAAATAGATTAATTTGAGCCTGGTCACTTGTACCTCAAGTGAGAACTCTGGGCCGATTTGTTCAATGATACATTGTTTTGTCTTTCTAGTTGTCCATGGTCTTCTCCAAGGCTAAAATTCAAAGCATCATTATTCTTCCCATCCTGCTTCTTCAAAGTTCAACTTGTACTTCCATAGAGTGTCACTGGCAACACTACAACTTGCACAATTCTGATTTTGTAGGGCCAGAAATATCACGCAGATCTTTTCCAAGATTTTGCTCTTGCTCTACCAAATGCTAGTCTTTAGTGGAATCTGAAGACAGCTAAGACACCTTGGCTTCACCAAGGCCAAGAAAAAGACAAGGAAAAGTATTTGTTTGCCTGACAACAGCTTTCTTCAAACTGCTGCAACTTACAACACAATGGCAAGTTTCAAGGAGTGTCTCTCCCCCAGCACAGTATTCTGAGATAAACAACCAAAAGTTGTTTTCTTTCACTTTCCTTTTATCCAGTATCTTTTGTGGTGTGAGCATCATTCAGACTGTCAGAAGAAAGATTACTCCTCTTTTAAAAGGTAAATACAGGGTCTTAAAATATTTAAGTTTCATATACTGTAGGGTTCTGGAACTAACATGTTGCTTTTAATTCAGGGTAGTTTTGCATCAAACTGGGAAGATTATTCTGAAAAGAATGCTGCAAAAAAGAAGTATTCTGATGATGCTCTATTCCCACAATTTAAAAAATACTGAGTTGATGTTATAGTAATAGTGGGTGAAAAACAGGAGGAGAACAATATTTGCAGACATTGAAGGATCATATGTTATACTGAACATACTGTATACTGAACTAAGGTAAAAATAAACAAGAGAGTATGAAGGAGTAAAAGAAATGTAGAATATAGTAGATGCAGAGAGAGAATGAAGTTAAATATAGCAAAATGTAGATTGAATTGACAGAAATAAATTTCTAGGTGATATTCGTTTATAGATGGGATAGCCCTTGATAAAGTTAAAATTGAAGTTATTGTTGGGATGCCTAATTTATTTAAGTGATTTACAGAGATTTTTAGGGGTGATTACTAATTTGGGTAAATTAAACATATGAGGTCACTAGGAGTCAAAAGTGACTTGATGGCATATAATCTGTCAATAAAATGACTTATTTCAGCTTCTTGATCACTGTTGTTGTAGAGTGTTGTGTTTTTAATGGTTGTGTTTTACATAAGAAGACATTTGCAGGGTTAAGGATCTGTAAACTAAAATATCAATCTTGAGATCTTATGTTAATAAAATAGTTACTAGTTCTGTTGATGCTAGTGCAACAGATTTGGGAGCAATAGTTTTCAGGATAATTTACCAGTAGCACAGGCTTCTAAAACCATGGCAACTATACAACAGAAGTATTCATAAACTATGAAGGAAATTTTACCAATTGTATCTGCTTCTACAAAATCTCATCAGTTCTGTTATGTATGTAGGTTTGAATGTCATTGGTTTAGTTTGAATTGTTCTTGTAAAATGTCAAATAGGATTGGTTTAAAAAGTGCGGGAAAACTCTGCACTCTGATTGGCTGGCAACTATGGCTGCTGGCTATAAGTAGCAGCCATAGCCCAGCCAAGTTGGGTCCATTCGAGCTGTAGTCACTAAATAAACTCTTCACTGAAGCTCTTCACGTCTGACTCTTCATGCAAACTTAACACTGGTGACGAAGGTGGGATTCCCCTGAAGAGGAGACGACACGGAAGACAAGCAGAAGAGCGAGATGGCTGCGCTGAACACCCCCACAGCCCCGTTCGATCCGGCGGCAGAAGACTGGGAATCATATGCGGATCGCTTCCAAATGTATTTGGAAGGAAACGACCTCGCTGACATCTCCGAGAAGCGGAAGAGGGCGGTCTTCCTTACACACTGTGGTCCGGCAGTCTTCAAGATGGCGAAGGCATTGGCGGGAGCTGCAGACGTGAAGGTAATGGAGTGGCCTGATTTAGAAAAGCTTTTAAGAGCCCATTACGCCCCACAAGTATCGTGCCTCATTAAGAGACATGAGTTTTACCGCCCACTATCCTGTCACCAAGAATACTGAGGTGGACTGAATTTCTTGCTGCTTATTCATATAAACTCATCCACAGGCCTGGCAAGGACATTGGACATGCTGATGCACTGAGTCGTTGCCCACTTCCTTGCCACAAGGAGGACTTTGAACCTGAAACACACACCTTTTTCCTAGAAACTGTTGCCAAGCTTCCAGTGCATGCTGCTGAAATTGCCAGAGAGACTGCCAAAGACACTTTATTGGCTCCTGTTATAGGCTGGATTAAGAAAGGTTGGCCTCTTCAAGATCTACCTCACCTGGCTCAACCTTTTAAGTCCAGGCAAACTGAATTATCTGTATTAAGAGGATGTATTTTGTGGGGTAACAGGGTGGTTATTCCTGCAAAACTGCAAAAAGAGGTTTTGGAAATGTTACATGAGGGTCATCCAGGTATTGTTAGAATGAAGGGACTGGCCAGGAGTTATGTATGGTGGCCAGGTATTGACAAAATGGTTGAAAACTGGGTTGCATCTTGTCCCAACTGTCAGGTAGTCAGGTCTGCCCCACCTCTCGCCCCCACACAGGAATGGGAATGTCTTAGGGGCCTGTGGTCCAGCATTCACATTGATTTCGCTGGCCCTACCAGAGGGCACACCTTTCTTATTATAGTAGATGCATATTCCAAATGGCTATAGGTAATCCCCATGGTATCCACCACAACTGATGCTGTCATCAAACAGCTCAAAAAACTTTTTGTAACCCACGGGTTACCTGATGTTCTTGTCTCTGACAATGGCCCTCAATTTACATCCAACCTTTTTGAATCCTATTTAGCACAACAGGGTATCAGACATGCCCTTACTGCCCCTGGGCACCCTTCGGCTAACGGCCGGGTTGAACGCATGGTACGTTCTACCAAGGAGAAGCTTCAGCAACTGGGTCCTGGGGACATCACTGAGAAAGTTGAAAAACTTCTTAGTGTTCAGCACATCACTCCTAACCCATCTAATAACTTATCCCCAGCAGAGTTGTTGATGGGTAGGAAACTTAGGTCTTCCCTTGACTGCCTTCATCCCACTTACGCACCCAACGCACCACTAGATTCCACTTCCAAAGTTCACACATTCAGTGTGGGTGATTCTGTTTATGCTAAGAACCTTATGGGTGAACCTTTGTGGATTCCTGCTGAGATAACTCAAATCACAGGCCCTCATTCTTACAGGGTGCAAACAGAGGATGGACTCCTCTGGAGCAGGCACATTGATCAACTTAGATCCAGGTTCTCTCAGGAACATCGCCTTGTCTCTCTCTAGTTCCCTCACCTGATGTCAATTCTAGGGGAAGGGAGGAACAGGAGGAAAATCAGCAAGCAAGAATCCACCCCATGTGTAATGAGCCATTATGACAGGAACCATTCCAAAACCTGTCACAATGCCAAAATCCATCCTTAGAAGTGGAAGATTGTACATCACTACCTGACTTGGGTGCTGACATTGGGATGGAGATGGGTTGGGAGAAGAGACCAGATTCTAACAATCAAACAGGGTCTTCTTTCACAGGAAGTCCCAGTGGGGAAATGTCAGCAGACACATTTCCTCTCTCACTGGGTGAGAATGTTAAAACTTCTGAACCACGAAGGTCTCAACGACATAAGAGCCCCACCTATTTAAAAGAATACATTAGATAGGTTGGGGTTTGGTATGGACTGAACCTAGCGGGGAGGGGTGTTATGTATGTAGGTTTGAATGTCATTGGTTTAGTTTGAATTGTTCTTGTAAAATGTCAAATAGGATTGGTTTAAAAAGTGCGGGAAAACTCTGCACTCTGATTGGCTGGCAACTATGGCTGCTGGCTATAAGTAGCAGCCATAGCCCAGCCAAGTTGGGTCCATTCGAGCTGTAGTCACTAAATAAACTCTTCACTGAAGCTCTTCACATCTGACTCTTCATGCAAACTTAACAAGTTCATTGTGGAAAGATAGTGTAAATAGAGACAAATGATCCTAAGACCTTTAAAGTCATTTTAAAAAAGTCAATGTATAGTGCAACTCCTAGAATTTAAATATGATTGTTAAATTTGCAGAAATACCAGTTACAAGTTATTCATAGAGTAAGAAAAAAATTAGGCTGTTGACAAAATGTCAGTTCTTACTAGCAAAGTTGTATTAGCAGGGTGTTTGGTTATGTAATATTTGTAGATTTCTGATTGTAAATTGAGAGACTTTTAAGGTTGTGTTGGAGGGTGGTATTTCATAACCCTTGAATGGTTTTATTTTGAAATGCTGACTTCAGAAAAAGAACAAGAATGCTACAGATGAACTTTGATGAAAGGGTGAACTTTAATGAACAGATGTACCTCACAGGAATTTTACAGAAGAACAAAATACTTATGAGCACTCAGTTTTAAAGAATAATTATACAGCAGTGCCATGGAAATTAAGAATAAAGTTCATGAGAATTACTTAGGAACACAAGCATGTAAGAGAAGGGCTAGAGATACAATTTACTATCAGGTATTTGTGCTCAAATAGAGGTCATAGCTTAAGCATGAAGAATACATCAAACTTACATAAATAAAAATGTCAAGAAATTGGTGAAAAACATGAAAAATCCATTTGGTCCCATGGCAGAAAGTAACAATGGATATATCTCAATTTCAAAGTAAGGAGTATCCTGTTTCGATTGACTACTATACAAAGGATATATTATTTGGAAAAGTATATTAGTAATGCAGCTATTATACAGAGTACATCGTATTTACTTGACACGATCCTTTAGAAGCAATAGTGATTCTCAGTTTAGCTCAAACTAAATTTTGTCAATTTGTGCAGTGATGAGGTTTTGTACATACTACTTCCTATCTTTAAGCTTAAACCAATGATTGTCTAATGCAAACAGTAAAAATAATATTTAAAAAGTCAAAGTTAAGTCAGATTTATATCCTAGCTTTTGACATATGGAAATAATTCATTAGCTGTGGTCAACCTAGAGATTGTGTGTGGCTCCCACACAGATGATGTTCCATAAATCTTTTAAAAACTTGGCTGTTCTCCCAGATGCTGGAGAACAGTGCCTTTACAACCTTTACTTCTGTTATAGGAAATGTATTTATCCAAAGGCATGGATAATTTTTTTCTTTTATTTGTAAGCCACCCAGAGTTGTTTTGCAGCCTTTAAATCTTGTAAATCACCAACTGACTTTTAAGGCGTAGATACTTAAAATCAAGACCACCCATAACATTTTGTTATATTGTCAAGGGAATGTAAAAAAAACCAATTGAGATTGAAAATACACCCCCCCACACACACAAAATAATATTATAAGGAAAAGATAATGTGAATGTTCTGCAAAGTAGGCTTGTTTGTGTATTTTGCCATCTTACAACGGCAACTTTGGATGGCTAACAAAATTAAAACTCCATAGAAATAAATCAACAACAATAATAAAAAAGAGCTAATAACAATATACAAAATAGCAACTGAGGACAACAACAAGCACTACTAAATAGGCCTCTTCCTAACCATGACCCAAAGGTACTTTTTCAAGAAGCAACTGGGCTTTCTTATTTTTTTTCTCTTGAAGACATTTCACTTCTCATCCAAGAAGCTTCTTCAGCTTGACAGTGGGGAATGGAAGGATTTATATTCCTTGCAGACTAAGTAAGGAATATAAATCCTTCCATTCCCCACCAGCTTGTCAGAGCTGAAGAAGCTTTTTGGAGGAGAAGTGAAATGTCTTCAAAAGAAAAAAGCAAGAAAGTCCAGTTGCCTCCTGAAAAAGCACCTTTGGGACAACCATGACCTGGATGACTGAGAATCTCTTCAGATTCCTAACCATGACACTTGAGAATGTAGCCATGTTTAAAAACTCTCCAGAATGCTAGGGGAGGCAGGACAAGCCACTTCTCCAAGCACAAAGTGTTCCAGAGGGCAGGCACTGTATGGGAATCTGTTCAAGCAACAGAAAATCTCAAAATAATAAGAATTGTATATTGTATACACTAGTGATGATATAGTTAATCATAAGAGAGCATTTCCATTGACTACAGGACCAAGTGTACCGTTTGGAAAAGAGTCAGAATCAAAAGTACTGAAAGCATTTATTTATTTATTTTTGGGACTTGTATGCCGCCCCATCACCGAAGACTCGGGGCGGCTCACAGCTAAAACAATAAATACAACAATAGTGAATTAAGAAAAGATTAAACTAAACAAGCCCAAAAAGACAATTAAATACTAAAAAAAATAAAACCACCCCCACCCAAAGGGTCACAGCCTGGGTTGGTCGAACAATCAGGTCTTCAAATCATGGCGGAAGGTGCGGAGGTCAGGGGCCAGGTGGAGCCCCAAGGGGACTTGGTTCCAGAGGTCGGGGGCCGCGACAGAGTAGGCTCGCCGTCGGGGGACCGCCGGCCGGCACTGGCCAGCCGATGGGACCCCAAGGAGTTCCTGCCCATGTGCTCGCACAGGGCAGTTGGCATTCAATGTCAGCAGGAGTCGCTCCCTTAAATATTGAGGACCCATGTCATGCAGGACCTTGTATGCTAAAACTAGAACCTTGAATCTCACCCGGAGCGCAACCGACAACCAATGCAGGCAGCGCAGGAGGGGGGTAACATGGGAGAATCGGGAAACTCCCATCACCACCCGTGCCACCGCATTCCGCACCAGCTGCAATCTCCGGATGGTATGCAAGGGCAGTCCCAAATAGAGGGCGTTGCAGTAGTCGAGTCTAGAGGTAACAAGGGCATGAGTGACCGTACGCAGGGCATCCCGGTCCAGAAAAGTGCGTAGTTGGCAAACAAGGTGGAGCTGGGCAAAGGCCCCCCTGGTGACGGCCCCCACCTGCTCCTCCAACCGGAGCCGTACATCCAGGAGGACCCCCAGATTCTGCGCCCTATCCACAGGGGGCAACACCGCTCCCCCTATGGCCAAAGATGGATAATCCTGACTGGGCCAAGATGCCGGTATGCACAGCGACTCAGACTTGGCCGGGTTGAGTCAAAGCATGTTCCCGCTCATCCAAATCCGTACCACATCCAGACACCTGGTCATCAGAGAGAGGGCATCGCTGACTTGGTTCGGGGTAGAGATGTACAGCTGGATGTCATCTACGTACTGATGGAATCTCACCCCGAAACCACAGATGATCTCACCCAGCGGCTTCATATAGATGTTAAATAGCAGGGGGGAGAGAACCAACCCTTGAGGGACCCCACAAGAGAGCACCCTCGGGGTCGAATGCTGCCCCCCCGCCAATACCGATTGTGACCACCCCGAGAGGTAGGAGGTGAACCACCGAAGCACGGTGCCCCCCACTCCCAACCCCTCGAGGCGTCGCAAAAGGATACCATGGTCGATGGTATCGAAAGCCGCTGAGAGGTCTAATAGGACCAGGACAGAGGAAAAACCCCTGTCCCGGGCCCTCCAGAGATCATCCATCAGCGCGACCAATGCCGTCTCCATGCTGAAACCAGGTCAGAAGCCCAATTGATACAGATCCAGGTAGTCCGCTTCATCCAGGAAAAGTGGAACCTGCCGAGCCACCACACTCTCAACAACCTTCGCCAAAAAGCGAAGGTTGGAGACTGGATGAAAGTTGTCTAACAAGGTCGGGTCCAGGGCAGGCTTCTTCAGGAGGGGTCTCACCACCGCCTCCTTCAAGGTGGAGGGAAAAACACCCTCCCTTAATGAAGCATTGACCACTGCCTGGAGCCAACCGCAGGTGACCTCCCTGGTGGCATAGGCCAGCCAGGAAGGGCACGGGTCCAATAAACATGTGGTGGAACTCAGCCGCCGCATAGTCCTGTCCACTTCATCCTCGGAAACAGGATCGAACTCATCCCAAATCACACTGGCCAGACTGCCTGTATCCCGTTCCTCAGACCACTGCAAATCAGAGGACAACCCGCTCCGAATTCGAGAGATCTTATCCGACAGATATTGACCAAACTCCTCAGCCCTTCCCCGCAATGGGTCCGCCCCCCCCCGGACGAAGGAGAGAGTGGGTAGCCCAAAACAGGGCGACTGGGCAGTTATCTGCGGACGCTATGTGGGTGGAGAGATAAGACCTTCTTGCCGCTCTCATAGCTACCAGGTAAGTCTGAATATGGGCTCTTAGCTGGGCTCGATCGGATTGGGAGCAGGTGGACCTCCACCTGCTCTCTAAGCCCCTCCGACGGCGTTTCATCTCCCGGAGCTCCTCTGAATACCAAGGAGCCATCCGGGATCCACGGCGTGTGCGGGGTCGCATGGGGACAACCCTGTCGAGGGCCTCCGATGCGGCCTGTTGCCAAGCAGATGTCAGATCCTCGACAGAGCTGTGGGCAAGGGGAGAGGGAAGAAACCCCAGTTCCGCCTGGAACCTCTCCGGGTCCATAAGGCACCTGGGGCGGAACCATCTAGGCGGCTCCTCATCCCAGCAGTGGGGCGTGACCTGTTGGAAGACCAGCCGTAGAAAGCATGAAAGAACATTGCTATAGATAACAAAGAAACAGATTAGGGTTTTGCAAAAGCAGTTGTAACATCTAGTGAAAGATCAGGGATGGCTATTGAAATAAATAAAACAGGGCGTTACGCTGACTGGATTACTTCTAACAAATGGATTATTCATGTGTAAAGTGAAAATGATGGTAGCAATTTGATGGTATTTATATCATTAACAGCAGAGTGCTGGTAGATAAATAGAAGCTGTTGTGTTATTAAAATAGAGGTTTTTATTGTCAACAAAACAATAAAGCTCTTCATAGTATTCCTCAGATCTTCCTTTTTAAATGCCTCTGTAAAGAATAATTGTAATAGGTGTCTCTGGGACAATTGGGAATCTACGTAATTTGTATGCAAAGGCAGAATATTGAACTATGTCTGCCCACAATCTCTGCAATGTAATCAAATGCCAATAAGCTGCATCAACTAATTCTAAAATCTGATGACAATTGAGCATGAAATCATAACTGTAGTCCAAGTTCTCCAAGCTATGGAAGGATTCAACGACTGCACAATGAAGCAAGCTTTACATTCAAATTTGTTTTGCATTTTATCACTTCCATTTATAAATAATTAGGCTTCACAGTCTGCTTGTTGGCTTTATTCAATGTGACAACTGTGTGAAATCTTAAATGTTTTTCTTGCCTCCAATATCAGTTTGTAAAAAGTTAAAACTCATCAGAGCTTCTGAAAACCCATTCAAAAGAATTTATTTAGCAAATCTATTGATGTCTCTATGTGAGAATATGCCATTTGCGTGAGGTTAGAGCTAGCATAGTTGGCAATAGAAGGCTTTTACGTTTGGTGAACAATAACCTTTACTAAGTGTATTACAAGGTTATTCTGGATTGATAACACCTCCCGAGAAAACATTCACTTTGTTTTAATAGCAAATATGGGAAAAGGATTTAGAATGGAAAGGAAACATTGGAAAATTGTCAAATGTGAGATCCTGTCTATCCAGTCTCTTAATAAAAAGTAACTGCAGCTTGAGTAAGTTAATATGCAGCCTGAAAAGTGCCCTATTATAAATGTATTTATTCAGTCTTCTGAAACACGAGACTGCAGATACAATTAATGTGGAAGCTGAGGCATATATTGATGGATAGCATGCATATTTTTTTACTAAACTTTTCCAACAACCTACTTCAATAAAATCACCTACTGCATGGCGTAGCACTGTTTTAAAGTGTTCTGCCAAGTACTTGGAATTTCCCTACCTTTCTGGTTTTTGGGGTGGTACATCTCAGGCAGATAGATTGCCATCTACTTCTAGAACTGCTGGATCAATCATGGCAGACTGTGTTAAACAGACTGTATGCTGGGGTAGGAAGATCAAAGGACAATCTAAGAAAATGGGCATTCCCTATAAAAGATACTCTGTGTGAATGTGAAGAAGAACAATCCATCTCACACATGCAATGTCCTTCAATATGTATGGAGGAAGACCTTGTGCTGGTGAGAGAAAATGCTGTGGAGGTGGCCTGATACTGGGCAAATGTCATTTAGTTTTAATATTTATTCTACATATTTTTTACACATGCTATAAATTCTATGACCTATTCTATTCTCTCGGTGTTGATTGTTATATGTCTATAACTTACAGGCACTTCTGACACAAATAAAGAAAGTCATGGCAGGATGTGCTGCTAACTCCTCAGAGTTAGACTCTGTTTTCCCCAGATTTTCACTTTCATAAAGACCCACCTGAGGGGACCATGATAGGTATACTGTCATTTTCTTCAGAAGGTGCACTTTCTTTGGTTCTATTAAGTTTTCTTCATCATGCTTATTAATTTAATGTTATGATTTTATATACTATATCTTAAATAGCAATTGCCCTCATTGATTATATTCAAGTGTAAATAAGCTCTATGATATTTCCAATAGCCAGATGTTTCTGGAAAGTCCACCAGATGATAACAATTGTACTCAATAGCACTTTTGTTTGCTTAATACATTACATATAGGGCCATTCTGTCTGTATACATCTAATTGCTAGCTAATAAACATATCCACAGTGAATGTATCTAACCCCTTTGACAGTCATCATTAAATCTTATGACAAGAGGAGAAAAGAACACAATTTATCTGTCCCTTTCTCTCAGTACCAGCCATAATTTTATAAATTTTTGCATCCTCTACTCCTGGCAAAGCTACTAACCTGACAGCAGTTTTATCTGCATTGTTGAATTTGATCGGAGAACCACGTTCAACAGGTTTGTATTTTGTAATGTCTGCTGTAGTTATTATATTAGAAATCTAAAATTGGTCACATGAGTTTATGGCTTTGTTTGATGGAAACTATTTGAGTGCACAATTTATTATAACATCTGCATTTAGTTATAGTCCAATTATTTAGCTTTTGTAATGGGAAGTTCATTGGCTAGTACTAGATGTTCTATGAAGGTTGAAAGCTACCGAGAATGGGCTGTTTTGTCTCATAGAAGCATCTTTTAATAAATAAATAAATAAATAAAACAAAGTTCTAACTTCATACACAAAAATTGCCTTTAGCCCTCCCTGCCATCTCCTATTCTCACCATAATTACAATGTATAGACCAGAATAGGCTTTCTATCACATATATTTCTTGCCAGAGCATCATGCTTACAGAAAATAGAACAAATAAAAATAACGGCCAATCTGGCTAAGAGAAAGAATTAGCTAGGACAACTTTTGCAAAAACCCGAAGTGAATCTTTAACATTATTTAAGCAATGTCTGCTAGGTGTTTAACAGCCTGCTTGGTGGTACAGGCTGTTAAACACCTAGCACTTAGCTCCAGCTGCCTGCAATTAGTGCAGGCTCGAATCCCACCAGGCTCAAGGTTGACTCAGCCTTCCATCCTCCCGGGGTAGGTAAATTGGGGACCCAAGACTGTTGGGGGCAATAAGCTGACTTTATAAAAATGCCGCTGGGGGGGTGCAAAAAGCCCTAGTAATAAGCAGGCGTATACAATGGAATGAAGGCTATTGCTGAGCACATTGGATTGTGCTCCAAAGATTGTAAGCCGCCCTGAGTCTCCAAGAAGGGCGGCATATAAATGTGAATTAAAAAAAAAGATGTACCAGAAAATGAACAACCTATAGTTTGCCACTGGAGAAAGGCCATTCATTGCCTGACAGGGATCAGAACAAATTAGAATATGTGCCTAAAAAACAAATGTTTAATGTGTACAAATCTCCAGGTCGTGTATTTACGTCAAATGGTTCTTGGTAGCTTGATGCTTTAAGCCATGCACTGTGTTCTAATGAATAGGCTCATTGTCTTAGTATCAAACTGTATTGCAACATACTTCATACTCCAGCTGTTCTTGTTTAAAACTTCTACAACTCTCTTTTTTTTAGCACTGTGTTTACACAGATAGTTGGCTCTGTGTTTGCTCCCTTTGCTAGGAACTGAACAATCTTCCAAACATTGCTGTGAGATAGGTAGGGTAGGTAGCTAGGTAGGTAGATAAGTAGATATGTGCAGGGATGATTTAGAATAAACCATTTTAAGAAAGTGAGATAAATTTATTTATAATTTACAAAGCATATTATAAAACATCTGATTTGGAGAGAAGTTGCTAGTAATTGATATGCCTCAAGCGAAAATCATTGTTGTGTACAGAGACTGTGATATAGGTAACGTAGGTAGTGTATAATTAATACTCAGAATTAATTTATCTTCCTCAATTAACTGAAGACATTTGCATTCTCTTCTGAATAATAAAATGAACAATCTAGTGCTAAAAGCACAAGTTGGTATGTGCAATATCTTCATTACTCCATTATTTATTGAAAGCTAGTATCAATCTGCTTCACAGTTTCTTTTTAAGCTCTTAGTAACAACACACTGGTGCATTATTTCATTTTAGGTTTTTTTTTAACTTATTATTTTAACAAATGACATTTCAACTCTATCAGCAGTCAGTTAGAAAATATACTTAATGGTCAATTTGGTTTTCCTTTGTAATTAAAGATTTCGTCTCCAGAATAAGAACTATACTGCTATGTTTTAAAAGATGTTGACAAAAATAATTCAAACTTACATTTACACCCCACTTTTATTTTTGTATAACTCTAAGCAACCATGTTCTTAATGTTCCTACTCCTAGTTTTCCTCCATAGCAGCCTTACCTGAGCAAAATAGCAACAGCATTTATATACCTCTTCACAATGGTTTACCATCTTCTCTAAGTCGTTTACAGAGTCAGCATATTGCCCCCAACAATCTGGGTCCTTATTTTACTGACCTCAGAAGGATGGAAGACAGTCAGCCTTGAGCCGGTGAGGATTGAACTCCTGGCTTTGATCTGAATTATCATGCAATACTGCATTCTAATCACGGTGCCACCACAGTGTCAGTGGAATGCATCGACCCATTGGAATGCTGCCAGGGAAGGTTGCAAGTCATACTCATATGATCACAGGATTCTGCTACCATATATGGGAGCTGATCATGCAGGTATTGGGATAACTAGAATTTTGAGAACCAGACATGTTCAGATTTCAGTACTGAAATTTCGAACAGTTACAGAACAAGTGGTCATTAAATAAGGACTACTTGTAATGCAAGTCAGGAGATGTTCAGAAAGAGCAGAACAAGGTAAAAATAGCAAATAAGCCAGGAAACAGTTGTCAGAAGAAGCTGTCCACCACCTAATTAGGAGCTCTTTCCTGCTGTCTTTATAGTAATGCTGGGGAAATTAAATCTACAGAACATACAGGGAAAAAAACCTACTGCAACAACCTCAGAACTTTCAGATGAGCTTGAATTTCCGACAAGGAAGAGATGAGAAGCTATATGATAAAAAGCCAGAAGGAAGAGCTTTAATTACAGAGCTTTCCTTTGTTTTAACTGCTTCTCAAAATGACACAGTTTTTGCCACTAGCTAGTTTTCCAGGCTCACTAGTACATTATCAGCAAAGATGCCCATTCTTTATTGAACTACGTTCTTCGCTGTCAAGTATTTTATGATGATGTCTAAAGTGCGTATTTGGGGAGTATCATGGTCCAAGCCCCAGCAGTTCAGTGAATGTGTATGTGTGTGTGTGTGTGTGTGTTTGTGTGTGTGTTTGTGTGTGTGTGTGTGTGTGTGTGTGTCTTAATATCCTGAGATGGATGCAAACTCAGATGTGTAAACATTCAAGTTCTGTTTGGAAAGGGTTTTTCAGGAGAATGAATTTCATTGTGTAATTTGTCACACTTCTCTACCTGGAAAAAGAGATCCAGGACTGCAATTATGAGATTATAGAGTGCTAAACTGGCCTAACAATTGCTCCCCCCCTCAAAAAACAACATGAGTCAGTATCAAGTAGTGGTTAAGGTGCTGGTCTAGAAACCAGGAGAGTACGACTGTTAGTCTTGCCTTAGGCATGAAAAACTGGCTGAGTGAGTTTGGACCAGTCACTCTCTTCCAACCCACTTCCCAAGGTTGTTGTGAGGAAAATAAGAGGAAGAAGGATTGTTGTGTATGTTTACTGCCTTGAGTTTCTTATAAAGTAATAAAGACTCTGGTTTATTCCAAATGGTTTTCAAAAGGTTCCATAGAAGCTATATGCAAGCTGTCAGCATCTTTTGGTAATTTCAAAAATAAAGTATGTGTGTGTGTGTGTGTGAGAGAGAGAGAGAGAGAGAGAGAGAGAGAGAGAGAGAGAGAGAGATCTATTTCTTTCCCAAGATTTATGAAGTTCACTCAGATAATCAGCATTTATATTTCTGTATTGATTGTCTCCAATTTTTGGACGTTGACTTTACATCCAAACAGTGTCAGTCTTTCAAGTGATTTGCATACTTGTACTGGAGCATTTTAATGAATAATAATTATCTCATAAATCAAACATCAACACTACAGAAATGGAATAGGGTTTACATTCTGCAAAAAAATATGTTTCACTGCACTTTCTGCATTTTGGGAAGTTCGTCTGTTCTTTTATGACTAAAGTTTATTGATGCTCATATTTTCACCAAATAAGGGATATCTGTTGTCCTGTTTTTTATTAAAACTCTAGGCAGCTGATGTAGCATATCTAGTTTTAATGTATACTTCATCCTGTACTATATGCGGCAGTTTGCTAGAAAGGTGTAGTGAACACTATTTGTTATTGTATCTTTGTAGGTAATGCTTTCTGATGGATTATATCTGCAGTAGAACTTGTCATCCTGGAGCAATGAAGGACAAACTCTGATCTGCATTTGTTTCTAAGCAATTATTTGCATAAAGCAGCACGGAGATGATTTGCTATTATTACAGTTGTAGCAAGATACTCTGATAATTAAAAAAACCCTCCAACTCCAAAGCTATTCCCATTTTTTAAAACTTTCATACAGCGTTATAATGCTTATAAACTGGGCTACATTTTTGCATGAATTATGGATTGTTCTCAGAGATAGTCTTGCAAGACCTCTTTAATAAGGCCCAATAGCTTTCAGCAGGCACTGTAAAGGTCTGATGACCTCTTGGAAAAGTCAAGGCTTTCTATTTCAGTCAGAAGGTTAACTTACTGTTCCCCGTGGAACAAGAAACACTTGCAGTTTCAACCTTTTGAATAAAATCTGTAATTAATCCTAGGTTGACTTTTCTCCCCTTAGAATTTTCACAGAAACACCATCTCACACCATGCAGGGCAGCATAGAAGGTTTGCCTTTACAAATTCCTTATAAATGCATGTATGTGATGCAGTGTTTATATGTAGTATTTACCTGGGGAGAGGGAAGGCCAGCTGACCTTTGGACTTACTTCCCTTTATACATTCTCAGAGTCCTTAAATTATGGGAGTGTCTGCCAAAACCTTAGCTCTTCTCCAGGCCTTCTTTGCCTGTATGTTTTTCTCTTTTCCACCAACTTTAAAATAAATAGGTTTTCAACATTTTTATATGAATATATTATGTTCGCCTCCTTGAGGCATTTGTAAAAAAAAAAAAGGGGGGGGGTATAAATAAATAAATAAATATAATAGATAACTCCTATGTCACACAGGTAGTTTCAACTTACAATCACCACAATCCTGTGTCAAAATTTCCATTGCTAAGCAAGACAATTAAGTGAGATTTTCCCCGTTTTCTTGCCACAGTTGTTAAGTGAATTACTGCAGCCATTAAGTTAGTAACGTTGTTAAGTGAATCTGGCTTCCGCATTGACTTTGCTTGTGAGAATGTCACAAAAGGGAATCGCATGTCCCTGGGACACTGCAACTATCATAAATACATGCCAGTTGCCAAAGGTCTCAGTTTGGATGTGACCATGGGGATGATACAATGATCGTAAGTGTGAAAAACAGTCATAAGTTACTTTTTATAGTGGGTTGTAACTTCAAACAGACACTAAAAATTGGTTGTAAGTTGAGGACTACCTGTACAGTCTCTTTCCTTCCATGAAATACAGCATATAGTAACAGAGCTGTGCAAAGATCATTCCGTTCATTGTGTGGGCACTTGTTCTCAAGCAGATAAAAAGACCTATTGTTGTGTCAGATCTGGAATAATGTCAGGTTTCCAAGTGATGAAATCCATTTAAACAGAAAAGAGTAAAGTCCATCTTCCAAAACAATTTCTTTTATTTAGAAAAGTATCAAATTGGCAAAGTCTGCTGTAATTCCAGATCTGACACAACCCAGAATTACACCACATAATATTGGAAATTAGAAACAGCCCCCAAAAGTCATATTCCCCAATAGAAGTAAATCAACGTTGCCTGGTGTCATCAATCTCCACCTCCAGGTCTCAGCAGGGTCAGCTTTTGTTCCCACGGGAAGGAGAACCACCTAGCCTAAATAACTCTCTGTATCTCCACTCCTCCCACCTTAGGAATGTGGCAATCCCGAAACCTTTCCCCCCATAACCAGCAAAGAGAAAGAAGGAAAAGGAATATATAATAAGGCTAAATAAAATGGCTACGCATATATCAATTTCGGGCTTGACACCTATCTTATGTTGGTCTGATGGGAGGTAAACAAGTTTGATCTATTCCTGATCAAGTTGCTCTGCCCTGTTATCTGGCAAGTCAAAAGGATAAATAGCTGACAGTATCTATGCATTGAAGCAGAAGATAGGTAGCCATCTGGCTGTGATGGATTCATCTGGATTCCTGCATTGAGTATGGGATTGGACCTAATAGTCTAAATCGGTGTTTCTCAACTGCAATAACGTTAAGATAGGAAGACTTCAATCCCAGAATTCCCCAGCCAGCCTGCTGATTGGGGATTTTCTAGGAGATGAAGTCCTCTCATCTTAAACTTACTGAGGTTGAGAAACACTGACCTAAACAGTGTCTCCCAACTGTATGATTCTAGGAATGGAAAATTTGACAAATGAAATTATAGGAACACAAATAGATACGTAAATGAATAAAAGTATTGTATTGTGTGGATTAATAAAATATTTTTGTAATGAAGGTTTAGTAACTTTGAACAGTTAATGCTACGCCACATCATATTCAATTTGCAATATTAATAGCATTACTATTCATCTTAGTTGCAGATTTCCCATTTACACAGCTTTATGCCCTGGCATATTTCACAGAGCCACCAAATTGTCTTAACAGTATACTGCAGTATGTCCCATTTTTATGTTCATCCGTTTTAATAGATATTGTTTAAAGTATTATTAAATCATGGAAGTGGTTTGATGTTATCTAAAGCTGAGCTGTTAACTGTAACCATTTCCACTAGGGAAAAACTATTCCCAATTTTTCAGCTCCATTTTTCAGCTGGTCAGTCACCTGCAATTCCTCCATGTAAATTCTGTTTGTCTCCAGCTTCAGATTGAATTAGCTATATGCTCTGAACAAAGCTTTCTGAATCATTACATAACTCATAAACTTCTTTTTGTTTTGTCTTGACCCACATGGTGGCAGTCTTAGATTTTAATCCTGTATTGGATTGCTTGGCTAGAGCTAATCACAAATAATTAGCAACCCTTTCTTTGTTCTTTTTGAGCTAGTGGAGAGAGAAGTGGGTAAAAAGTACCTAGCATTACCAGTAATTACAGGCAACAAACTTATTAATGTACAGTTTATGGATAACTTGCTTTTGTAAAATACAATTTTCCTGACTCGACTAGGTTCACTTTCTACATAAAGTCAATATTAATTTGATTATAGTTTATTGAAAATATACAACTAGTTGCATTTGCCCCATACACTAAGCCATACACTATCATTTACAATTCATGGCATCATTCATGCAAACTGCTAAACCTACCCCAAGCTATGTTATGAAGTAGCATGTATCAAATTTCTCTCCATCTCCTCTGTGGTAGGCCATCTAATTTTAATAGCTTACATAAATAGATATTTAAACTGCGGTTCAATTTCATCAGTCCGAATAAAATGGTCTTCCATGGCTTCCATTTTTCATACCACAGTCTAAACTTAATTTGCAAAGTAAGTGCATTCACTAACACAAGACATGTTCACTCTGGGGTTGTCAGGATGCTGATTTTATGCTGCAGTTATCCAGAGCTGTCATTCATCTTTCAGTATCCTGGTCACATGACCAGACTACATACTCAGTATAGGATCATCCATGGAATAATTCACTACTTATTTGAAACACATGGACCAGTCTGCACATTGTCCTCCCTTGACCGTTACCATGCTTACTTAAGGTGTTCTTAAAGAAACATCTATATGCATATAATACAATTCAGCCATGCCCCTTCCCTCCCTACCCCAGATATGCTCTAGATGTAACTTAATTGACAAGAATGATATATTTAATCATTCATCTTCACTGATTAATGATTATGCAATAGACATATTTTTAGGATGGCCTGGATCAGAATTGGTATTCAGCCAGTTCTAACAGGTTTTGGAGAACCAGTAGTGGAAATTTTGAGTAGTTCAGAGTAAATACCACCTCTTGTTGGCCTCGCCCCCATCTATTCGCTGCCTCCCGAGTCCCAGCTGATCGGAGTCCCAGCTGATCGGCTGGGTCTTCTTTTGTTGCCCTGCACAGGAGAACAGAGCTGGAAAGCAGGTTAGTGGGGTGGGGAGGGAATGGGGATTTTATAGTATCCTTCCCCTGGAGTGGGGTGGAAATGGAAATTTTGCAGTATATCCTTCCCCTAGAGTGGGGTGGAAATGGGGATTTTACAGTATCGTTCCCCTGCCATGCCCACCAAGCCACGCCCACAGAACCGGTTGTCAAAAAATTTGAACACCACCCCTGGCCTGGATGACAGGCTAGCTAATTTTTTTGAAACTTGAAATGCTTTGATGAATGTTCTTCTAATTTGTGAGAGTCATATACTATTGATAAGTAGCTTATTCGTATGTAAGTTTCCTTATATGGAAAGCCATGACTCTATTTTTAGTGCATGTGTTCAGGATGTTCTTTACATACAACTGTAAGAAATAACATATATGATGCAATTGCATATCTATGCAAATATATGGATCTCATCTCAGCATTTTACTTTGGCTTTCTAAATTTATCTCATAAGGATAAAACATTCAGAGCTTTCTATATTATGCTATTCAGTAAAAATATTTTGTTTGGCTTGTGGTTTGTAAACTAGTGCTGGACTATAGCTGAGTGCAATATGTGAATCCAGATAGTTGTACATTATCACAAAGTAATTGTGATGTTGGAAAAACAGCCAATGTCAATAAGTTTTATATTAGTGGATTCTCCTCCTTCTCCACATCATCATCATCACCATTCAGATATAATATTTCAGATGTAACATTTCATACATTACTTAACAGTTAATAGATATAAATGTTTTATCAAAACTTGTCTGAGATTCCTACACTTGTGCCAATTCTCATTTCTCTTTTACAAGTCTTAGGGTGGTTACATTTCTTTTTTTAAACTGTCCCTTTTGTCTTTGTCACTTTGATATTCATGTCTTTCATGCTGTCCCTCAGGCTTTGAACAGCTTCCTTCAATTCTGACAAAAGCTATCCTTCACATTTATGTCCCTGCTTAAAATCTACTTCTCTCTAGAAACCTTCAAGTACTGATCTCTTTGTTGACATCTTTCCTATCCTCTCACCATTGTGAATTAAATCATCATCCCATTAATTGTTGTCTGCTGAAATGAGACTTTAAGCCCTTCAGGGCAGAGACATTTCTCTTATGTACTTCTAAAGTGCCATGTACATTTAAAGTCTTCAATAAAGATTTTTTTTAAAAAAAAATTACAATGTCAGAAGACCTATAGTAAATGCCAGAGGGAAAATAACCCCAGAAGAAATTAATTACAATGAGGAAAGCATGTCTTCTGGAAAGAATAAAAATTAAAATTGTGAGAAAGATGCTTCAGAAGCTTTTCAAAAAAGCACAAGGTTTTAAAATACATTTATCACAAGGAAGACCTGACTTCCTTTTATTTCTTTTCAATATTAAATCACTGGCATATATATATATATATACCTGCAGAAAGCAAACTTCCATGTCTTATAATTCATGTGAAAATTGAGTGTTCCTAGGGTCATGATAAGCAGTTTCCATTTGGTTCAATGAGTCAGATACAGGGCCCTTGTTTGAAAATGTCAATCCTATATAAAATGCCTACTAAAGATTTAAGTCTTCTGATCTTTGTGGGCCATTGTTAATCCTTAAAGAAATGTAAAGCTGACTTGAGCTCAGTTAAGAGACTGGGAAAGCCTTACACTGAAAGCCTTACACTGATTATGCTGTTAACATACAGCTTTCTGATTTTGTGAGGACAGAGAGAGTTTAAAGGGAATCAGGGAGTTCATATCTTGTGCTAATACATGGTTTAACAATGATTTATCAAATAACCTATAATTCTCTGGATTTACATGGCATACCAAACTATAAGTAGTAGTTTATCAACCATAGTAACTGTGTTCATAGAACTCATTAAGCCTAAACCAAACACATTATGCCAGCATCACACCATTCTTATTACTCTATGGGAAAAAGTAGATTCATTTCTTCTATAGCTGGGATCAACCTTTAACAGGTATTTGCATGAATTTGTAAGCAGGGCTGCAAATTATTTTAAAATATCCCTATTCATAGCAATTTTTTTTAATGGTGGCCAAAGTTTATGCCAAAACTCCCCCCCCAATTTAATCTGGACCTCATTTTATTTAATATTGAGTTAAATAGATTTATTTAACAAGAAATAGTCTAGTTAGGATCATGATGAAGCATGTTTAAGGGAAATATTTATATTTTCCCACCAGACTACAACTTTGAGAAAAACTTGTATTTATGAATATTGTTTTTGAAAGCTTAGTGAGTAATGAACTGAAAGAAAAAAGATGATTAAAATATATGTAGATTATTTATGATTTAAATGGTATGTGATGCTATAGTGATAATATATCAGAAACATTTAAAAATACTGTATTTTCTACATTAAAAAAAACTATTAAGGATTTTATCCATCCATCCAACTGTTCATCCAATTTGCACCCACTATAATTAACCAGACTCTTGTTGGTTTAGGGCAGAGCTCTCCAAACTTGGTAACTTTAAGACTTGTGGACTTCAATTCCCAGAATTCTCCAGCCAGTTATGCTATGGAGCTTTGCTGGCTGGAGAATTCTGAGAGTTGAAGTCCACATTGTAATGTATGCAGAGTTTGAAATGATTGGTTATTGAAGTACAGAGTTTGAAATAAGTGGTTGTAAAAAGTGCGGGAATTCCCTGCACAGCGATTGGCTAGCAGCCGCGGCAGCCAGCTATAAATAGCTGCCACAGCTAAGCCATTCGGGTCCGTTCTGAGCTGAAAGTCACAATAAATAAGAGCTGAAGCACTCCGCGTCCTGTCTCTCTATGCGAACTTAACACTGGCGACGAAGGTGAGATCTACGAAGGAGAAGACGACGTGGAACAGAGAAGGATGAGATGGCTGCACTGAACACCCCCCCAGCCCAGTTCGATCCGAAGAACAAAGACTGGGAATCGTATGCAGACAGATTTCAAATGTTCTTAGAAGGCAATGATCTGGCATTGATTTCTGAGCAACGGAAAAGAGTAGTTTTTCTAACATACTGCGGTCCCACAGTATTCAAGATGGCCAAGGCATTGGCTGCTCCTGCAGATGTGAAGGTAATGGCTTGGGCAGATTTGGAGAGGCTATTGAGGGCACACTACATGCCCCAAGTATCGTGTCTCATATGAAGGCACGAGTTCTACCGCCGCGATCAAGGGGAAAATGAAAGTATCAGTGACTTCGTGGCAAGTTTGAGAAATATTGGGGGTGCCTGTGAATTCAGCACGTTAGAGGAGGCCATGCGTGATCGTTTTGTGTTGGGCCTGAAGGACAAAGTGCTACAGAGTAAATTACTTATGAAACCAAAAATTACGCTGAAAGAAGCCATCGATGAAGCGATAGCAGCAGAAGCCACAAAAACCTCAGCAGCAACCATGAGGAAGTTGAACAGAACAACTTCCCATTCTGATGGTGAGACAACCACCACTACGCACTTTGATGAACTAGATTCTGAATCAGAATACAGCGGAGAAGAAGAAGAGATTAACAGGCTCAGAATGGAGCAGAAACGAAACGACCAGGGCCAGAAGAAGCGAGATTTCCATTGCGCAGGTTGTGGGGGAAACCACCCCCACACAGAATGCAAGTTCCTGGACGCCATATGCCTCCGTTGTGAAAAGAGAGGGCACATCACAAGAGTCTGCAAATCATCTAGAACTCCACCAAACAGAAGGAAGTTTGTTTCAAACAACAAAGACAGAGAAGTTAAACCAAACAACAACGAAAAAATGGGGCGTGCCACAGAAGCAAGCGGGAAAAATGAAACTCATCAAACTGTAACCATTGGTCATTCCTCATCATTGAACAATAGGAAGGTGCATGTCAAGGTATTTATCGAGGGAAGACCTTGCCAAATGGAGGTGGACTCAGGTTCATACCTTTCCATGGTGTCATGGGACACTATTCAGAGACTATTACCAGAAATTCAGAAGGATCACTTCAAAAAGCAAGCACTGACCCTCAAAGACTACCAAGGGAACAAGATTCCAGTAGTTGGAACAAGAAAATTCAATGTGAAATTCAAAAACCACACTAAGCTGCTGCCATTAACCATCGTAGATAAAGACCGCCCAAGTTTGCTGGGACTCGAATGGTTCAACCCCCTGGGCATCGAAGTGACCGGCATCAACCACATGAGCGACACTGAATGGGAAGAGTCATTGAAGATGGAATTTCCAGAGGTCTTCAGCGACGGATTAGGCAAGTACTTGGGGACCCCTATCACTTTCAATCTAGATCCCATGGTACAACCAATATGGTTAAAACTCCGGTGGGTACCATTTGCATTGAAAGAAAAAATTGATGAACAATTAGATAAACTGATAGCCCAAGGGGTATTAGAACCCACAGACCACTCCAGGTGGGAGACACCCATAGTTACACCGGTCAAAGCTGATGGTTCAGTGAGGATCTGTGGGGATTACAAGGGGACATTGAACCATGCGTTACAACAGAGTGCATATCCGGTTCCAGTGGTTCATCATTTATTACACTCTTTGGGCGGAGGCAACGTTTTCGCCAAATTAGACCTTGTCCAAGCATATCAACAGTTAACAGTAGACGATACAACTGCAGAGGCGCAAACCATTGTAACCCATCACGGGGCTTTCAAATGCAAGAGGTTACAATTCGGAGTAAGTGTGGTGCCAGGCATATTTCAAAGCCTTATGGAAAGGATGTTACAAGGTTTGACCGGGGTGGTGCCTTATTTTGATGATGTTTTAATCTCTGCTAAAAATGACACTCAGCTACGTGAAAGACTCAGAGAAGTCCTAACCAGGTTCAAAAAAGCAGGGTTAAAAGTCAAAAGAGAGAAATGCACTCTAAGAACTGACAAAGTAGAATTCTTGGGCTATATGATTGATAAACATGGTGTCCACCCCACAGAAGCCAAAATCCAGGCAATCAAGGAAGCCCCCAGACCAAAATGCAAAATGGACTTACAGGCATTTCTGGGACTTATCAATTTCTACCATATATTTTTACCGCAGAAAGCAACCACTGCGGAACCCCTACATAGATTACTGGATAAAAAGTCTGCGTGGGTCTGGGGCAGAAAAGAAGAAGCGGCATTTAAGAATATCAAGAGACAGATCACTTCTGATTGTGTTTTAATACAGTTTTCTGAAAATCTACCTGTTGTGTTAACGTGTGATGCCTCCCCTTTTGGAGTGGGGGGGGGGTTCTGAGCCACAAGCTTCCCAGTGGAAGGGAAGCTCCCATTGCCTTTTATTCACGCACATTGACTAAAGCAAAGAGAAACTACAGTCAGCTGGACAAAGAGGCGTTGGCAATCATGGTAGCTGTTAAGAAATTCCATGAATACATTTATGGAAGACAATTCACCATTGTCACAGATCACAAACCACTTCTGGGAATAGTGGCTGGCGATAAACCAACTCCAATCATCCTGTCACCCAGAATGATGAGATGGACTGAATTTCTTGCAGCATATTCATATAAACTCATCCATAGACCTGGAAAGAACATTGGGCATGCAGACGCTTTGAGTCGCTGCCCACTTCCCTTGCACACTGAGGACCCTGCTCCTGAAACTTACACATTTTTCTTAGAAACTGTTGCCAAACTCCCAGTACATGCTGCTACAATTGCTAGAGAGACAGCCAAAGACAGTTTATTGGCTCCTATTGTGAGTTGGATTAAAAAAGGTTGGCCACTACAGGACCTACCTCAGGTTTCCCAACCCTTTAAATCCAGACAAACCGAACTATCTGTGTTAAGAGGGTGTATTTTGTGGGGTAACAGAGTGGTTATTCCTGCAAAACTGCAGAGAGAAGTATTGGAAATGTTGCATGAGGGACATCCAGGAATTGTCAGAATGAAGGGGCTGGCCAGAAGTTATGTATGGTGGCCTGGTATTGATAAAATGATTGAAAACTGGGTTGCATCCTGTACCAACTGTCAGGAGACAAGGCCTGCACCACCTGTCACCCCTAAGCAGGAATGGGAATCTCCTAGGGGCCCCTGGTCCAGGATTCATATTGATTTTGCTGGCCCTACCAAGGGGCATACTTTTCTCATTGTGGTAGATGCATATTCCAGATGGTTAGAGGTTATTCCCATGTCCTCCACAACAGCAGAGGCTGTTATCAAACAGTTAAGGAAACTTTTTGTGACTCATGGTCTACCTGACATTATTGTTTCTGACAATGGTCCCCAATTTACTGCCACTCTCTTTGAATCTTATCTGGCACAACAGGGTATCAGGCACGCCCTTACAGCCCCCAGGCATCCCTCGACTAACGGCCAGGCTGAACGCAAGGTACGTTTTACTAAGGAGAAGCTCCAGCAATTTGGTCCTGGGGACATCACTGAGAAAGTAGACAAACTGCTCAGTATCCAACACATTACTCCAAACCCATCCAATAACCTAACTCCAGCCGAGCTATTGATGGGTAGAAAACTCAGGTCTCCTCTTGACCGCCTTCACCCTACTTATGCACCCAACGCTCCATTAGATTCCACTAGCAAAACTCGTAGTTTTTATGTGGGCGATTATGTTTATGCTAAAAACCTTGTGGGTGAACCTTTATGGATTCCTGCAGAAATAATCCAGGTAATAGGGCCCAGGTCTTACAGGGTTCAGACTGAGGATGGTGTTTTCTGGAGTAGGCACATAGACCAATTACGGTCCAGAAAGTCTCTGGATCATCCCATACTCTCTTTACACAACCTTTTCTAGGGGAAGGGGTGACAATGAAGGTAATGAGCAAGTAAGAATCAACCCCATGTGTAATGAGCTAACACAACAGGAACTATCCCAAACCTTATCACAGCCCCAACAACGATTATCACATATGGAAGATTACACAACAATACCAGACTTAGAGGATAACACTGGGTTGGAAATGGATTGGGAGGAGAGACCAGGTTGTAGTAACCAAGCCAGTTCTACCGACACAAGAAGTCCAAATAAGGAAATGTTTTCAGATACTATGCCTTCCTCACAAGTGGAGGTCCCTAGGATACCAGAACCACGCAGATCCAAACGTAACTGTAAGAGCCCCACCTATTTACAAGAGTATGTTAGATAGATGGGGTTTGAGTATGGACCGAACCTAGTGGGGAGGGGTGTAATGTATGCAGAATTTGAAATGATTGGTTATTGAAGTACAGAGTTTGAAATAAGTGGTTGTAAAAGTGGGAATTCCCTGCACAGCGATTGGCTAGCAGCCGCGGCAGCCAGCTATAAATAGCTGCCACAGCTAAGCCATTCGGGTCCGTTCTGAGCTGAAAGTCACAATAAATAAGAGCTGAAGCACTCCGCGTCCTGTCTCTCTATGAGAACTTAACACACATGTCTTAAAGTTGCCAAATTTGGAGGCCCCTGGTTTAGGGTAATTAACAGCAATAACAAAATAAATCATAACTTCCATGATAGGACTAAAAGAAAGTCAATGAACTCATACTATAAACGTAGGTCAAACCAGACAATTTGGGCATTCTGTCACTCACCAGCTCAGTCTGCTCAGTTTTTAAAAGCTTCTGGAAAGGGATGGCATTCCATAGAGTAGGCAATGTTAATAAAGAGAAGTACCTTTGTCTCAGACATTTTGTGGTCATGGGGATATCCAGGGGTGGGCTTCAAATTTTTTAGCAAGGGGTTCTCTGCCCTGTTGCTGAGTGGGTGTGGCCATGTGGGCATGGCCTAGTCAGCCTCCTGCACCACGGGTGGGGGGCATTTTTGCTTTCCCGGAGACTTTTCTCAAGGGCAAAAATGGCCTCTCTGGGCTCCGGAGGCTCTCTGGAAGCCAGAAATGGGCTCATTTCCAGCCTTCTTGAACTTCCAAGAGGCCTGTTTTTTCCCCTTCCTGAGTCTCTGAGCACCCTGCACTTACCTGCATCCAAAATGAGCCATGTGAGGACTCCTGGGAGGGACAGGGCAGGGTGGGTGGGGCCAGTAGTGGGATTTGTGGGTTCTCTGAACTGCACAGAATTTTAGCTAGGGGCACTCCTGAACCCCTGCAAAACCCCACCTGGGGGTATCTACAGAACATCTTCCTGAGATGAACAGGTCAGGCAGGTGGGTTTAGTTTGGAAGTGGCAGTTCTGCTAACACCTTGGTGCCTAGCACACAGGGAAATATAGAAAGAATCAGCATTTTGAATAACACCGAGAAGCTGATAGGAAACCAGTGCTGGGTCCAGAGCAAGGCTGTGATATGTAACTTGATATGTACAAAATTAAATTGTAATTTTACATGTTTAGAAGAATTCTAATTCTAATTTTTTAAAAACAAAAAAAAGTGAGAGGGCTGAAATGTAGATGGCATTTAAGCTATGTCTGAAGGCTTTAAAGGAATGTAGGAATAATCAGATAGAGATGCTGAACTTAAGAACTGGATTAATGTTAAGGTGACCAACCATCCTCCTTTAGGGAGGACAGTCCTCCTTTTGTAAGGTCTGTCCTTTCTCAAAAAGTGTCCTCCTACATGTCCTCCTTTTTGATATTTGAAGACTAATCTGTAAATGTCCGTATTTGATCGATGCTGATCCGATCCGTTGCGTGTGATGTGACCTATTTGTATTTGATATGACGATTTGTCAAGGCTCGGTACAGTGCGGTGAGACGCGATTATGAGACGCATGCGCTCCACACAGGAGAATTGTTTTGAGAGAGTGTGTTGCGTGCAAGAGTGCACCGTGCGCAAGAGTGTGCCACGCACAAGAGTGCACCGTGCACAAGAGTGTGCCGTGCGCAAGAGTGTGCTGCGCACAAGTGGCTTTGTTTTTTTTCTTCAATTTATTTGTGTCCTCCATTTCATTGTAAAAAAGTTGGTCACCTTATTAATGTTAAAGTTTAAAAACTCTTTATTATTGAAAGAGGTATAACTCAGCAAAGGGGGCAACACTGGCCAAAATATTCTTCAAGATGGATCATCTCTAGATGTATGGACCTCAAAGTACTAGACAATTGTCATTTTTGCTGGGAAATGCTAGAATTAAAGTCTACACCTATGGAAGAAATTTAGACTAGAGAAGATTAAAATATTTGGGAGAATATAGGAGTAGTTTATAAATACACAAACTGAACTGTGAACATGACTAGTTTGCTTATTACAAAATTCTCAGTATTTACAGAGTATCAAGATGCTCTGTGTACTTTTCTGTAAGGAAAAAGGAGCCCCAAAACATAGATAGAATAATGAGTGACAATGCAAACCTTGAATATGATTATCCATATATGTTACTAAAATGGTTATTGTCATGATCTTCAACTGAGCAAAATGGTGCATTGTAAGGCAACCATTTTTGAACCAAAGTCCTTCAAATGGCCTAACTTATAAAACATTATGGAGTCACAAAATCTGGGACTCCATAACTTCCAAGAGAATGAAATTAGGAAAACTGTAGCTGCTTCAGTACTAGTGGCTACTGCTGCATTGTTGGGCTGCTTCTGCAGTCATGTGATCTTCATTTTCAACATTCCATGAGGGTTTTTCAGCCATTCTTGCAATCCCTCACTTCCTCCCCTCCCCTCAAACTCAATGCGGAAACAAGCAGAAAGTTGCTTCAGCTCCTAATGCTTTTACCCCAACCTTGGTCATTCTGCTTCTATGTTCAGGAAAGGAAATATTTCCAAAATGATAACCCAGCAGGGCACATGTTTCTAATAATAATCTCCTCCTAAGACTCATTCACCTCTATAAGGCTCACTTCCCAATAGTCCCAAAAGGTCTAATGAATGTGCTTTTATCTGAGTTTATAATTATTAGGGCTTTATTATAATCACTTCAAGAACATACTAGTTGGAGAAAAATCTAAAGGATTTTCAGAAAACGGATAATATGGAATCATATGGAAGTTAAACAATAGTAATACAGAAAAGATTTAAAAAGAGAATAAATAGTAAATAAGTAATATTTGAATTATTTGCTTAAAAAAAGGAACAATCCTTGGGCTCCTGGAGTGAAAGGCTATTTAAAAAATAATTCTTCTCAGTGAATACCAAGGTTGAATGCCTATTTGTTATAAACTTCCTATCAGCAAGGATGTCAAATGATGTGCTCCAGTGTTTGCTAGTTTTCATAGTTTTTAATAAGGACTGACCAGCAAACAGGGTTATTTTGTGTAATTTTGAAGCACCTCAAATTATGCCAAGGCTGCCAGCCCCTTGGAAATTGGACACACTCCCTTGCTCTGAAAGTTCAAAACTGACATTTAGGAAAAAGCTGATGAAGGAAAAGTAAGATGATACTGAGGTAATGAAGGAATACAGAATTCACCAAGCAGTTATTTCGAAAAAGACAGAAATTGACTGAAATAATAAAATAAATATTTATTCTTCAAATCTGTTTTGGCTGAGTAGGTGTGATGACACAAATTCTTAAAGCACAAGAATCTCACTTTTTTGTTCCTTCTTTTTTCTTCCTTTAGAAATGATTAATAAATTAATTACTAATAAACAATCTCATATCCTGCTGACAAAAGATATGTGATTAACTCTTACTTTTTTCTTTCTTATGTGCTCGTAACTATTCTAGTCATGATTTTCATTTACACTGTCAATTTTTTCCCCCTCAAAACAATTTTGTGTAGGCTGATCAGAATGTTTGGCCATTTATTTGATTATGAGGGGAAAATGTTGAAAGCAAACTCAAGTAATTATATTTCTTTGGAGGCTTTGTATGAATAAGCTATTTCGTCAGGCTATTCTACATGTCTCAACATCAGATTGTGAGGGTCATTTATAGAGTCAAAACAACATCATCACCACAAAAGTATGTATCAAGTAGAGAAGCCTTAAATTTTGCAAAAATATAGAAATATAAGTAATCGTTGACTTATGACCTCAATTGAGACCAAAATTTGTGTTGTTAAGTGAATTGTGCCCAAGTTTACAACCTTTTTTGTTGCAGTTGTTAAGGCAATCGTGAAGCCATAAAGCAAATCTGTCTTGCCCTATTGACTTTGCTTGCAAGAAGCTAGCTGAGAAGGTCACACATGACATTCACATGACCCCAGGACCCTACAACTGCTGTAAATACATGTAAATACATGTAATTACATACAATACCAAGCACCCAAATTTTGATCACCTGACTATGAAGATGCTGCATCAGCAACGAATTCTGGATATTCACATCTGTGTTGCAATATTTTCTTCATCACCTAATCTATAACCTTGTTTTCACCCCATGCTATAAACCATATCATGATTTAGGTTCTCATGTTGTCCAAACTCAAATGTGGATCAAGTTACTATTGCTACAGATGTTGTTTTCCCCAACAAATACACAGATGCAAACCAAGGAAGAATCAATGGTGCATGCATCACATACAGAGTCTCAGTTCATACGTTGCAGTGAACCATTATGTGGCTTGTTTGATATTAATAGAATAAAAGGGTAGGAAGGTACCCTGGAGGTGAAATCAGATAATTGTGATGTATTTAGCAAACCAGAGTTAAATAAAACATGGATTATAGGATGTGTGAACCAGCCCGAGACTTGGGATCGTAAGGACCAAAATAAAAGAAAATATAGCTGCTGTAGAAGAGTCATTCCCATTATTAATTTTCCTAGGGTGGCCTATTACCATATTTTATTGAAAAGAGACATATTAAGCACGGGCACAAATATCAAATTAACTTACAGGTTTCTGTTTCATTAAAACAAACACAAAGGGAATAAGTGAAAAGAAAGAGTAAAAGATGCCAAATACTGTTATCATTAAACTGGCATATAAAATAGTCAACAGATTCATTATAACAGAGGAAAAGAGTTTGATTTAAATATTCATTGAACTGTCTAAACTCAATAGAAATAGATAGTTTCTAATATTCAACAGGGGAGTTTTTCTAAGGCACAGTGAATATTTTGGAAATTTCCTAAAATAAAACTACATGGTTTTCTCCCTTTAGATCCAAAATAAAATTATTTTGAAAGCAACATTCCCAAATTCTTCAAACCTAAGCACAAACCAATGTACTTAGATCAGCATAGTTTCATAAAATCTTTTAATAAAATTACCTGGGTTTTAAACACACATACAAGAACATTTAAATTGGTATTAATTGATAGCATTGCATAGTATGTACTGAAGAAAGGGCAGACTGTTTCTATTAATAGAAAAAGTTCATCTTCAACATGTATAATACTAACAAGTAGAAAAGATCTAAAAACCTGTTTTTAAAATTAACCCTCTCACTTGTCCTTAGAACTTTATTTGTATCAGAAGACTTAAAACAGAAAGATGGAATTTTAATACTCTCCTAAGTAAACTGTTCCTGATAAGTTAGACATAATACAAGCTTTTAAATAATTATTACTGTTGTTGTTATTAGCCCTATTTTGTGCCTATTGACTTAAATATGGTCTCCTAGTGACTACCTGGACTAATCATTGTAGTTTTCTTGGCAAGATTTCAGAAATAGCAATAGCACTTAGATTTATATACCACTTCATAGTGCTTTACAGCCCTCTCTAAGCAGTTTGCTTCCAACAATCTGAGTCAACCTTGAGCCAGTCAGGATCGAACTGCTGACAGTCAGCAGAGTGGACCTGCATTACTGCATTCTAACACTCCACCACCATGCCTCTGAAATGGTTTGCCATTGCTTCCTTCCTAAAGCTGAGAAAGTGGAACCAGCCCAAGATCATCCATCTGGTTTTGACAGAATTAGAATTTGCAATCTCCTAGTTTCTACCTTGTTGCCTTATCACTATAACCAAACTGCCTCTCAGGCTAATTCTAGACCTCTTTAAAAATACGTCTCATGGAGCTGGTTTATACAATCAGGGGTGGGATTCAAATTTCTTAAAAACCGGTTCTGTGGGTATGGCCTAATTTGTGGGTGTGGCTTGATGGTCATGTGACTGGGTGGGCATGGCTTGCTGACTGGGCATGGCTTGGTGGTCATGTGACTGGGTGGGCGTGGGTTGTATATAAATATTATAAATATTTATGTAAATATTGATTTTTTTTATTAAAAAAGAGCAACTTTTACCCCAAAGCAGGCAAAGCAGGCAGATTGAGTTGCTCACAGAATCACAGATTCACTTAGAGATCTATCTATCTGCAATTGGCTACCTGAGTCTGCACTGAAAAGTAGAAGCTTCAGTCCTAAGGAAGGTTCGGCTCTGCTTTTAGATTAGCTAGAAAGCAAGAAATCCAAGGATTTCCTGCTTTCTAGCTAATCTAAATCTCCCAGCAGAGCAGAACAGCTGATGATCAGGGGGAAAAAAAGGAAAAATAGCAACTTACCAAACCAGGCAAGTTGGATGGCTCGCATGCCAGGTAAGGAGTGAGTGGGCGGGGAGGGGCGGGGCCAGTCTGTGGACTGTGGACAATCATAACACACGTATGTGCAGCGTTCGCAAGAAATCATCAGCTGCGCCGCCTAGACAGCTGACAAGCGCTGTGCGCAGGTGCGCAGCATTTCAAAATCCTCTTGTTTCCTGCTTTTTCAACCTCAGCTGTGCCGTGCAAAGCAGCTGAGAAGAGAAAAGCAGGGAATAAAGGACAACCTAGAGCCCGGGAAGGCGGATGGGCCAAACACCAAACTGGTTCGGTGTCAGCTGCTCTTCTCATCTACAGGTTCTATAGAACCAGACTGAACTGGTAGCATCCCACCCCTGTATACAATGCATGGAGTTTTGCTTTCCTTAGCTGAGATTTACTGAATATACCCATGGTTGACAGAGTTCATATAATACACTAAATCAAAACTAACTAAACTATTTTTGGGCTTAGCATGTTTTATGCAATACACATCTCCAGCTATAGCTCCCTTGAATTGCCCAAAGCAACCTTAACCTCTAGTAATACCCATATAATGTTTTTGTAGTTTACACAGAATCAATCTTTTAAACTGTTTTTTCCCCTAGCATCTGGAAAATCCTGGACCATTCTTTGAGTCTCTACTGATCATTCACAATATAAAAAAGATGCTGAGATTCTAGGAAGAATACAGAGAAGAGCAATGAGGATGATTAGGGGACTGGAGGCTAAAACATATGAAGAACAGTTGCAGGAATTGGATATGTCTAGTTTAATGAAAAGAAGGACTAGTTGTTATGATAGCAGTGTTTCAATATCTAAGGGGTTACCACAAAGAAGAGGGGTTCAACCTATTCTCTAAAGGACCAGAAGGCAGGAGAAGAAGTAATAGATGGAAGCAACAGAGGAGCCACCTAGAACTAAGGAGAAATTTCCTGACAGAACAATTAATTAATGGAATGACTTGCCTCCAGAAACTGTGGGTGCTCCAACACTGGACTTTTTAAGAAGAGATTGGATATCCATTTCTCTGAAATGGTATTGGGTTTCCTGCCTGAGCAGGGGTTGGACTAGAAGACCTCCAAGATCCTGCCAACTTTGTTATTCTGTTATTTTATTCAGCTATTCTTTGGGCATTTGCTCATGCTCACTGTTCAATAAGTGAGCATGAGCAAATACCTGTTCAATAAGAACAATAAAAGAGCAATAAAAGAGCAATACAGAATTTACGAAACATGAAAACATTAAATCCTAAACTCAAACAATGATCTGCTAAAAGCATTAGAAGGCCTTGTGATTAACCAGAAGGGATTTTTTTTTTCTTCAGATACCAAGGAGAGAAAAACAGCAAAGTTTGTAGCTGCCAGGATGTCTCAACCTCCTCCTAATTGCTATGTATTTCCTACTCATGAATGCTATGACAAGTAAATCTAATTGAGGTTAAATGTCTCCTAGCTTTCTTCTGTTTTAAATAGCAAAACAAAAAACAAAAAAAAACCCTCCAGCAATACATTGTTTCTTCATTTTTACTCTTAATAAAGGATTATACAGTTGTTTTATATGTCAGGAAGAAAAAGACTTGGCTGAATCCTTTACTATGTGATGGGTATAATCAGGAGAGATATGACATTAGCAGCTTTTTAAAAATTGAATTGAAATACAGATTTAAAACAATTTAAGACCACTAGTCTGAAAAACTAAATTGTCACAGAAGCAAAAGTTTCACAGTTCTTCTTTTTATGTTTGATTGATTACATATGAAAATGGGATTCTTTGTGAGCATCTTGCAGTGGATTATAGTGTTATTTTTTGAATAAACAGTTGAAAGAGCAAAATGCTTTAAAAAAAACCCACCAACACTGACAGGGCAAGCCAGGAGAACCCCACTTTTACCAGTACTGAAGATGTTACCCAGTTTGGATAATGAAATGTCTGCAAGAAAACAACCAACCTCCAAGAGCACCAAGGACTCCTAATTAAAAATCTCTGGAATATGTTGATATAGAGTAGACTGTGTTGGTATCACCCCAATTTAAAATGGCAAATAACAGTTCAATACCTTCCTCACCCACCTTAGAGATTTCTTAAGGTACATTACTCTTTATAAATCTAGGACCGGTCCTGAGAGAAAGAAGATGTGTAAGAACTACCTGTTGAAAACAAAATGTGGCATGCTGTCTAAATAAGAAAAATGTTGCCTAGTTTTCCTCAACATATCCTGGCCAATATATATAAAAAAATCCTGTATCATTTTCTCATGACCAATTGAACTGTGACCATAAGAGGCCAAATAATGCCCATTTGATGGCTGTCAAATTACTTTTGAGTATGTACTAAGATGTCTCTTCCTTTTTTATTCTTTAATATCATCTACAAATATTGTGTGAATAAATTGAAACCTATTTTATAGCCCTTCAAAACACTATATAATGGGCTATACAATGGACAAGCCATAATTGCTCAATTGTGTGTGGCTTAACTTAATTTTGTGCTCAGCAGTGATGAAATTCAGTTGTTACTGTCAATTTTGAGGACTGCATTTTTTTTTACTTCTGGGATATTTAAGATCTTCCCAGACCAATAATCATGTTTTTCATCTTTTGATTTCTTGCTTACAACTATCAGCTTACCAAATCTAGTGAATGAATCAAGCATTAAAAACCCCTAAAGAAGACCATATTTCATCTCTACTTTCCACATAAAATCATTGTCTTATCAATAGTAGCTGTATACAGTAGTCCTGAGAAACTAAAACATAATTTAAACAGGAAGTATATACATTTGATCCATCCTTTATCTATCAGGGCAAAGTCACATTTCAGAACCATTTTAAATTTAAGTCAAATTCAAACTGGAAATGTCTCACATTCAGATTTTAAAAAATTCCTATGTAAAGTTTCACTTTTTAAAGCTAGCTTTTAACAAGTGATTTATTTTTACAACTTTTTGTGCAAGGTGATTGCAATTTAGTGCTTGTTTTCCAAGCCAAGCAAATAAATAAATAAATCAGGGTGAGTGAGAACCTGCTCTATTAGGATACAGTCAAATATTTATGTAGTCCCTTTTTTCCAGTATCTGTCTTTTTTTGTGTGCACATTACTACAATTACATTATGGAGGAATAGTTGTTAGCAATGAATCCTTGCATAAATATCTACCATATCTTCTGCCAGCTACTTATAACTGACTGATTGACAATTGCCTGCTTGACTCAATGACCAGAACTGAGAGGAATTCAATTGGACATCTTGGTTTTTCAGGATTCTCACCCTCCCAGTTTGAGAGCAGTACACTGAGGATTGTTGCAAACAGTCTTGTTAGACCAGCCTTTGCCACTGCGACTAATGAAGAATTCAGTAGCATCTTCTTTATCTCAGTACATCTTCCAGAAATTCTAATAAGATAGCCCACCTGGAAAATTAATTTCAACAAGAATACTTGAAATTAAACTACAGCCATCTGGTATACCAGGGTAGCTTAAACAAAGCAAATGTTTTCATCTCTTTCAAATCACTTTAAGAGCACAACATCTCTCTTTTTCAACATGGTGAAGTGGAATGGTTGCCTCTCTACTGATGAAGAAAATGTGAATTTTGCCAGACAGGATGGACTGAATAGCATTCATGATGAAGAAGAGGAAGAGGTAGACCTTTCTTTGGAGCTTGGTGCACAGGTGCAAGACCAAAATTGTGAATCCCAAGTGTGTACACAAAATGCTCAAAGTACACTGATCACTACTTGGGAGGCTGGTTGGAATGTAACCAATGCTATTCAGGTAACTTGGTGCTTGATAATCAATTATGTTCATCTCTTCATCGTTTTTTTTAAACTGTTTTCATTTTGTTGCCTTTTGAACATTTCCCATTTTCCATTCAAAGGACAAAACAATAGATACAATAAAATAAAAATGAAGGAAATGGTGATTAAATTGTGGTGTATAGCCTATATTGATTTATATGTATCCTGTCTCTTTTTCCCTCAAGTCTTTACTCCTTTATTTTTTTTCTCCCCAATTTTTGAACATTAGATTATAAGTACTTTGAGATAGGATCATCTCATCTTTGCTTTTCTTACTTAGTTATGTTTTATATATATAGTGCTATTTCTGCCTCAGCAACTATAATTACAGTGAGCTAGAAGCAAACATAGTCATATTTAGTTTAAAACCCATTGAAATAATTTTGACTTAAATTAATCAAAACTGACTTAATTTCGGTGGGTCTACTAAAATATGACTTACATCTAGAATTACCCCAAGGGGGTTAATGATTTGCAAACTCCTTGATGGATGGAGGCTAAATTCCAATCAAAAATTTATTGATCTCTACTCCAGCTACATGTATCAAATGTTGGTCCACATTATTTGGATTGTTTTCATTAATGGGATTCAGACTGGAGTACAGCCAATTCTTTTTGGTTTGATTGGTTTCACTACAACAATTGTAGTAGCACTCAATTAAGAACTGCATCAAAAGGGATACCTGCTTTTAATAAATATGCACAATTGCCTACCTTATTTAATAGTGTTAGAAGCTAAAGAAGTATATTTTCTGTAATACGCCACAGCAAATGTAGATGTCTGAAAGAGGAAAAACATTAGGTTTTACATGTAACCATGATCTGCCTCCATGAGGCCAATGATTCAATCTGCCTTACCATGGCAAAAGTCCAGAAGTGACGCTCTCCATTTTGATAAACATTTTTAGCCTTTTAAACAAATAGCCTTAAGTATCCACTTTGCCAATGATCTTCTGTACATGCTTTGCTATCCAGCAAGTAACGCAACTGGTCTGTTAACAAGAAGCAGGGGCCACTTCACTTCATACTCCCAATCTCCAACCAAGTGAAGTATTTGGTGGAACTTAAATATGGTTAGACAGGGTATTTATAAGAGAGTTTAAATGAAAAAGTAAATATATTTTGGTACTTCTTTGCACCATTCCATTTTCTGCCCTTAAAGGCAAGGGCTAACTTTCAAATTTAAGTTCAAATTTTGTTATTTCACTGAAGATAGAGGAGAAAATTGATCATTTATAGTTTATTTGTCACAATGCTGTTTCTTCCACCCAATCTAAAGATTCTATTTAGTTTAAAGAATGACCTTTCAGTGAAAAAACCTATTCTTTTCTTTGCAGAAATGTCTAATTGTATTTTTAAAAATCTGCTTTATATAGATTTGATATAGTACGCAGGAAGCTTTTCATCAATAGCTTGAAATACAGTTTCAATCTGTGAGAATATAGTGATAAACAAAAACCAGTTAAAAATAGTTACATAAACATTGCCAGAAGATATTAGATACCTTGTTTTGTCTAATGTCTTTGGAAATATATTATGCCAACATTGCAACAGGTGTTAATTAAAGTACAGTTTTAAGTATGAGAAGTGTTTTAATTGTTTTAGTAATAAATACTAATATGCCAATAATAATCAATGGTGTTAATAAGTAGTAAATAGCCAATCAGTTAAAATAGAAGTGTCAGAAGAACATATGCTGGAATTCTATGTACATTTGCTTGAGGTATCTTTCTCATGATTCAGTAAAACTCCTTTGTAAGTAAACATGCAATTACGAATGATGAAAATTGAAAGACATTTCAGAGAATCATTTTAGTGAGATTTTGTAATGCCTATTTGAAGTCTGAAATAAGTTAATCCTACATTTGTTGTGCATAACAGCAAGTCAGATTTTTCAGATGACTTGATTGAAGAATTTCTTTCCCCTTGATGCTTCCCCTTGAGCCATAAAAATCATATAACTTTACAATTGATTCCTAATATGCTTATATTATTGTGAAATTTTTGTTCTGCTACTCCTGCTGATCTTTTCTTATTTCATCCAAACATTTCATGATGCTCTTGTATAGTTTATATGAGTTTATATTTCTCAATGTTTCTATTTGAGATGCCCTACATTCAGTCATACCACTAGGTACATCTCAGGGAAAAATATGAGAGTGGAAATTCAAGACTACAGGGTGCCTTCAGATTCTATCATGCTACGAATAATTTCTCTAGAAGGGCAATAGGCCTCAATTTTGCACTGAGTTTAGAAAACAATTTGTTTTCTGACCGGAAAAAAGTCAGTTCCAAATTGTGTCTATCACAATACACCCTAGACCTATGATTGTGAACCTATGGCACGCGTGCCGGAAGTGGCACACAGAGCCATTTCTGCCGTCACGTGAGCCATCACCTGGAACAGATCCACTGTGCATGTGTGCATGTGCCCCTCCGGCCAGCTGATTGTCGGTATCTGCTGTGCATGCATGGGGGAGATGCGCACACAGGAGACACATGCACAGGAAGTGTGCTAAGACGGCCTGATCTAGCAATACACAGAGTATAATTAAGCAGTTGAGTTATTTCTGAGTAGTTTCTTTATTATTGTTCCCTACAGACAGATTCTTCCCAGACTATAGTAAGATTCCAAACTACATTCCACTGCAGGACCCCAACAGTGTCTATATGGGATACCTATCTACCTATGTGTTAACATTAGTTTGAATTCTGTTGCCTTTTATTGTAATAAACTTCAGCTTTTCCTTGGTTTTTATTTATGGAATCCTGCTTTTTCTTTTAAAAGCAATAATAAGATGGGGTGATAAAAATAGAAAAACCCATATGAAATAATAATGAGTTGGAACTTGGATGGAAAAGGTCTTTGCAGACCTTAGAAGAATGATTAAAGCAATCAGGATACTCTTTACTGGTGGAAAGTGAGTGTTCTAAATGAGAACAACCCGTTGTTTTGCCCTACCCTGAGGAAAGGGCAACAATCTTTTGCATGGCAATTAAGAGCTAGCAGTTCCAAGTTCTGTTTGAAGTCATGCAAGATAGCTAGCATAAAACCATCAAATGAGAAAAGTGCTATGCTCTGAGTTGTTTGAGAAATAAGAATGGGAAAGGCTCAGTCACTTCAGGGTCCATAAGGAATAGAAATGCATTTCCATTACATTCTGTATTGAGTCTTGACCTTTAAACCTACAAATCCCAACATTTCTTTAATGTTAATTGTTGCCTCCCGGATTTTAGCTCTAACTTGTTTTCGGAGCATCTTATTTTAATATTTAAAGTAATGTTAAACTATTTAAGGAATTAATCAACACCAGAGCAATGGGATAAATTAAAACAAATTAACCACTTGATTTAAGATCAGCTTTAAAAATAATGGAATTTCCAAAAAGGCCTTGGTGGTGCAGGCTGTTAATAGCCTAGCACTTAGTTCCAGCTGCCTGTAATTATTGCAGGCTCGAATCCCACCAGGCTCAAGGTTGACTCAGCCTCTTGGGGTAGGTAAATTGAGGACCCAAGATTGTTGGGGGCAATAAGCTGACTTTGTAAAAATGCTGCTTAGTAATAAGCAGGCATATACAATGGAAGGAAGGCTATTGCTGAGCGCATGGGTTGTATACCAAAAATTGTAAGCCGTCCTGAGTCTCCGGAGAAGGGCGGGATATAAATATGAATTTAAAAAAAAAAGCCCACTGGAAACTGCCCAGCGATGGAAACTGCCCACTGGAAACTGCCCAGCGATGGGACTTTGCTTCAAATCCAGAGGGTAACTGTTCCAAGGCAGCTCATTTTTAACTAGATGGAGGTGATTCACATTAAGGGGAATCAAATATTCCTCCTACTTATGAGTTTAGAATATTTCAGCCTTCTTGTTAAGATGAATCAATATTCCCACAGATTTTCCCCCTTATATCAGGAACTTTTATACATACTCATACTAAAATTTATGTTGTGGGCCAGCCTTTCTGATTTATTATAACCATTATTATTTCTGCTTCCAAATTTTGCTGGGAAGAGCAAGGATGGTAGCAACAAAACGTTTCCCCCCATTTTCTTGTGTCCCTTATATTACATTAGTCATCCTATCTTCTCTTTACCATTCTCTTTCTCTCTCATCTGTCTGTCTATAATATTGACATATGTAGCTCCCTGTATTTTATTTTAAGTGTCATCTCAAAATAATATCCTTCATTTGTTAGAACTCAAATTGTTGAAGTAGAATTACAACTGTAAGGTACAGTTTTGTTTAAGACAGAAGGAATTTTTCTAACAGATTTTGCATATTTCACATCCAGAAAAGAGAAACAGTTGAAAATACCATAAGCAAAGTTTACTAGGTGAGAAACAATAAGAAACAAAGCAGACATTCACTACAGTAACAGATTTGATTATTGTTTGTTATAAAGCTCCTTTGGATCAGTTTTACTAACCCAATGAACAGAAGGATTGATGGGTGCTAAACAGGCCTAAATCGTGTAAAAACTTCATTTTTTTTAAAGTCAGCTGGCACATTCTATACAAGGCACCTTGTAAATTGTTCCATGATACTAATAACATAAATGTCAAGCGCCGTTCGCCAAACGCCAAAAGTAAGAGAACTACGATCCTCCGAAACTTTTCAAAGATCTGTTTATTTCTCTACTACGGGAGAGGGGGGTAACGACCATATACATACACTCAAAGTCAGCTCTGGCTGGCTCTGCAGCTCAGAGCTGTATTTATACAATCATCGACGTACTTGGTTAGGTTAATTAAGCGCTCATTACATAACTGACTTCCGGACATTCTCACTGGCCACCATCCAGATGAGTTATGGCTAACAGACTTCTGCATTCCCTCTATGTTGCTACTATATGTACTGTTTGGGGATTATATATGAGTGGATTACGTGTTCATCCTTGACCCGGCTTCCAGGTGTCATGGCTCCATGTCTGTCAGCCCTGGAGTCATGACAATAAATTTAAGGATTAGCTTCTTCATCCCCTTCATATTTTATTCTTTCCAACTCAACAGAGTGTTGGAGAGAAATCCTATAAAGGAGCACAGGATTCTGCTATCAGCAGGATTAGACTATAACAAAACCAAATTTGTGATGGCAGGGGGAACCAGCAAAAGCAAAGCTTAACTCAAAAGTGCTTTGGATCCAACCAGAGGCTGCAAGAATATCATTGCAGGAAGCAAAATCCCCAATGCATCCTTAAAGGTAAAGGTTTTCCCTGCCCAGTTCTGTTCATCTCTAGGGTGAAGTGCTTATCTCCGTTTCTTAGCTGAGGGGTCTAGCATTGTCTGAGGACATTTCCGTGGTTATGTGGCCAGCATGACTATATGTTGAGGCAGGTAGATTGCTGCTATCTTCCCACTGAAATGGTACCTATTTATCTGCTCACATTTGCATACTTTCCACTGCTAGATGGGCAGGACCTGGGGCAGGAGCAGGAGCTCTTCTCATGCGGTGCTTGGGTCTCAAACCTGGGCTGTCAGTTTTCCAACTGACAAGCTCAGCATCTTTAACCTCTGACCCAGCGGTCCCAACCCATGGGCTGTGGCCCACTATCAAGCCGCAACCTGTTGTTCTGACCCAGGCTTTATCAAACGTACTTAAACACAAACTTATTTTAAAAGCAAAATCTATTTTATTGCAATGCTGGGAATTACTTTCATTCCCAGCCAGAACTAATTATAAACAGTTCCCTGAGATAAGCACACGCCTTTCAGTGCTGTGGAATATTGCCAAAAACAGACATATAACAGAAACCAACCCAAATACCAGAAAAAAACAACAAGAACTTCAGTGAGGACTCGGAATTTTTTGAACCACTTTGCTTCCTGCAAAGCTTTCATCATTGAGGCCTGACTTTTATCCTTTATGGGAGGGGCAATCACCTCCCAGCCTTACACCCGAGTTGCCCCTTCTGCATCAGCTGTTCTCGCCTTCTAGCAGCTCTGGCATACGATCACTGGGAACAGGCTCTCCAGGGTCCTCTGCTTCACTGCTGCCAGACTCTGAAAGCTCCAAAGGCAGCACCCCACTCTCAGATGGTCCTGGCCCCATCCCTGCATCAGATGCAAGACCCTTGTCCAAGTCCTCTCCAGACTCCCTGACTGGTCCCCTTTCGTCCTCACTGTCTGACTCCACTGCTGTCTGCACTGGCTGCCAGTGAACCACAACACCTGTTCATAAGCTCCCTTCACACAAGTGGCGGCTGCTTGTGCTCACACATGAAGCTCCGTTCATATGAGAGAAGGATGCTTGCGCTCACCTGTGCCCTGCCTACTCCTGTTAGGCCAACCCAGAAAGGTTGGGGAATGCTGCTCTGAGCCATCGTGCCCCTTTGCATCCATAGGGATGTACAATAGTTGTAGAGAACAGAGGCAAAGGCCTTGAAAAGCAGGAGGAAGAGCCATTACCAGGCAATAAGTGGGTCTTGAGCCCAGTCAAGAAAACAAGATAAGAAAATGTCTCATGAAAACTCTTTCTTAGTTCACATGAAGATAAAGTGAGGGATGGAAGGCACAAGCAGACTTGCAAGATTCCATTACTATCGTTTTTACAATAAAAGTAGTCCTAAACTATATGGTGTTGGTTTCTTAATCTGTTTCACTTTGTACAGCTGGTTATGGCTTGCTGTGCAAATACCTCCATTCTATGTATGTCCCCCACGCACCCATTCTAGAGCCAAGCACTTAAGCCTGCATTTTCTAGTACAATTATATACACACATACATGCAACACAAGAGGAATAGAGTGTTGGAAAGAGATTATGAAAAGGTTTGTTCAGAAAGAGAAACGGAACAAATTAGGTGTGGTGGCAGAAACCTACAAAAGAACAATTGAATTAAAAATGGTTCACATCTAGCCAGGTTTTACATAAAAATAAAATCCCAGGGGAAAAAATTAACCCAATACATTCTTATTATGTGGCTAACAGCTCATAATGCTGCCAGCTGTTCCTTACTTAAGCCCACCTCCTTCCTGGTATTGTGACTTAGTAGGGAGCCATTACTAAGGGTTTACAGATGATCAGAATTGGAAGGGACCTTGTAGGTCATCTAGTCCAACCCCCCACCCAACCGGGAGACCCTACACCATTTCTGACAAATGGCAGTCCAATCTCTTCTTGAAGGTCTCAAGTGATGGGGCTCCCACAACTTCCGAGGGCAAGCTGTTCCATTGGTTGATTGTTCTCACTGTCAGAAAGTTTCTCCTTATTTCCAGGTTAAATCTCTCCTTGTTCAGTTTCCATCCATTATTCCTTGTCTGACCTACAGGTGCTTTAGAAAATAGCTTGTCCCCTTCCTCCCTGTGGCAGCCCCTCAAATACTGAAAGACTGCTATCAGTCTCCCCTGGTCCTTCTCTTTACTAGACTAGCCAAGCCCAGTTCCTGTAACTGTTCTTCATATGTTTTAGTCTCCAGTCCCCTTATCATCCTGGTTTGGAAAGAATACCAGAAATCTTGCTTGATAGGCTTTCCCTTACTAATTTAGTTTGGCATTAATAAAAATAGTAATACTACCCAATGCAAGTTGCATTCTAAACAGAGGAGCATTCTGATCCTTAGCTGGCATCCAATGTCCAACTGGATTTTTGCAGCCGAGACTGAACAGTCCTGAAAAATACATTCATGACTTGATTGCTATGACTTGGAAAGCTGAGGGGGTTTTTTCTTTTAAGATTTTTTTTAATAATATACATTCAAAGTTTTTTTTTCTTTTCAGCAGGAATGATGAAACATAAGTGAGACCTTAAATATATCGAATATTCAAGTAGCTATGTGGTTATGCTTAGTTATGCTAGCAACATGACTGCAGCAGATAATGGCAAGATTTTTTTTGATAGCTTATGATAACTTTAAATACTTATGCATATAGAAAGGAGATAACCTTTTGTTGCATATTGATTATCAGTACCTGTGGGGAAAAGCCATCAGAACCAGAGTTAGGGGTATCTCATGTTGGATAATGCTTCACCTTGATTAGTAATAATGTTGTACAAGGCTAAAAAATATTTTCTTTCTTTCTTTCTTCCTCCCTTCCTCCCTTCCTTCTTTCCTCTCTCCCTCCCTTTCTTTCTGGCTTCATACAATAATGCTAAGCTATACATATTGGTTTACAAACCTCATTGGCTAAAAGATTCTTAGTGCTCTCTGAGCCTGGTTGTTTTCTTGCAGATGTTTCATTACCAAAACTAGTAACATCATCAGTGTGAGCACCATTCTGCCATTGATGATGTTACCTAGTTTGGTTGAAAAGAAATATCTGCAAGAAAACAACCAAGCTCAAAGAATACCAATTTTACTTTTGTCAAAATTAATATATTTCAGCAAGTATAAAATGAACTAGATGCTTTTCTAAGCCTCTCATTTCTGTTGGTTCTTGCCTTTTATGTCAGCAGGTCTGTGGATTGCATTTCTTACATATGCTCGTGTGAGGGAATCAAAAAACCTACCTATTTCATGCTTTTTCAAGTCACCTTTCCATGAAAGACATAATGATAAGGTTCTCACTTGTCACGTAGGGCCTGCCAGCAATCCTTTTAAGATGGTAAGAGGAAAGTCTGTACTATACACTACTGAAATATCTGCAATCCTGTTACCTGAGATGGATGCCGTAACTTTTAAAGCTTCCATTTCTTTCCACTTTATCTTTTGTGTAAGTAAATTGCTTTAATAAACTGCCTTTAAAAAAAGGGGGGGGAGTACTAAAGCAATGCTTGAAGGAAAACAAATAAAAAAGCTGTAAACACCAGTTCTCCATGATTGACAGCCTAAGGCTAAAATTTTGCATAGCCAAAACTTTTCCTTTTCTTCAAGAAAATCCATTTTTGCTAAGATGTTAGTAAAAAAAAATGTTAAGCCAAACAAGAGTAACTCCCAGTGTTTTCAAGGAGAGGTTCCAAGAAAAGTCTGATGACTTTAGGGTAGAAATCTATATGCATAAGCTGCACATAAATGGTATTTACAGCAGTCCTTTCTTTCACCATGTATGTATTGTTTAATCTATCATGCATCACTAAGTGCATAAAGCCAGCAATGGCATGCATTTTCTTGGGGAAAAGTAAAGCATGATGCTTCCCTTGCTCAAATGAGCAAACAGAGCTATTCCAGAAAATCAAATGCCCTAAACACTGATTACACAGATCCATGATGACAAATCACACCCTGTTTCTCAGAGTTAGTGAGCTGTAGAGAATCTTTTCCCTTGGAGATAAATGGAGGGAAAAATGAACCTTTCTTCATCAGATATCTTGATATGAGGACAGTTAAAGAGGACCTGATACTGTTTCTTGCCATTGTTTCATGATACTCAGAGGAAAATATCTTGCTAACTCTTTTTCATTCATGCGCCTTTTATTGCTCAGGAGAAAAATTAAGCAAATGCCGTCCTTGCTTAACTTACTGGCTAAGTTCAGATCACGTTGCTTAATTGTGGCTTGTTGAATAAGTCATGGTTCCCTGGGCTTAAATTGCAGGATGCCATAATCCATGGTTCAGAAATTATAATGGCTGGGTTCACACAATGCCCTAAACTAAAACTTAAGTAAATCATATGATGTTGGGCAGAAAGGTTGAACCCTGTCATGCATTTGCTCAAACTAATAGGCTTTAAAGCATCATCATGCTGCCAGTTTTAACCAGAAACCTGTTTATATCCTTTACCAAAGTTAAAATTAGCATGTATGTGGATTTGATTGATTGATAGATAGATATGCTACAACTGATATCTGTCAGCAGAAACATATGCAAGAAATCTTTGGGTTTTAAAATTTGAATATGTGCATTATAAACATGACTAGTTAGATGTTAACAGTTACTCCAGGGTCAAATTTTAAACCCCATTCTCCTTTCCCAAATGTATCCTTGCAACGTCTTTTTCTTATTTCTGGGGATAGGATAGGAAAGCGTATACAAAATGTGTATATTAGGAGAAATATACAAACATTTCTGGACTAAATCTTACATCATTAAACACATATAAACAACTTGATATATTTACATGGCAGTAGGAAAAATATGCCAATTATAGGACCAGAACATTAATTGTGCATCATCATCAAGCATTGATCATTAAGATGGCAGAAGATGTCTTTTGTATGTTTATCATGTTAGTAGTTCTGTATGTGGAATTCATGCTGCACCAATAATGTACACTAAGCCTGCTGAATTTTAAAATACCAAATCGCTGACAGGGCTGGCCTTGTTTAGACATTCAGCTGACATCCAATATGTTCATGGGTCAAGCTAGAAAGAGAACAGCCTGCACATGCTGGTCTTGCTCCATTCTCCCTTGAGCCCTGGATGCACTCAGCTACATTATGAAAAAGAGATTGTATTTGAGAGTTATACTCAAATACAGCTCTTCACACAATATGGAACCCTATTTTGCTATGGTTCTGGACTATTTGAAGATCCTCACATCATAGCCAATTTTAATTCATTACCTTCTCCTCCTCCTCCTGTTTACTTCACTGAACAACTCCAATTTTTACCTACTCAGAAACTCTCATCTACATTCCTGAATGGATTTCAAGTGTTTGAGAAAAACCATCCTTAAGGAAAACACCAGGTGTTATATTGGAGGCAGAAATGTGACAGGATAGCATTTTGATGCCATATTTTCTATTTTATTCTCTCTCTTTCCTCCTTCCATGTTTTGTCCCCTTTCTCTGCCCTTTGTCTTTTCTAGTTTACAGCCACTGTTCTTTTCCTCCAGGTGTTCAAACTGGATTCCATTTTTGGAATGTTTAACCAGATGCTAATTTGTCCAGCTCAAGCTAGTTCACAGTTTTGGAACCCATCCCAACCCACAGCAGCTGGATGGCGTACAAAAGGACAGAAGATAGAGAATCAAAACAAGAATAGAATAGAAGTCTCTAGGTGGCCACTAGAAGCAATCAGCCCTGGTTCAAAACACCGAGTAATAGTGTTGCTCTAACAACTTTCTGAAATGCCAGAAACGAAGCGCTGCTTGAATCTCAGTAGTCAAGGAATTCCCAAATAAAGGAATTGCAACAGAGAAGGTTTGCCAGCAGATTCCTGGGGGCCGCTTACTCCATATGGAAGCTAATGGCAGTCAAGCCTGGACTCAAACCATCATCACTTGGCAAAACAATATACTTCTGGCTTGTCTTTAAGCACAGCCAAAGTTTCAGCTCTACCTTCTGTCCTTCAGATTCAACCGAAGGAAGCATTCCTTTGTACTTCAGCTGTAAAATATAAGGTTTTTTTTTACATTTAGATTCAGCAGGCATTGAATTAACATGCACAGGTGCCAGAGTTCAAAGCAATCAGATTGCAATTGCTCCCCAAGGCACCTTTCCCCCCCATAGATAAAACAACATTTGACAGTGATATTGTGTTTTCTTAGAAAATATGCCAGCAAAATGCATGGTGTTGTGGAGGAAGAAAGCAAGTAGAAAATTAACAGAATGTTCTTAGATACAAGTTGGAAGACCATAGAAATGTAAAGAAGCCCTTCTCACCATTAAAATAAACAAAGAAAGGGGGGGTGTCATTAATTTTCAATTTCATATTTCTAATACAGATATCTACTGCAAATAGAAATCCTGTACAATCATGCAGCAGCTATATCTTATTATTTTAAAGCTAAGGTTTCTTAATAATGGAATAAAATGATTCAGGGCTATAATTGAGTGTTAGGATCTTGGATTCCTAAAAGATGATTCCCTTTTAAATCATGCTTCAAATGAGACTCCAGCTTTATATCTACATGCAAACAGAAAGATAATAAATTTTCTTAAAAATATACAATAGTCTATCTAAAGAGACATTCATAATCCTTAGAATATTTTGTACTAACTTTTTCCACTTAAAATGACTTATAAAGGCCTTCTTATTTTAATGCATTTCTGTTCCAATTACTTGTTTAAGCATGTAGCCGCAACAAGTTTGGATTGCCCAAACATATTGCTTCAGTATAATGGCTCCATAAAGCTGGGAGGTTAATGTGGGTTAATTTTGCACTTTCTGTGTTTGTAAAAGCAGTGGTAAATGCATTGTTACTTTGAATGTTCCCAGTATTTTGCTAACTAGTTTATTGATGAGAAATGTTAATAAATTTCTGAACTAGGTCCTACTTCATTAAATGAATGTAAACAACTTGGTAGAGATCTACTTACATGACAGCAGAAGGCAATATATGTCAACGCAAGGGCCAAAAAGGCTATTAAATTGTACAGCACCATCAAACAGATGTTTGGTTAAAAAAAATAGGATAGAAGATAGAAAATATGGCAAAAATATATTTTGTGTGCTTCTCATGTTAGTTCTGTATTGGAATTAATGCTATATCAATATTGTACACTAAGCCTGCTGGATTTTAAAGAACTAAAACATTGACACTGCTTAAAATGTGATTCCGAGTATTTTACTTTCCTGGTTATTTATGCTGCCAAAATGGTGGGTTGGCAACCATTCTTCCTATCCCAAAAGTGCTTTTTCAGGAAGTAACTGGATTTTCTTGTTTTTTCCTTTTGAAGACATTTTGCTTCTCATTCAAGAAGCTTCTTCAGCTTTGACAGGAAAGTGGGGAATGGAAGAATCCAATGGTGGTATTCAACCGGTTCGGCCCGGTTCTGGCGAGCTGGTAGGAGCGATGAGCAGCGGAGACCGAACCGGTTCTCTCAACCGCTCTGCTGTTGGGCCCAGCCACCCGCCCGGGCTCCCATACTCACTTTTATTTGCTGAATTTGAAGTACAGCTGCTTTGCGTGGCACAGAATAGTGTTGCCTGGCAGCTGCTGAAGCGATTGGGATTGTGTAGGCTTGCAGGAGGCGAGTTAGAATGCCTCTGCACCTGTGCAAACACCTCTGTGCCTGTGCAAAGTGTGCGTTTGGCACACGCATGCATGCAAAGTGTGTGCATGTGCACAAAGCGCGCCCACCAAGCCATGCCCACCGAACCGGTGGCAACAATATTTGAATCCCACCACTGGAAGGATCCACTATCCCGTCAGAGCTGAAGAAGTTTCTTGGATGAGAAGTGGAATGTCTTAGCCTGTACTGCTGCCATGAAAACCAAATGGACATAATTACCAGGACTCAATCCTGGCTCAAGAGAATCTTTACTTTTTGTAGACAGTCTATTCTGTGCCATTCACTAGGAATTTTTATTTTTAGCGGTGTTGCTAAAACCAACAGGATTATGGGATAAGATGAGGAACTGACAGAATATAAACTAAAATCAGGATCTCTGTAGTAGCATATATATTTTTTCTTAACTATGTATAATTAGGAGAAATTTTAAAATAGCATTTCTCTGCTCAGCACTGAGAGGAGAAGGTAACTTGTTTCTGGGGCTAAGCCAAAAGAAAAGGATTTCCCCCTCCCAACACGGACCCATGGGAATGTAGAAATACAAGGAAGCATTGAAAAAGAGTATTGCAAAGTTAGAAAAGATTCATGAGAAGCTCCTCATGTTTATTTATTAGCATGGCTGCTAAAAGTGTCATTTCCCTACTTGCATACAGCATGTGAAGACAGCTAAAGCTCTTTGATTTTATCATTATTGAACCGCTATTGAACATTAATATGCACCATGATTAAATAGCTGCTTCAGAGCCTTTCAGAATTATGACTGTAATCACAACCAGCATTTAATATTTAATAAGAGCTTGTCTCTGCTGTTCACCTCTATGCAGCTTCCTAGGTGCTCTATGCTCCTGCCAGCAGTTGTGTTTGTAAGCTTGTGTGTATGTGTTTGTGTGTATGTTCCTTCTAACTTTGTACATTGTGAATATATGTGTTTTGGGGGCAAACCATTATTTAGTGTGGCAGGTTAAGGTAAGAGCAGACGTTCTGTGCAATTAGCCAAAGGTAGCCATTGTCAGCTGCGGGTTTGAATGGCCAATTTCTAAGCAACATCTTTCTTCAGGGTTCTTTTTTTTTTTGTCTTCTCTGTGTTTTGTCTCCAGGGGATTTTTGTTCTAGGCTTGCCATATGCTCTGCTCCACAGTGGATACAGTGGGCTGCTTCTTATTATCCTCACTGCAATCTTCTGCTGCTACACCAGCAAAATTCTTATTGCTTGCCTCTATGAGGAAAATGAAGATGGGCAGCTTGTGAAAGTGAGAGGCACCTATGAAGACATCGCTAACGCTTGCTGCAGAAGGTTGTTCCCAAAACTTGGTGGCAGAGTGGTCAACGTCACCCAGATAACTGAGCTGGTCATGACGTGCATTTTGTATTTGGTTATTAGTGGGAACTTGCTGTCCCACAGCTTTCCAGCTTTACCGATGACCGAGAAAACCTGGTCCATCATTGTATTTATAGGCCTGCTGCCCTGTGTGTTTATCCAAACTTTGAAAGTTGTATCCAGACTCAGTCTGCTCTGCTCCTTGGCCCATTTCATCACCATATTTATAGTGATCACTTACTGCTTGACCCAAAGGCACCGTTGGTCTTGGGCAAGGCTCAACCTGTCGGTCGAATTTGAAAGTTTTCTGATTTCAGTCGGTGTGATCATTTTTAGTTACACTTCACAAATTTTCCTTCCAACCCTTGAAGAAAGCATGCAAAATCCTAGAGAGTGTAGGTCTATGTTGAACTGGACCCATTTCTTGGCTTGCGTATTCAAGATAATCTTTGCAATGACAGCACTGCTAACATGGGGAGAAGAAACGAAGGAGGTTATTACTGACAATCTTCCTTCCTTCTTACAGACTTCAGTGAACTTATGTCTCTTGGCCAAGGCACTCTTGTCCTACCCATTGCCTTTTTTTACAGTCACAAAAATATTGTACTCTCACATATCACCTAGGGACAAAGTCAACTATAAATCACCATGGCTTGCTGTACTTTTAAAAAGTGCCCTCCTCCTATTGACTCTCCTGATGGCCATGTTCATACCACACTTTGTCCTTCTTATGGGTCTAACTGGCAGTGTTACTGGTGCAGCTATGACCTTCCTCCTTCCTTCTTTTTTCCACTTAAAGCTGAAATGGGAAAAGCTGATGCTCTTTGAGAAATGTGCAGACATATCAGTGTTTATCTTGGGTGTCTTCTGTACCTTAGCTGGCCTCATATGCTCAATAAAAAGCTTATTGAAAGCTTTGGGATAAAATGGGGAGACCAAAGCATTTTAATATTTTGCAACCATGAACATTAGTATTTAAATCAAAACACAGGCCGTTCTCAACTTACGACCACAACAGAAACCTCAAATTTCAGTTGTTAAGTGAGACATTTGTTAAGTGAGTTTTGCCCCATTTTATGACTGTTCTTGCCACAGTTGTTAAGTGAATCATTGAAGCTCTTAAGTTGGTAACCCAGTTGTTAAATGAATCTGGTTTCCCCATTGATGTTGCTGGTCAGAAGGTCACAAAAAGTGATCACATGGGGTTGGGACACAGCACAACGGTGGTAAATATGAACCAGTTGCCAAGCACCTGAATTTTGAACTCATGATTATGGGGAAGCTACAAAGGTTGTGACTGAAAAATGGTCAAGTCGCTTTTTTCAGTGCCATTGTAAATTGGAGCGGTCACTAAATGAACTGTTGTAAGTCAAGGACTACCTGTAAAGTATTGCATGGGGTTGGATCTAGAAGACAGTAGCCATGCTTCAGCCCATTGAAATCAATGCAACATGATAGTCCTGGTTTAAAAAGTTCCATTAGTTTCAACAGATGAAGGCAAAGGAACTGAACCTTTGATTTGGGTTAAAGGCAGCTGTCCTTGGCTTTGGCCTACCCTGCTGAAAGACACACTCCAAAAACAGATTGGGCCCAAAAACATGGGTGTTGCCATAAGAAAAACTAGTTTTCATTTAGTTATAATTCGATCCTTTTATTTCATCCATTTCTCCTTCTGTCTTGTTACCATTTACAATTCAGCAGCCCTGGGGCCCCTGTGCACTTGAGATACTGCTGAACTATAAAGCTTGTAAGCCTATTCACTTCTTCCAGATCCAGTTCATTATTTCCACATTTGCATGCAAATATTCCTGATTGTGACATTTATATTTATATATTATGAGCCACGGTGGTGCAGTGGTTAGAATGCAGTACTGCAGGCTACTTTTGCTGACTGCTGACTGACTGCAATTTGGCAGTTCAGTCCTAACCAGCTCAAGGTTGACTCAGCCTTCCATCCTTCCAAGGTGGGTAAAATGAGGACCCAAGTTGTTGGGGGCTATGTTGATTCTATAAACCACTTAGAGAGGGCTATAAAGCACTGTAAAGCGGTATATAAGTCTAAGTGCTATGGCTATTTCTATATTTAAAATAACTGTGATTCTTCAGAGCTATTTTACAAGAGTCACAGCAGATTTTGGACAAGACAAAATGAGACAATGCTAGCTCCTCTGATATTTCAACATTAAAATTTTGGAGCTGATATCCGTTCTAGTAATTCAGAAGAGAAACGTAGGAATACTTTAGCCAGACCTGGAGAAATAATATATAAGCAATTAAATAAATATCCTATTGCTTGTTTTTATCATGTCACTTGCCTTCTAGCATGAGGAACATGAAGTGAAACTTGATGTAATTGATTAACAAAGGACATTTTTATTTGTTTGTTTTTAACCTAGTAAAAGTTGTCTTGTTGGGAAGAGAATGGTTGCACTGAAGAAGCAATGATACATGGTGTATAACTGTCTTCTTCATTTACTGCTCCTCCAAACGAAGTTCAGTCTTGTGTTTTAAAAAGCAGCACAAGGTGCAGATTGGACCAGAGCAGTAGTGGGATTCAAAATTTTTTACTACTGGTTCTGTGGGTGTGGCTTGGTGGGTGTGGCAGGGGAAGGTTACTGAAAAATTCCATTCCATTCCCTCCCCACCCCACTAACCTGCTTTCCAGCTCCATTCTCCTGTGCAGGGCAACAAAAGAAGACCCTGCCGGTCTTCTGGGACTCGGGAGGTAGAGAATAGATGGGGGTGGGGCCAGTCAGAGGTGTTATTTGCTGGTTCTCTGAACTACTCAAAATTTCCACTACTGGTTCTCCAGAACTGATCAGAACCTGCTGAATACCACCTCTGGACCAGAGAAATAGCAAACAGCAAATATCAAGCACACTCATTGCAAATTTTTGCTTTATAAAAAAGCTGTGTGTATGTGTACATTGACTAGCTACTAAGAGTCAAATGGTGCTGTGTTATTCCTCTTATAATGAAAATCCTAACCACATCTCTGGAAGACAAATGTCTTTGCAGGTTTCCCTGCTTATGTAGTTGTTATATAGTGTTGTCTCACTGCATATCAGAGCCAATGCTTCAATAAAACTGCAGACTAGAAGCAGAAGTTTCTCTGCTAGCTAGACAAAAAACTGTTAGCTTTCAAAAAGAAAAAAATAATATATGATAATATCCTGAACAGTTTTGTTTGTCAAGTAAAATAGCGTTCTGTCAAAATCAGCATGCAAAACATCGTGAAAGTATATTTTTGACATTTGTATTTTTTGTATTTATTTATACTGCAGTATGTATTAATTTTGTCTTAGCAAATGAATCTGTGATGAAAAATAAAATTAAAAAGACTGCTTTCCATTTGTCCACAACATTATTAAGAGGTAAACATGAGTAATCTTATAGAAATAGTAATAGAGACATTCAGTCATGGTTGGATTGGGTTTATTTTAAATTAGTGGAATGTGTGAGTCCAGCAAGTCTAGTTTGTAAACCATTGTTTATCTTTCATGTATTGTATAAATCAGTTAACTGTGGTTTAGACAACAAACCATGCTTTAAAATCTGGCTTAACCATTGTATAAAGCCAACCATTTTCAGAGTTCATACTTACATTAGGATCTTTTTTACTCTTGTTTTGTTGAACAAGACATTGGGGATTGGGTTCAACCATAATATTAACCTGCAATAGGCAGGTTTATATATCATAAGCCCAAACCAAGTAGAGTAAAACACTTAGGGCATAACATTGCATGCAGGCAAGCCATTTTGATCAAGTTACTTTAATATTATTTCATTAAACTCCCATCTTGAAAATGCACCAGCCATTAATGTTGGTAAGAGTAAACTATCAATAAGATTTCAACTAATCAACATAGTACTGCATCCCCCAGATTAATGTAAATCAGTGATATGCTGAAAAATGTATAACAACTGGCTCTGCCAACTCCATTACTACCATCACATTGCTCCAGGAATGCCCAAACAGCTGACTGGTGTGCTAAGTGCTTAGCTCTACTCTCAACCAGCTTGCAAAATTTTATGAATTGAATGAATGAATGAATGAATGAATGAATGAATGAATGAATGAATAAGCAAGCAAGCAAGCAAGCAAGCAAGCAAGCAGCTCCATCATCTCACTGATGTTGATCTAAAAATACTTCGTTATAAGCCAAACTTCCCATGATACTTGATTCCCTATTGAACCACACAATAGTCTCCTTGGTTCAAGTCATTAAGCAATCCATTGTTTAGAACTGATAGGTCAACTGACATTTGGAATTTATTTCCTTGGCTAGGTTTCTAGATTTTTTTCTTCTTCTTGTTCAACAGAGTTTAATAGCAGAAAGCTACCAAACTGCAGAATACAGGGGAAAAAACCCAAGTCTTAAGGATTGGTAGGGCCCTCTAGAGAGAGGGAAGAAGGTTTTGATCTCAAGGGATATATAGAGGGATATGCAACATATTGTGGATATCTCAACAACCAGCAATTTTGACAGCAGTTTTTTTGTTGTGGGGAAAAAAAAGAGTAAGATTGAAGAAAGGTTGTAAGTAAAGAGGTTAAGCCTTAAGAATTTCTTGCTCTTTTGTATTCCTAACCACATATTTTCAACACACTTGGTATATGTCTTGAACTTTATATATAATATTGAATTAATCCAGCCACTTACCTCCATCCCTGCTCTTATTTACCTGGAAAAAGTTCTAAAAATAAGCTTGTGGCAAGGAATTTGGTTATCATCGTTATTTATTTTTGTTCCCTTCAGTATCAACACTGGTAAGACTCATGTTTTTAGCATTTAATTATCTTGTGATAAAAACCTCATTGGCTTCATCAAAAAAATATTATGCAATTTGTTTGCCTTCTTTTTGTATGCAGAGCATTTCTTGATTTTTTAAAAAATACTTTATCTGAGCAAATTATAAGCTGAATAAAGTAAATCAGCTTCAATAAGCAGAGCTGTAATTAACATCCTGTACAATAGACTTTAGTTTTAAAAGATATTAACTTATTAAAAGAATAGGAATCACAATATATTTTGCATTAGTGATAATCCATTATGATAGGAAACAATCTAGACAGAAGTACTTTAATGAATAGTTGGCATCTTAATATGCCAAATCTATCTTGGTCTAGATAATTAAAAGAATTGTTTGAAAGACAAAAAGTTAAATTATCTTTACTAGCTTTCACTCACACTGGCACTGAGTCATAATAAAAATGTGGAAAGGGATTTGAATCCCAGACTTGAATGCCAAACAATAACGTCAAAATGTAGAAACTGTCTCAGCAGCTGTGCCTGTGAATGAATAAAAGTGACTTCTCAGCAATAACTTTTGCTTTAAATAGTTATTTATCCAGAAACATGAAACTATAATATTCTGCAGAACAGCCTTCTACCACCTTGATGCCTTCTAGATGTATGGAATGTATATGGACAGAAGTAGCATGTGCATTTTAATTACAGAATGTTTTTTCCATCCTTATTCAAGATGCTCACAATAATCATATAAAGAGCATCTTTGCTATCCAATAAAATCATAGTTGGATGTCTAAAATTAAGTTAAATTAAATTAAAATGTCCTTAAAAACACTAGCAGATCAGACTAAATAAGAATCTAAGCTCCATAAGCACAGTGAAATAGTAATATCTTCTCTTTCTTTTATTATTTATTTATTTATTTTATTATTTGGTCTTATATGCAGCCCTCTCTTCCGAAGGACTCAGGGCGGCTCACATAAAAACTACCATACAAATACAAAAGTTAAAAAGGAATTAAACCAAATTCGACCAAATAACCATTAAAACCCATTTACAAACATTTAAAATATTTAAACAACACTCCCCCCTTAGTCCAGGCCGGCCTGTTCGAATAACCAAGTCTTTAGGCCACAACGAAAGGAACGAAGGTCGGGGGCCAGTCGTAGCTCCAGGGGAAGCTGGTTCCACAAAGTGGGCACCCCCACAGAGAAGGCCCTCCCCCTAGGGACCTCCAGTCGACATTGTCTAGCTGACAGTACCCCAAGGAGGCCCTGTCTGTGGGTGCGCACTGGGCGATTGGTATTCGATGCTGGCAGGAGCATTCCCGCAAGCACCCCAGCCCCAAGCCATGGAGAGCTTTGTAGGTAAGCACCAACACCTTAAATCTCACACTCTTTTCAGTCAGGACTAGGTGGCCCTTGGTTGAGCAACCACTTCTACAAGAAAGGTTGCCACCAAAAAGGCTCTCTCATGCTCTCCTACTCTCTCATGGCCAGGAGTGGGGAATCTGCAGAATCCCTTCTCAGACCGAATTCTCAGGATGAACATACTCTGACAAATGGGATTATAGGTCATAATCAGAATAAGAGAGTTGGAAGGGACTTGGAAGTCTTTTAGTCCAACCTCTTGCACAGGCAGGCAACCCTATACCATTTCAGACAAATGGTTGTCCAATCTCTTCTTCAAAACCTCCAGTATTGGAGCACCGACAACTTCTAGAGGCAACTCATCCCATTGATTAATTGTTCTAACTGTTCAACTCTTTGTTCAACTCTGTTAAACTAACTAACATTCTGAATTGGATATGGAAACATATTGATAGCAAATATAGCAAGTACAATATAGATCTTGCCCTGCTGAAATTGTCCTCACTAGCCAACAAGCAAGTTGCTACTTCACCCATAGCAGTTTCTTCAAAAGTCATCCCATGCAGGTGATGTTGTGATCTTCCATGATGCTCCACCATCTTCTCCAGGATCCTCCCTAATAAATGGAAGATTGGAGACAAGGTGAAAGTTGTTCAATACAATTAAGCTGAGAGAGTGTTTTTTTTAATTTTCTTTTCAGGAAGGGTCAAACCACTCGCTCTTGCAAGACAAAAAATATTGCCATCTTCTTCAGTAAAATGTTACTAACCTTTTAAATCCATCCTCTCATACCTGCCTAGATACCTGAAGGAGCCAGGACAACTCATGTTGCAAAGATGCCCAACAAATTCTAGACAATATGGTAAGATTTGCATGGGATTCTGCCATATGGACTCTAAAACAGAGTGATTTTATCAACAAAATGACAGGCAAACAAATCATAGCATCCTGATATTCTTTCCAACTATACTTATGTAATAAGATATACTGTAGGTCATCTTAACCAGGGCCACTAGATTATTAGGTAATACTACAATCCATTAAAAATATTGGCATTTACTGCCTTTATCACCACAGTCTAGACCAGAACATGTTCCCATTGTGCCTTGTCCCTGATTGTATTTACTCCTTGTTGTCAGTTGACTGTGCTCTAAAAATTGATCCTACCAACTCATCCCTGACAGTTCCTCCATACACCAAGGACAGGAGACAAGGTAGTGCTTCTTGGAACAATTATAACTCATTATCTCTGAATTCCAGAGATTGTTCAGGCACAAGATTGGAACTAACCATCAAGTGACTGGAAATATTTACAAATGCAAGATGTCTGGACATACCATCCAAATTAATCCCTCACTTTTGATGAACCACATGCTGACTATGAAGTTATTGGACCATGACAAAGTATTGATCATAATGTCCTCTATTTTGGTATCACAAGCCATATGCTCTTATGGGATAAACTAGACTCAACATGCGACCACCTATATGAATCAAGCCAGATATCACTTGAAATAATTCATGAAGGTGATGATTTTTTAATGCTCTGAACTCACCACCAGAGTATAGAAACTGAAATACATGCTAGGTATGCTCCATTATATCTAAAAAGAAGAAGCAGCATGATTTTATTACATGGACCTGCATTCACAAGCACCAGTCTGAGGCCAAAGCACCATGAATGTTGTTTTCAGGTTCTTAGTAGAGCAGTTGGATAAGGAGGGGATCAACACTCAGCTGCTGACTTCCCTACTCTTGGTATAGCTAATCAATGCCTCCCATCATAACTTCTTCTACCTGTCACTTTGATAGTGAAGGCTCTCCATTTCCCAAATGACTGCTCATGTGGCAATTGTGGATCCTTCCCTCCCCAAATGGCAGCCCCAGGATGGCTCACTCACAGCTGGCCATTTTGGGGCTGACAGTGCCCTTTGCCATCTTGATCATTTATGGCATTCAGAGCATCCCAGACAAATGTCACCTAACTCTCCTTATATAGATCTTCTGAATTTGTCTAGCTCTCTGGCCTATGGCCAGTCCAACAAACTAACCAACTTTTTCTCCCACATCCTACCCACCCTAAAACATACTTCAGCAGCTTGCCTAGTATTCCTCTTCTCCCCAATAGCTGTACTCTCTCTGTGACAATGTTTGGTGAGCTGCTCCCTTTGAGTAAGGAACCTCCTCAAATATGCTCGTCCTCTGACCCAGAAAGTGAAACTGTACAAGATATTTGCAGTAGCAGCTCCCATCAAACACAACCAACACTGTGTCATTTCCAAATGGTGACAACCTACTGTAAATTCTGCAATTCTATAGCATGGGTTGAGAGACCACTAATCAAGAATGTTAATGTATTACTAAAATAATATTGGAAGGTAATACTTCTATGTGACTCAAATTATCTTCCAACTCAGGAAAAAAAAACAATAATACATGCATGGTATTCTACAATGTTTTTCCCATTCATTCCAAGGTAAGTGATAAGAGCTATTGAAAGTCCATATCTTCTTGTCCAGGCAAATAAGGGTTTTCTTTCACTCAAATTTATAAGGATTTTCATATGGGGAAAAAAATCTCATTTAAATATGTCCCATAAGGGGTTTATAGATTTTTTTTCAAACTGTAACTCCATCATCTGCCTTATTGCATTTCTGAACTAAATCCTTCTTTGTTACTTTTCACATTTAGTCAGGTTTAGATTGTCATTGCTTTGTTGGAGTGAGCTAAAAATAGATTGTCATATGAGGTACAATAGCTGTTGGAAATAGAGTTTATAAAGAAGCATGAGGATTAGTGTTGAATAAAATATACATTAAAAAACTAAATACAATTTTCAGTACAGGGAGTTATGAGAATTCGTGTGGATGAGCAGCTTCTGGATTTGACAATGAACATGTGAATACAAATAAAAGCACCCCACATGCTTTAATATGCAATATAGGACAGTGATAGCAGAGAATTTGCTACAGCACTGCCAAAGCTTTCAATGCTATACTGTCCAAAATTTCCAGAATCCTAAAGATCCCCATCAATGCAGATTTTTAAAAAGTATCTCACTGCATGTACTCTTTACTATACTATATTTCAGTATCAGAAGCACTGAATCGCTTCCAGCCAGTGACATCACCATTACCCAGGAGACATCTAGTTGGGACTTCTTTCATGTCCCCATTAAGTTGCCCTCTATCTACTCACAGTACCCATCTATCTACTCACAGTCACCCACTTTTGAACTGCTGGGTTGGCAGGAGCTGGAGTGAGTGACGAGAACTCACTCCACCACACAGCAGTAATCGGACCTCAAACACAAGTCTGCCAATTGTCATACCAGCATCCTAACGACATGAGCCACCACACTTCTGGACTCTTTACTACAACAATAAGACTTGCCATAGTTGTGTGAAAAGTTGAGAACTTCACTAGAGACACTCACAGGGGGATTAAGCACTCATTAAGCACCAGCAGATTATCTATGTACTCTAATGTGCTAGCTAATATTAATAGCTTAATATGGGCTAATATAAAAATGTAAACTGACACTAATAGGATTGTTTTTAATGAAAATAGCTGCAAAAGTATTTCCGTGTACATTGTTATTTCTATTTGGTTGGCCAAGCAATCTTCTGAAATTTGTAAAAATCCTGTAAACTTTGTTCAATTTTCAGTTTAGTTCTATAATATCATACGAACCTGATTCATTGCAGCTGTGCCTGCTTTGTTGAAATGTCTTTTATTCAAAGCTTGGAATTAAGCTCAACCATTTTATTATATGCCACACTGAAGGGGGGGGGAAGGGGAATGTAAAAGATAACTAACACTGACAATAGTACTTTAAATATCCCTTTCATCATAAAATGACACTCAAGGCAGCTGCAACTTCTGTATGGAAACTCGGGCAAAAAAAAATGTATTTCTTTTCTTTGTGAGTGATCAAACTGCCCGCACTGTCTTGAATCCCAGAAAAATATAACCTGGCTTGGCACCAAAGTTCATGACTATGGGATATATACAGTGAATTAGCATTTAAGAATGGCCCCCATGGCTAATGCCTAGTCTTACCGTGTTTCTCCAAAAAGAAGGTTGTTTTCTTTAATCCCCTGAAAAAATGGCTAGGGTTTCTTTTTGGAGGGTTCTAATTATTGACCACCTCATGGCGGTGGCACCAACAGCCCCACCCAGCAGAAGCCCACTGCTGGCCCACTTGTTCCGGCCTTTGTTTCACCTTCAGATACCTTCCAGAAAGCCCTCTGCAGCCAATAATAGAGCTCCAGATCAATCTGGATCTGAATGCGTGTGAGTGGTGGCAAGTGGCCGCAGAAGAAGCAGCCACAGAAGAAGGCAAGGCAGATGTTGGGGTGTGTGAGGCCTGGTAAGTAGGGCAGATCCACCCCCCCATCCTCATCCTAGCTTATTTTTTACCTATCTGCCTCGCCCCACCCCCTGCACCCTGGGGTGGGTGGGGTCTTTAATTAGGGATAATTTTGTGGGTGAGGCTTAATTTGATTGCATGAGCTCAAAAACATGATAGGGCTCCTTTGCAAAGTGGGTTGTCTTTTTGGAGAAACATGGTATTTCCTTCTGTGGAAATTCTTTTGGTCTCCTCAGCTGTTTCTGAGTGATTAGGCAAGGAGAAAAAGAAGTGTAATTAGCAGGGCCTTATTTTTAGCCATTGTAAACTAGGGCAGTTTGGAATAGGAAGAGAGGCACCAAAATGGGAGGGCAAAAGAATCAAGGAAGAAATGGAGTAATGAGAGAAACAGATCCAGGCCCCCTTCTCCCCCAAAATGAGTGACAAATTAATGAAAGCCACATGTAAGAAACTACTGAATGAGGAGCAGATTCCCTAATATATTGGGGAAGAGTGCAAGTCTGAGATTGCTCATTCTTGACATGAAAAAAAGGAAAGAAAAAGAAAGAAAAATGAGTTATGGGTTCAGGTAAAGATTTAAGTTAAGAGGGATGCTTACAAAACTATTTTTTTCTATTGAGTAATATGGAGCTTATGTTTATCCAATTACAGGTAGTCCTTGACTTACAAAAGTTCATTTAGTGACTGTTCAGAGTTACAATGGCACTGAAAAAAGTCACTTACATCTGTTTTTCACACAACTGTTGCAGCATCCCCATGGTCAGGTGATCAAAATTTGGATGCTTGGCAATTGGTCCCTATTTATTATGGCTGCAATGTCCTGAGGTCATATGATCACCTTCTATGGCCTTCTGACAAGCAAAATCAATGAGGAAACAATTTTCACTTAACAACTGTGTTACTCGGCTAACAACTGCAGTGATTCACCTAACAACTGTGTCAAGAAAGATTGTAAAATGGGGCAAAACTCATTTAACAAATATTTCACTTAGCAATAGAAATTTTGGGCTCACTTGTAGTTGAAGGTTGAGGACTATCTATATTTCATAAATTCTTGAAATGCCTATTAATTAATTTATTAATTAATGAAGACATCATGATAATCTCAGTCTCTCTTGGATCCAAATATACCTCAGGGAAATCTCGTATGAGATTGAGATAATTTCTCATTGAATTTGTATGTCAGGGTTCCAAGTAACAGACCCAAAGCAATCAAAACTCTGAGGCCTAGAATTTCCTCAAAGTATGAATTTATTAGGAATGTCATATTGGCACAGTTGGTGAAAATCCAACTCTGAAGGACCCAAGGTTTTCCCCACCCAATCAAAACCCAAAGTTCTTGCCCCTAGGTCACATGTCCATCAAATGATCCAATCAGGTCACAAGTCTATCACATGGTCCAATCAGGTCACAGTCATAACTTCAGCTGGCTTTTGTCCATGCCTTTCCAACACCTGGTAGAGCGTCTTTGGCTCCCTCAGGAAAGAATGTTACTTTGGCTACACATTCCCCAGCTATGTCTATCTCCCTACTCACATTCCCACAGCCACAACCAGCCTTGCTGTGGCAGCCCTGAAGATGCTTCCAAAATGGCTTCAGGGCTGACATTGTAATTTAAACTATTTAACACCATTAGTCCCATATCTGACAATCTGTGATCTTAGGTGAATTACAATTCAAGGCTCTTCTGCCAATTAGCTACATCTGACACTACTAACAGTATTTCAAGTAATATTGGAAAGATCTTTCCAGTGATGATGATGATGCAAACAATAATATGCAATTTGGATAGAGGAGTGGTGAAAATTAATAATGTTTCATTCCAGGAAGAAATGTCAACAAAAATAAAAGACAAAACAAAACCCAGAGCAAAAAGGTTGTTTTTTTTAAAACTCCCTCCAAATAATCTCAGCCAATTTCAGAATGCTAAAATAAGGATAATATCCAAGTCTGCTTGCATTTCAGCATCAGTGTCTTCTTTTAGCCAAATTAAACACCAATGTCTGTTTGAAATGCCATCATATGATACTGAACAATTAAGATTGGAAAATTAATGCAGAATCACTGCAGCTTAGTAGATTCAGTTGTTCTAACACGTCCCACAATAATCCCAGTGTTCAACCCCATGAAAAGATTGAAGCTGTGTGAACTTGATCAAACTCCCTTGTCCCCAACTTCATGCCATGGGTTGTTTTCCACATTCCTGCTCAGTGTGCTTTTTTTTCTCCTTCAATTACAATGATATAAGTATTTCTTTACTAGGTGACTGATAAAGGAACTTTCAAGATAGATCTCAGAGAATATTGAAAGGCATTTGTTGAGACCCAAACACTTTTATTAAATGTTCCTCCTGATTATCATGAAATACACCATGAGCCAAAAGCTAAATTGTTGCCTCCTAAAAATTCATTTTATTCGCAATGTCTAAGAAGAAGAAAAGGAGGGGTGTGCAATTGGGAAAGTAGTAGCTATGTAAGGCACATTATCTATGCTTCAAATAATAGACTGATGGCTATCTAGAAAAATGCTAAATCAAGTTTCAGTTTTCAAAACTGCTATTCATTAGCTGTAAAACTTCAAAACTCATACCCAACTGCTGAAAATCATTTTTTCTGCCCACCTGCACTACTATTAATATCAAGATAATCTATCTCTGTTTAAAAAAAAAGTTTAATCTTCCAAAATTCTCATTGAAAAGGAAATGAAGGGTTGGTTTTTTTTTAACGATAATATTTCATGATTTGCAGTCCAAGAAGCTTATCTGTGAAATAAATGATGGGGAATTCATTGAAGTTTTAATCATTTGTATTGCATTTCAGACAGCAGAGACAAAACCTTGAAAGTATTTTTGTTACAATCTAAAGTTGCCAGCTTATTTAAGCAGGATAGTTGCTTCAAATTGTTTCTGGTTCAAAAATTTGTGCAGTTTGATGACTAAGATCCATGGTTTGGACTAGGATGTGTTAAGACACATCCCAATAAATTCAGACAAAATTTATATCTGCTGATTATATTTGGCAGAAAAGGTTACAGGTTCCAAGTACTGTTATTTCTTGGTGAAGCCTACAAAATCTTATCAATATAGATCAGTGCTTGTCAACCTCAGAGACTTAAGATGTGTGGATTTCAACTCCCAGAATTCCCCAGCCAGCAAAATATGGGAAATAGCACTGAAGAATCCTTTCATTGACTTGTAGTTATATCAATTAAGTAATTCTTAATAATTTACAACTGTTATACTTATGGGTAGAAAAACTACATATTAATGTTCAAGAAATCAGTGAATCAGTAAAATGTTTATTATGGTCAGTGATCAAAAACTATATGCAATTCTGAAAATACAGTGAAAATGAATAAACAAATGTATTATGTATAAATAAAAAATAAACAATTAGAAAAGAACTAAAACAAACAGAAAAACTTGCAATATTACAAGGGCTATTCAACAAATGACTGTTGAATTACTACAACTAAATACACAAGTTCAGAAAAAAATATTTGAATTCTGGTTTAATGATTCTTAGAATCTTAAACTAGTTTAAAAATACATCTACGGTATGATAAATTAAATTTTATAGCTTAAAAAATGGACCTGGGAATAAGTGAGAAAAAACATTACAGTACTTGTGTTCACTGGCTATTGCTCAAACTTAAACATAATGTAACCAAATTGCAATTTAATTTTATGATGTTCATAAGATTCAGGATAACCAGAAACTATATTAACTCTTATGAAACAGCAACAGTGATCAAACATAAATTACCTACCTTCCTACCATCATCTTTCAGGCATCTTCTAAAAAGGAAAGAATAAAATCATGATTTATTTTGTGACGTTAAGAGCGACTCGCTTGCTTTTTTGAACCAGTTTTAATAAAAAGGACATATGCAATTGATCTAGTTCCTCCCAATGGACATAGGCATAGGTAATATTGGTACAAAGATTGTTAGATCTTTTTCTTGATTAAAAGGATGGGGGCCTATTCTAGTACACTATCTCCAGGATATTTCAAGCTGTTGATTCTATATCCCAAAGCAGCTGATTTACTTCTGCTCAAGCATTTCACTTTCTTGATCAAACCAGAGTTTGGAGTTATACTTGATCAGAGGATTAGTAATTCATGCTTTAACCAAAATTTTTGGAATGCTGAATATATATATATATATATTCAGCATTCCAAAAATTTGTTAAGGCAAATATGAAGACACCAGCCTGAGGATGACGGATGAGATTTCGTCGAAACGTTGCCAAGGTATGTAGGTCTTGGTGTATTCAGGTCTTGTCCCATGTAAGATTGAGAATACCTTGGCAACGTTTCGACGAAATCTCATCCGTCATCCTCAGGCTGGTGTCTTCATATTTTATATGCTTTCAAATTATTGAGGGAACTGTTTGTTTGTTTATCTGGATCTTTATCTTTCATAATGTACCATCTGTGTAAACATGCCACTTCTTTACAGGAGGACAGAACTCAGTCTGGCCCAATCACTTTAGGGTTTTTTTCTTTCACTTTGCAGTGAGTCTACTTTTTTCTCTATCACTTCAGACATTGCTTAAATCCCATTCATTTCAGCAGGATTTAAGCAGCCTAACCATGCAGAACCCAATCTTATGCTCAAGCCTTATGCTTAAGACTCTCTCAGGCCTGGGGCATTATTTTTATTTGAATCACCCTCTCCATTTATTTTGACTGAGTCAGCCTCTCTCTCTCTCTCTCTCTCTTACACACACACACATGGGGGGGACATCAGTCCCTAAGCAAATGAGCAGGACTTGCTTCAAAATATAGAATAAGGAATTAGACTTTTGTATATCTCTTGGGAATAAAATCTACAGTATCAGAAACCTGCTTAGAAGTAGCTTAAACAATCTGCAATTGATGTCCCCCCCATCACGAAACAAAAAAGTTTCATGAAATTTAAACCAGTGTGAAGTAGGAATCTTTCAGCTAGGCGTTTGCAATCCACAACTGCCCACACAGAAACATTTATGGAAATTGGAGATGGTTGTAGATAGGGTTATCACAAGGCTGAATTAAATCAGAATGCCCTTTACCTCTTTAAAAGCACTGTACCTCTATAAAAGTGCTCAGTAAAGCTATCCATAGGACTAGTTATAAGAAGGTACTGACAGTAATTTAAAATATTGTCATGAAAGGTGTCTCATGGGAAAGAAAGACCAAAAAGCATTATTAACTGTGTCTATATACCCAGCATCTGTTCCAGCAGATAAAATTACTCAATGCATGGATAAACTTTGGTGTCAAGAGATTGCTAACTACGCATACTTAGCACCTGGCAAATAATAATAATTTCAATAAGTTGTAATTGAAATGGGAATAAATAAGGTGGAGAGACAAGAATTCATATGGTATGTGCAGTGTTACTAGAGAACACACCAAAACTTGAATTCTTATCCCAGTTGTCTTGGGGATACCAAGTGGCAAGGGACAGCTGAACCTCTCCATCATCACCATCTGTGGCTGGTAACCATAGCCAGCTAGAGCAAGAATAGACAGGGAGGGGGAGTTTGGAGAAAGAGCCTCTGTTCAGAGATTGACTAACAAGTCATCAAACTGGGCAGAATGGTTTGCCCCCACCATAGATTTCTAGACATCAGAAAGCAATTTGAGAAGAGTTCCCTTCTGAAACAGTTGCCTGGTTACCATTCACAGGAGACTGACAATGGTTAGTAAAGTGCTATTACTGTCCATTAAGAAACAAGAGTGGGGGGAGGAGATGCATTGTATGCAGTAATGTCTGGTTAATCTGAGAGCTATTTTAGTAGAGAAGGGGAGAGATAATCAAAGAGAACGATAATTGAATAGAATTATTCATCAACCCAGACTATTCCTTTTCATAGCAGAGTAGGATTCTTGGCAAGGCCAAAAATTGCACTCTGTCTTGATTTGGAGAAGAGAAGAATAGCTGTAGCTCTCTGGGTACTAGTCAGCACTTCATCTCATGAGGTGGCCCACAAGGTGTATCTTTTATTTACCTAATAAAATCCAGGGTATTAACAAAAGACAAATCTATACCCCAGGATTTTGTCTTTTGAAGCCAAACTAGCAACTCACACCACAAATTGTGACAACATATTCCAGTGGTTGGTTATACAGCATGTCAACAAAATTTGCTAAGCTCTACTATAAGTTTCATTATGTGGCTTCTGGTTTTGGTATTACAGGAATTCTACTTTTACTATGTACGGTATTATTCATCCTTTTTATTCCTGTCCATTATTTTTTTTAAAAAACTTCAGTTATAGTCTTTCATAAGTACCTTTTCTCCAAACTAAACAGCTCCAGTTATTGCATATGTCTTCATACATTACATCAAGTCATCTTAGTAGCTTCTTCCTGGATCTTCTACAGCTCTACAGATAACCCTCCTGATATATTGGGATTAGAACCATGCACAGTATTCCAAGTGTTTCTTCTGTGCTATAGAGTTGTATAGGGACATTATAATAATACCAACTGATTTACTGTCTATTCCTTTTCTAAGACCAGTGTAAATCAGGGGAAAAAATCCAGTCTGGATTGCAGGTTCAAATAATTTAGTATGAAAAAAGACAATCCAGTTCAAGTTGGAGGGGAGAAAAAGCCAATTTGAACATTTGCATCAAATCTGATTTCGACAATTTGATTTGACTTGCCAATTTAGATCAGAAAGGTTATTTAGTGTGATGATTTCATCAAAATGTTTTTGAATTAAGTCACCCAGTTCTGTATAGTTGTTTTGTTTTCACTTAAGCCCTCTGGGGGAAAAATAAGATCCAGTTGATGCTGTGTTCCTGTACCCCTTGTCCTAAACATGTGCTGTCAAAGGTTCTCGAGACAATTCAATTTGACTATAACTATAATAGTGTAAGGCACAGGGTACGAGTTCTGATCTTCATGATCCTACTGGGGAAAAATGGGCTTTGATCAAGAACTGTTGTCAATGGGCCGGAGAAAAACTTCTAGGTATTGCTCTGATTTAAAATGCCATAAGAAGTTTCAGTTTGAAGCAAAATGGTGAAGCAACAATTACTTCTCTCACATCTCAGCTTTATGATGCCATTATTAATTTTCTGTTTGGTTCAGAAAGTATATCTGTTGTACTACCCAGCAACCTACTGATATATCACTTTGGGGTCCAAACACCTTTATCAGCCTGATGAAAGAATCATGAGCATGTACATAGCCTATACCTAGGGCAGCTGCCTTTCTGGAATCCTTTGTTATCTCTTTGATTAGAGAATGTGAGATTCACATACTTTCCTGCTGCTGCGCACTAACCCAGAGATCGGATAATCAGGCTCCTAAGGCTGCATTGTCAATCTACACACATTATATTTTCTTCAACTGCCTTCAAATTTCCTTGTTATCCACAGAAGAGGAGGAAATAGTGCCTTGACTAATCAACATAAACACACTTGATTTGAAAATCTGATGAATGCTTCATCTTTTATTTAATCTTTCTCAGAATAGTTCAGGGAAGTCATAAAGAACACTTTTATGATTCCAAACTATTGCAAACTATATTAAATTTAGGGTACAGGTAGGGGACAGTTAGTTTGCTACCCCTGGGCAGGGCAATTCTAAGACCACACTAAGAAAATTAAGGTTTTGGGAGTGTTGGAGAATAAGAATAGAAAATTATATTGAATTCCTAAATGAATACTAGCAAACTACCACATCAAATAAAGAAAAATAGGGAGAACTTACATAAACAGTTTCTCAAATATTCTAAGTGAAAAGTGTTGCCTTGTTTATCTGTTCATTATATATTATATTAACTCATCAGTTTCACAGATAGATAACCGATAATCAGAGTTGGAAGATACCTTATAGGTCATCTAGTCCAGCCCCCTTCCCAAGTGGGAGACCCTACACCATTTCCGACAAATGGCAGTCCATTCTCTTCTTGAAAGTCTCAAGTGATGATGCTTCGACAACTGCTGGGGGCAAGGTGTTCCATTGGTTGGTTGTTCTCACTGTCAGAAAGTTTCTCCTTATTTCCAGGTTAAAACTCTCCTTGTTCAGTTTCCATCCATTATTTCTAAAGCAGAAAATAGATTGACCCCTTCCTCTCTGTGGCAGCCCCTCAAATATTGGAAGACTGCTATCATTTCTCCCCTGGTCCTTCTCTTCACTAGACTAGCCAAGCCCTGTTCCTGTAACGATTCTTCATATGCCTTAGTCTCTAGTCCTCTAATCATCCTGGTTGCTCTTCTCTGTACTTTTTCTAGAGTCTCAACATCTTTTTTATAACATGGTGACCAAAACTGGATGCAGTACTCTAGGTGTGGTCTTACTAAGGCTTTATAGAATGGTATTAGTACCTCACTTGATCTTATGGCTGTAGCCATGAAGTAAAGAGATTTCTGCTATTTGGGAGACTAACTATGACAGGTCTATTATGAACTATTAAAGTTAAGAATATCATACTCACAGCAACTGTACATATTGTCAAGGTCCTGATTTTCTCAGCTTTAACATTATGGCCAAGAAAACAGAATCAGGAGAAAGAAAAAAGGAAGCAGAAAATATGCCTTTGAATCATGGAGCTAGGGAAAAAATGGTTGGGACTGCAAGAAGATGCAGTCATTTAATTCTAGATGAAGTAAAACCAGACTGTTCACTGGAAATAATAGGAATTTCAGGTTCAATTGTCAGTAAGCCATGGACCAGCAGTGTTCCAATATTTGAGGGGCTGCCACGGAGAGGAAGGGGTCAAGCTATTTTCCAAGGTACCAGACAAGGAATAATGGATGGAAACTGATCAAGGAGAGATTCAACCTAGAAATAAGGAGAAATTTTCTGACAGTGAAAACAATTAACCAATGGAACAGCTTGTCTTCAGAAATTGTGGGAGCTTCATCACTGGAGGCTTTCAAAAAGAGATTGGACTGCCATTTATCCGAAATGGTGTAGGGCCGTGATGGCAAACCTATGGCATGCATGCCACAGGTGGCATGCAGAACCATTTGTGTGGGAACATGAGCCCCAGCCAAAGTTACCTGCACTGCACATGCACGCGCCTCCCAGCTGATTTTCAGCCTGTTTGAGGCCATTTTCACCATCCTGGAGGCTCAAGAGAAGCCTCTGCAGCTTCAGGACGCCAAAAAATGGGCCTTCCAGAAATAGCCTCCAGAAGTGTCGAAATGGGCCCATTTTCAGCCTCCCGAGGCCCCCGAGGCTTCCCTTGAGCCTCTGGGAGGGTGAAAACGGCCTCCTCCGTGCTGAAAATTGTCTGGGAGGGTGCACATGTGCAGTGCATGTAAGGGGGGTGTTGCGCATGCATGCGCAGCGGGGGGTGGGGTGCATTGTATTGTGGGTGCCAGCATGCGCACGCTTTTGGCACACCACAACAAAAAGGTTTGCCATCACTGGTGTAGGGTCTCCTGCTTGGGCAGGGAGTTGGACTAGAAGTGGATAACCTACAAGGTCCCTTCCAACTCTGTTAATCTGTAAATCTGAATGAAACCAAAGCTTAAATTCATTGGATGCATATTGCCGAAGCAAGAGTAGTTTGTGAATACTTTTGTGCTTGAATGCAAAATGCTATCAAAAGAACACAAACTCTGGGCTTAGAAGAACTCAAAAGAGCAATTACCAGTAGGCAATTCTGGGAAATATGGTCCACTGAGCTCCAATGTCTAAACAATAAAAAAAACCCAATTTATATTTCCACAAAATGAGACTGATAATCTCATTTCTTCCTAAACATTCAATAAACATTAAAAAACAATATTCTGCTTCATTCATCTGCTTTTAAGGACATATGAAAAATACTTAATATTATAGAAACCCTTTAGGCTTTATTTTAAATATGAAATACCTCTATTCCAGAATTCTTACAAATAACTAGCAGCTATCTTAGCAATACCCTTTGTTTTTTTTGAAAAAAATGCTAGACTTGGAATCATCCAACATATATTGTGATATTTATTTGAGAATTGTAATGTAAATGTTGTAATGTGAAATCAAGCTATTTTTTAGCTGAATGTAATTTAAAATAAATTTTGAATAAACCCTTTTGCAATTTAGACAATTCAAATTCCTTACTCTATATGAAATGGCTTTAAAAACGTAACTGACAATCTAGAGCAGCATTTCTTAACTTTATCGGCTTGAAGATGTGTGAACTTGCTGTAGAGAACCATGGAAATTACTTTAGAAAAACTAGAAATGATCACAAGATGTTTAAAAATATACATTGCATCCAGAAAACAGGAGGAGGAGGAGGAGGAGGTTAAAGATTTGAAAACTGAGAATCAACTCCTGGTTAATAAATACTCTTTTTCTTTTTTGTGATAGAAATCTATTTACAATTTCCTTGACTTATTGTTTATAAATATTCTGAATCCATGAGAAAAAGCAAACCACAGTTCATCTTCTTATGAATATGGTTATGAACATGAATAAAGTTACAAATATGAAAAGCCATTCTAAAATATCAAAAGCTTTCTCTGAATTGAGAAAAATCATTGCCAGTTTCTTATTTTTCTAGTTGATTGGAATATGATGTTATCTTTGATATATCTCTTTGCACAAAATCCACACTGATTAAGATGTCAGTTGTTTTACATCTTTTCAAGAATAGCCATTAAAAATCTACATTCAATAAGGAAATAGAGCTACAAAACTCTGAATGGTTTTGTTAGATTTTCATGAAGAGTCAAACGCGGAGTGCTTCAGTGAAGAGTTTATTAGTGACTACAGCTCATAACAGACCCGATTTGGCTGGGCTGCGGCTGCTACTTATAGCCAGCAGCCGCAGTTGCCAGCCAATCAGAGTGCAGGGTTTTTCCCGCACTTTTTAAACCAATCATATTTGACATTTTACAAGAACAGTTCAAACTAAACCAATGACATTCAAACCTGCATACATAACAGGTTTGGTTCATTCTCCAGTTATAAATCAAGGATATTAAAGCTCCTGCCACAAAGGAGGGAGCGTTTGGTAATGTTCATTACTTGAATTAGTTATTTTATCAACTTTTCTTTGATTTTTGCAGAAAAATATGATTCTGGGGAGTTATTCAGTTTTAACTTCTGCATTGTTTCCATGTTTCACTTCTGTAATTGGTTTGATTTCTTTTGTTGATTTATAAATTTTGTAATCTGTGGTGTGGTTTTCCAGACTTGATGTCTATTTTCCATATAGTTGAGAATAGTATTTAACAATTTATTATTTCTTCAGAAGTAAAAACATACTTCTTACTTGTACCAAATTAAAGTGTTATTTTCTTTTGTTCTTTCCTTGGTTTTTAAGCCAACAATTTATCTGGTTTGCTATCTTTCTTGACATGCTTCTGTTAAACAACATTTATCTTCTTATACATTTCATTTTCTTCCAAGAAATCTAGTTCGTTACAAATTGCCTTAATCTTTTGTTCTATATTCTGTATCAGATTCAGCTTATGCCTTGACTCAAATATTTTAAATTGTTCAGTAATGCGTATTTCTGTCTTCGTACCGTATAACGTTCTATTTTATGTCAAGGTAATAAATAAGCATCTCAAATGCTTTAACATTCATACTGTGAATAAGGAAACATCAGGAGTTGAGATGAGTTAGTTTAGAAGTCTGTTAGTATAGAAGAAGATTTGTAAAGCAGACTGGATTTTTTTCGACTTAATAGCTTTTGGAATAATAATACCACAGAAAGAGCTGTAAACCACAAGCTGTTAAAATAAAGAAAATAGATTTGTGGTTGATAGTTAAATGAGTAGCCATGGGGCCTGCTGAGCAACCTAGTTTGTGTTTGGCCCACCCATGTCCTGAAAAACTTCCCAAATAAAGCTTTTTGTTAGCAATAGTAATGTCAATAAAGATAGATCATTCTTACATGAAGAAGTATCTTTTCCCAGCATTCAAGGTGCTGGTATTGACCTATAAAGCCCTACATGGCTTAGGACTGGCTTAGGATGGCTTAGGACCGGGGTACTTGCAGGAGACCCTGCTGCCAGTAAGGGCTTCCCAATGTCCCGTGCACTCCCATAGGCAGGGCCTCCTTGGGGTGCCGTCAGCCAGACAATGTTGGCTGGCGACCCCTAGGGGTAGGGCCTTCTCTGTTGGAGCACCCACCCTATGGAATCAGCTGCCCCTGGAGCTTTGGGTGGCCCCTGACCTCCAATCCTTCTGTTGTGGCCTGAAAACATGGCTTTTCCAACTTGCTGAGCTGGACTGATGGTGGGGATGGGATTTTAGTAATAGTTTTTAGTAATTTTATTCGGTTAGTGGGATTTCGTATTTAATGGTTTTTTAATATTTGTATTACATTTTTTATCTTTGTAAGCCGCCCTGAGTCCTTCAGGAGATAGGGCAGCATAGAAATCTCATTAATAAAATAAATAAATAAAATAAATAAACCGGCTCTTACATATTCAAACAATCCAAGTAGATTTGGAAAAGATAGATTGGCTTTGAAGGGCTTATGATGGGCACAGAATTTTATTAAAATCTCAATCCCTAATTATCTCCTCAGTGTTTTTCACAATGAAGAAATTTCTGGCATTCTTCCAAATCTATCCTAACCCTGTGATCTAGGATTCTGACATTAAACCACTATTACAGGTGAAAAAAAACCCTCTTGCTTCATTACCACTAAACTAATTAGACAGGAAGAAGAATATAATTCTTCTATTGGTAACATGACCTTGGATGGGAACAAGAAAGCGTGCCTTAGGGAGTTGTTAAAGCTCTCATTGTCTGAATATCTCCCTGAGGAAGATTTAATGAAGAACTTCAATAGTTGGCTTTTGAAGAAGAAGCAAGCAAACCTTACTGATTGGTGGGAAACCTAAACCAAACATTGGCAAGATTGCATAGAGATGTTGTCCCAAGTATTAGTCTCCAGTCCTTAAAAACAGGTCAAGGATAATCTGACTGTAAAGTGTCCCAGTTTAAAAATGGTTAACTTTATGTGATTTAATAGTTTCAAATGCACTTGAATACCTCTCTTCCCAATCTTAAGCCTCACACATCACTAGCAAAGAGGTGTAAAGAAATCTGATATTGTGAACCAACCAGTTATTGATGAAGGAATCAAATCAGAATTACTACCCAATAACTACTGCCCAGTAAGCAGATCTTGGGACTAAATACTAAACATTCTATGGTTCAAAAAGACACTATCACTCCCTTGAATTGTTCTTTGCCTCTTCTACATGAGGATACATGGAGCTAATAGATTTTTATGACCTGTTGAGCATTCAATGGGAGATCCTGCTGACCTTCAAAAGAAACTGATCCATGACCATCCTGTATGGATTTAAATTCAGCATCATTCTCTCATAAGAGATTTAGAAGAGTGGAACCTTAGGGTTCAATGTCTATATCTCACTTTCAGTTATACTATGGCAACTTCAAAAAGTAAATATGTCTCAGCCAGTAATGTTCTACTATACCATCTCTGCTTTTCATGAATGGTTCTGTGGCTCACATATTTTCTGAACTTAATCTATGTTTTTCTTCTCCTTTCTTTGATACTGGTTCTTCCCTCTCTGATTCCCTCTCTTTACTTTCTAAATCAGCTTACAAAAATCAGAATCAGCCAAAACAAAATATGAAATCTTAAAAGGCAACCATGCTAAACCATGCTAAAGAGAAGGAACCAAATCAGAATTACTACCCAATAACTAGTAGAATCACACACCACCCTATCCAGAACCTGCATCTTAAGTTTCTTTCTGAAAGCCAGCAAGGTCAGAGCTGTACAGTTTTTAGGAGATTAAGAGTTTGCCTTTTACCTGAAATTAGTGGGACATGAAATGAACTTTTAACCTCCAGAGTTTTTTTTTAAGCTTCTTCCCCCTTGGCATTTAGAAGATCATTGAAGACTGTTTTCTTTAATCAAACCTTTAGCTTTCATAGGGCTGCATCATGGGGTTCTTCTTAAAGTCAATCTTAGTGTTATTATTTTTATAACTGCTTATGAAGTTAATCGTCTAGCTCTCTGAAAAGCCACATAACTTCAGTTGACTCTGCCTATCCAGTACAGCTAAGTAGGGGGGGTATGCTCTGGGTTCCATCAATTCAGCAACTTTATGGTACATACTTTGTTGCCAGTACCCACCATACATCATATCTCCAACTTCCACAAGAGATTCATGTTATTCCCATTCATATGTTGTTTTGGAAAGTGTGGAAAACCTAGTTGTTCTCCCAGACCTTGGAAGCAAGGTGATTGTGGAATTTCCTTGTTTTGTACTTGGTTTAATGTTCTGCTCTTCTCTCCATTTTTTCCCTTATATATATTATTTTTATTTGTAAACTACCCAAGAGTTATCTAGGAATTAGGTGGCCTCAAAATTTAATCAATTTTTTTTAAAAATTACCAACTAACCAAAAGAGGCATCCTTGACAGTGCCTGGAAAATGCCAGCATGAAACAGAGGCCATCTTGATAAGTTCCTGCTAAACATTATCTGTAGAACTCTATAGCTCCAAATCCCATGGCAGGAAGGTCAAAAATGCTTTTTTTCCCCTATCTTAGCATGTATGTGTAGCTTGTCTAGAATATTTGTAATATATTAGAGACTGGAGAACTGAATATTTACAGTCTGGAGGACCGAAGGGAAATGGGTGACATGACTGAAGCCTTTAAATATATATTAAGTTGAATGTGTGAATAAGGTTCTAGAAGGCAGTATTTTTCAATATTAAGCAAAAATCAAGGGGGAATAAACTAACAGTTGGGAAGTTTGAAAGCAATATTGGAAAGTATTAAATAATTGAATTCAGTAACTGAATTTAAATTCAGTAACTGAATTTAAACATGTTTAGGATAAACACCATAATCCAGCATCATCCAACAAAAAATAAAACATAAAATAAAAATAAATGAAACATAAGCATAATGATTAAAAATACATACAAACATAAAAAAGTAAATAAAAAATTAAATAAACTCAAAGGGTAAACTTTGTGGATCACTAGATCTTTTTCTGTCATCAATTTTCTATGTTTCTATCGTTAGTATGAACAGCTGAATTTTTGAAAAAAAAACCCTCTAAAAGTCCAAGAGGTCAAAAAATATCTTGTTCAATAAATTTCATAAATAGCAGGGAACAATTACATAATCCAAATGGCACCACTCTGTTTTCAAATTTCCCATAATGTACTGTATGTCAAAGGCAGTTAATACTTGTGGCCTTTCTTCATTCACATCAAATTATAAGCTCCTCTCAAGCCCAATTTGCTAAAAAATACTTGACTTTTGAAGATGATCCAGAAGACCAGAGCTAAATGGCAATGGAGTATAATATCTAATGGTCACACCATTTACAAAAATTTGAATCATGAACCATTCTCAGATAGCTGTGTTTCTTTTTGATAAATAGAGTAGGGGGACTTTTGGGAAAGGAATCATGGTCTAAGGCAGGGGTGATATTCAACCACCTGGCACCACCTCAGGAGAGGTGGTAGGGATGATTTGAATTGGTTTGGAGAGGTGGTAGGGACGATTTGAATTGGTTGGCCCTACCCATGCCAACCCACCTTCTTCCTTTTAGAGACTGAGTCTCACCAAGCCATGCCCACCAAGCCACACCCACAGAGCTGGTAGGAAAAAAAAAATGAATTTCACCCCTGGTAAGGTGGCTTTGCTTTTAGCAGATCTGCTGATTGTGGTGGAAAGAAGGAATTAGCTCTTCAAATTCCTCTCTGGATGAAGGAGAGGGATTGCCCATAGTACTCCTGATTGATGCTCCCTGTGATGGGACAGTACAACAATAGTCTCCAGTAGACAGGAGCTCTGGGAGAGACAGCTTTACCCAATAATATTGACAAAGATGCTTTACAGGATGTACAAATGAATCCAACTAAGGTTTTAATAGTTAAGAGGGATCCACAAATAATAAATCAGGGTAACTTGTATACATGGATTTTAACTCAAACAGACGACATGGACAATTTTCTTATTTTAGATTCACAAAAGTGATACACTGTACTTATAGAGGAATTCCTAAGAAAAGGAAAGAAGGAAAGAAATTAGCTTTAAAATTAAAACAAAGATTTATAAAACTGGTTTATTCTATCAATATTAAATTGTATATGATTTCTTTTTTTCTTGACTAGAACTGAATGATGAGGCTTTTAAGTTTTGTTTATAGATAAGATATATGAAGAAGAAAATTTTGCTGTAATTTTAGAGAAAGGGATAAGTTATGTTATTAAAATTGAGAGAGGAAGAAAAGAAAAGAAGAAATTAATTTGTGAAATGTCATTTAAAGGGATTAAAGATTAATATTTTAAAATTTCTACTAGCTCTGAATTCATTTTTTTTCAATTAATATGAATGATAAGGTTTTAAAGATTTGTTTATGAGTATGAGATAAGACATAAGAGGATATACATATAAACACACACAGACACACACACACACACACATGTATGTATGTATATAAAAGAAGAAATAGACATCCTACGATCTCTGGAACGTAAAATTACATTTAATGTACTTACTAAGCTCTCATCAGCCTCTGCTGATATCATCAGAGTATCAAGCTACCATTACAGAGATCTTTGCCTGTAATGGTAGCTTAATACTCTGATGATGTCAGCAGAGGCTGACGAAAGCTTAGTAAGTACATTAAATTTTATTTTATTTTATTTTATTGGACTTATATGCTCCATATCCGAAGACTCGGGGCGGCTCACAATTAAAACATACAAATACAATAAATAATTAAGAAAGAATTAAACAACTATAAATTCCAATAAGACCAGATTAAAATACTTTAAAACTATCCCATACCCCCCGTGAGGTAGTCACAGCCCGGCTTGGTCAAATAGCCAGGTCTTCAAATCGCGGCGGAAGGTGCGGAGGTCAGGGGCCAGACGGAGGTCTAGAGGCAGTTGATTCCATAGGTCAGGGACCGCCACAGAATAGGCACGCCACCAGGGGACCTCCAGCTGACATTGACTTGCCGACGGGACCCCAAGGAGCCCCTGCCTGTATGCCCGTACAGGGTGGTTGGCACTCGATATCAGCAGGAGACGCTCCCTTAAGTATTGTGGACCCATGTCATGTAGGACTTTGAATGTTAAAGCCAAAACCTCGAATCTCACCTGAAGCGCGACCGGTAACCAATGCAGGTCGCGCAGGAGGAGGGTAATATGGGAGAATCGGGTAACTCCCATCACCACCTGCGCGGCCGCATTCTGCACCAGCTGCAATCTCCAGATGGTATGCAAGGGCAGTCCTAAATAGAGGGCGTTGCAGTAGTCGAGTCGTTAAGTAACAAGGGCATGAGTGACTGTACGCAGGGCATCTCGGTCCAGAAACGGGTGAAGCTGGTGAACCAGCCGGACCTGGGCAAAGGCCCCCCTGGCAACAGCCCCCACCTGCTCCTCCAACTGGAGCCACGCGTCCAGGAGGACCCCCAGGTTCGCCCTATCCACAGGGGGCAACACCACTCCCCCTGTGGTCAACGATGAACATTCCTGACTGGACCGAGATGCTGGTATGTACAGCCACTCAGTCTTAGATGGGTTGAGACGAAGCATGTTTCCGTCCATCCAGATCCACACCGCATCCAGACAACGAGTCATCATGGAGAGGGCATCACTGATCTGGTTTGGGGTGGAGATGTATAACTGGGTATCGTCAGCATACTGGTGATACCACACCCCAAAACCATGAATGATCTCACCCAGTGGTTACATGTAGATATTAAATAAAAGGGGGGAGAGGACCGACCCCTGAGGGACCCCACAAGTGAGCCTCGGGCCCACCTCTGTCCCCCTGTCAACACCGACATGCTGCCCGAGAGGTAGGAGGAGAGCCACCAAAGAACAGTGCCCCCCACTCCCAGTCCCCCGAGGTGTCGCAAAAGGATACCATGGTCGATGGTATCAAAAGCCGCTGAGAGGTCTAATAGGACCAGGACAGAGGAAAAACCCCTGTCCCGAGCTCTCCAGAGATCATCCATCAGTGCAACCAATGCCATCTCCGTGCTGAAACCAGGCCAGAAGCCCGATTGGTATGGATCTAGGTAGTCCGCTTCATCCAGGAAAAGTGGAAACTGCTGAGCCACCACACTCTCAACAACCTTCGCCAGAAAACAAAGGTTGGAGACTGGACGAAAGTTGTCTAACAGGGTTGGGTCCAGGGCAGGCTTCTTCAGGAGGGGCCTAACCACCACCTCTTTCAAGGCAGAGGGAAAGACACCCTCCCTTAATGAAGCATTGACCACTGCCCGGAGCCAACCGCAGGTGACCTCCCTGGTGGCATAAGCCAACCAGGAAGGGCACAGGTCCAACAAACATGTGGTGGAGCTCAGACACCGCATAATCCTGTCCACTTCATCCTCAGAAACAGGATCGAACTCAGCCCAGATCACATCAGCCAGACTGCTTGTACCACGTTCCTCAAACCACTGCGAGGTGGATCACAACCCGCCCCGAATCTGCGTGATCTTATCCGACAGATATTGACCAAATTTGTCAGCCCTTCCCTGGAGAGGGTCCACCACCTCCCTCGGATGTAGGAGGGAATGGGTGGTCCTAAACAGGGCGGCTGGGCGGTTATCTGCAGACGCTACGAGGGAGGAGAGATAAGACCTTCTCGCCACCCTCATAGCTACCAGGTAAGTCCTAATATGGGCTCTTAGCTGGGCTCGATCCGATTGGGAGCGGGTGGCCCTCCACCTGCTCTCTAAACCCCTCTTCATCTCCCGGAGCTCCTCAGTATACCAAGGAGCCACCCGGGATCCACGGCATGTGAGGGGATGCATGGGGACAACCCTGTCGAGGGCAGCCCCAGCAGCCTGCTGCCAAGCGGCCGCCAGGTCCTCGGCAGAGTTGTGGGCAAGGGAAATGGGGAAAGACCCCAGTTCTGCCTGGAGCCTCTTAGGGTCCATCAGGCGTCTGGGGCGGAACCATCTAAGTGGTTCCTCATCCCAGCAGTGGGGAGCAGCCTGTTGGAAGACCAGCCACAGGAGATAGTGATCAGACCATGGGATGGGCAGTATTGTGCAACTGGCCTGCCCTCTATCACTACGCCACTGTTCCGAGACCAAAACTAGGTCGAGAGTGTTTCCCCCCTCATGAGTCGGGCCTTGAATCAACTGGGTCAGGCCCATGGCCCCCATGGATGCCATGAATTCCTGGGCCAAACCCGACGCCCCCCCAGGGACGGCAGATTAAAATCACCCAGGACAATAAGCCCTGGAAGATCCACCGCCACCCCCGAGAGGACGCCGAGAAACCCAGGCAGGGTTGCTGCCACACAGCTGGGGGAAAGGTATGTCAGCAGCAAACCCACCCGACCACCAGGCCCCCACCACAGGAGGAGGGTCTCACTTCCACCTATCTCAGGAATGGCGACCTCCCTTGGAGTCAGGGTCTCCTGAATAACCACAGCTACTCCACCACCGCTCCCCTGAGCCCGTGACCGGTGCAGAATCTGAAAACCTGGGGGGCATAGATCGACCAGAGGGACTCCTCCCTCTGGCCCCAACCAGGTCTCGGTGATGCAGGCCAGGTCCGCAGCCTCCTCCTCAATCACCTCGCGGAGGAGGGAAGACTTATTAGCCACGGACCTGGCATTAAAAGACACCAGCCTGAGCCCAGGGGTCCCCATTCTCCTGCCCCCAGGTGAGAAGGTCATAGGGTCGGAGCAGGCCACCGCTCGAAGATAGCGAGGGCATGCTCCCAACACATGATCTGGCCCTATGCCTCGTCGTCTCCTGCTGATCCCAACCACCCTAGGGATTGTGGTCCCCGGCCCGCACCCCAGACCCCCAGTGGCCCCCAACCCCTGCCCCCCTGCCGTGAGCCGGGCTGCGGTCCTACCCCCCGGCATCATTTCCCACCCTCCTCCCTAACCTGCTTAAAAATTGGTTTAAAAATTTGATTAAAGGGGCCCTAGTGACCCTCTTTTTTATTTTCTTAGAGCCCCAACCCCAACCCAACTCCTTGCCATGCCATCTCTCCGGGTTCCATAACCCATCCTCGAGGTAGGCTGGTGATAATATAGCAGGCCATGTCCTGGAGGGAGGGAGCCTCCTAAAGGCCTGAAGTTCTGCTGCTGTAAAAGTTTGAATATTACTGATCTAAAGATGTCAAGGAACTGGCACAAGGGTCTGCAGATGGAAATGAAAAAGTCCGGAATATAAGAACTTGGTAGAGTCCTAGGTGCTACCCATTGGGGGGTCCAGGAACCAGGCTGCCCTCTCACGGCGGTCCTGTAGTCAATGTTTGAGACCCTCCTCGGATCAAACCACGCACTCTCACCACGGGTATCCCTGGTGGGTACCGGTTGGACAGATGGTTAAAGGATGTTAAATGGTTATCTAGGAAAGAAGTGAGTCCCCCTTGCCGTTCTCTCACCACGGCAAGGGACACAGCAAAATCCGATAGCCACAAACCAAGTTCAAGGGTGTACAGTCGGTACTGGGAATCCGGGCCCAGGTCACTAGGGTGTCCAAGCCCACCCTTCCGTGGCCTGTGGTACGGTATAGATTATTCTGTCCCAGTAGCTAAAGTACCTTGTGGGTGGCACAGATGAAACAGATGGTATAAGTGGAAGAAGTAACACAAATAGGGCAGAGTGACCAAACATGGTGGTCGGTGGAAAAGTCCAGAGTCAAACCATAGGGAGCAGCAAGGGAATGGCGGCAGGGCAGAAAATAGGTGGCGTCTCAGCGAAGGCCACCCCAGGAAAGGACTAGAGTCAACTGTGGCCCCAGGACCACTATTACTAACCAACCTCAGGTCCTGTACCATCGTCCGTTGGCCTTCCACTCCACCAGTAGGGCCGCCACCATCATCGCCATCGCTCCCACCACCATAGATGAAATCAGGACAGCCCTTAGCAGCCTTTGGACAGGGCCAAAGCCTCTGTCTGTAACAGCTAACCAAGGACTGGCCATGTTCCTCGCCGCACTCCAGGCCAGGCCCAGGGCAGCCACAGTGTCACATAGGCCCTCTGACCAAACTAAAGGCCAGGGGCTAGCCACAAACAGCGCCATCCTCACCGCCATCACCGCCACCGCCCCAGACACCACCATCACTCCTGATCTTCCTCGCGTCCTCAGGGCTACCTCTCCTGAGTCAGCTGCAGCCTCAAAACCATGCTCCAGCTGATTCGGAGGCCCGGGGGGGGAAAGACGTCGTCGGGCTCGTTGTCGCACCCGGAGCCACTGCTGTGTCATACCGGCACCTCTGCAAGCTCTGCGCATGCAGGAAATGGGGTGGGGAAGATGCCACCAATCCCCAGCTTGCCCCAGAGCCCAGCGGGTCCCATGCTGAGGATCTCGTCCGGCTCCCCGGGGGAGGAAAAACACCATCAGGCTCGTCATCGCTGCACCCGGAGCTGCTGCGTCATGCTGGCACCTCCGCAAGCTCCATACGGGGGGGGAAGATGTCGCCGATCCCCACTCACCCCAGAGCCCAGCGAATCCCACGCCGAGGGTCTCATTCAACTCCCCGAGCACACCAGCGACAATGCCAGGCACGGGGGGTTACAAAAACCCCTCCTAGACACCCTCTCAGACCGCTCGAACCTTCCGCCTCGCTCCGAGACTCAGCAGAAACCAGCCATGTTAGTCAGGCATGCGCAGATGTAGGAAGTTGGAATGTAGAAATGTAATTTTACATTCCAGATATCACAGGTAAAGAAAGAAATATTTATTTGTTTGTTCAGTTTCTATGGCTGCCCATCTCAGTCAATGACTCTGGTCAGCTTACAATTCATAAAATATATTCCAATAAAAATATAAAAAATTTAAACATTTTTTATATTTTTTTTTACTCTTTGATTTGGATCAGGCTGGAGTTGGGACAACTGAGTGGAGCTGAGCATTTACTGGCTGAATGCTCTTCCTGACACCTACAAGGAGTTTGTAGCAGATATTTTCTCTTTTTATCCTCATACAGAAACATCTGCTGCTGACTGGGCTTGAACTATGAACCTTCCAAGTGGGAGGTAAGCATCTTCACCTCTAGGCCATGGCACCACTCAGACTAAGCTAAACTAAATAAAACAATAAAAGCAGTTAAAAAAACCCATTACAAAATCCAATTCAAGATACACAAGAGCAAGATATTTGACGCATTAAGCAATATAATAGAAAACAGGGCCTTTGGCACACATGGTGTTCCAGCTTCGGGAAAATAGCTAAGTTTTTAAGGTCTCACAAAAGGCTGACAGAGTTGGGAAAATTCTGATCTCTGAAGGAGAAGATGTTCCATAGAGCAGGGCCACTGCAGAAAAAGTAGGAAATTGATTTACTTGTTGTGTATATTGTTATGTATGGCAGCTCTTAATGGACTTTTACAGATTAAGATTGAAAGATGAGGCTTTATTATTTGCCAATAGGTGAAAGAAATAATGAAATAATGAAGGCAATTTGGATTGAAATATTAGTGAAGGTATTGAGTTACTGAAAATGTTTGTATTTATCTTGATGAAAAGATAAATAATTTCTATTTCTTTGTTGTTCTTGTTTTCCATTTTTTTATATTTTCCCCTTTACCCCCTTTTTTCCTTTTGCACTATTTTTCTCTTTTTAATATTTTCTTTAATTTATATATTTTTCTTTGCATTTTTAAACTTTAATGACAAACATCATTACCACAAGAAGAATAGGATCAGAGACAGATCTGTCTTTCTTCTGGTTGTCTCCTCTCTCTCTCTCCCTCCCTCCCTCCCTCCCTCCCTGTGTGTGTATATAATATATATGTATAGATATATATGTATGTATATAGTATACAGTGTATATGTATATGCACGTGTGTGTGTGTGTGTTTCAAACAAACCAATTCCTGTGTGATGCAGGATGTTGATGTTTAGCAGAGATCTAAGCTCCAGAAACTGTGATGTAGCTACAGGAAGAGTGGAGCAGGGGCAGTGTGCTAACTAGCCATTTCCTTTTCAAATGCATCACAAAATCAGAATATTTTTTTTTCTGGATAAAACAGGAGAACAGAGCATCAATGGGATTTCAATGCTTGTAAACATTGGCATTTGCAGAATGAGTCAAAGAAGCAAGTTGTTGATTGTATCAGCACATCCAAGAGTCCTGACTTTTTCCATATGTGTTAATGCCACCTTTATGGCCAAAGGAGTGTGGCTATTATTGTGATTCAATGGGCACACAATTGCTATTTCAATCACCACCTCCTCTACCATCGACACTGCTGCCTGTAACAGTGATATTGTTGCATTTGTGATATAAAAGACGTAGTCCATTGAGATTCCAGTGAATGTCAGGATTGTGCCTGTCTAGCAAATCCATCCCTAAGACAATTGAAACATGTAGTGAAGAAGTTAAACAGAACTGCAAAGTTTTCTGATGATGGGTAATGAAGACAGAAAGGAGAGAAGTATGTTTAATGATACTGGGAATGGTTGATTAATTAAGAGCTAATCCCAGCTCCCCCCCCGCCACACACACATCCACTTCCCTCCTTCCCCATCTTGTGACCACGATTTTACTTGGATTATATTGTCATTTTATTGGATTAGGAATATTTATTTCTGATTATTTTAATATTTTTATGCTGCAAGCCACCCAGAGCTTTGAAACAGAACTGAGCTGCAAATAAATTTAATTAATAAATAATCAGTGGTGGGACTTCCTCATAGAAGTATTATGGTTTCAACAAGGGTTAGATTTTCTACTGTCTGAGTAGATAAAGCAAACTGCCAGAACTAGTTAGAAAATCACTAGCAAAATGAAGTATTTTTTCTTGGTGTATGATGTTATAATGTCTTTATGTGCGGGCTCATAGGCAAGGACTCCTCGGGGTTCCATCGGCGAGTCAATGCCGGTTGGTACTTCCCCGACGACGAGCCTTCTCTGTTGCGGCCCCCAACCTCTGGAATCAACTGCCTCTGGAGCTCCATCTGGCCCCTGATCTCCGCACCTTCCGCCGCGAATTAAAGACCTGGTTGTTTGACCAACCTGGGCTGTGACCCTTCCTTGGGGGGAGGGATGGGTTTTTAATGTATTTTATTGTTGTGTTTTATATTTGGGCTTGTCTGGTTTAATGTTTTTTTAAATATTTATTGTTCTGTGTTTTTAGTTGTGAGCCGCCCCGAGTCTTCGGAGATGGGGCGGCATACAAGTTCAAATATAAATAAATAAATAAATATTTGACAATTTGGTTTCCTCCTATGCTCCTGAAAGGAAGTTGTGGTTCATTTCTCAAACTGTCAAGCTTGGAATAATTAAAACACCTATCAGCAATATGTCCTTTAATTTCACAGGTGTGGAATTTCATAGCTAAGCAAGGATAAGAAAGTTTAGCTCAAAATGTCCTGAATGCTACTATAAAGACATAAACTGAGAGCACACCTGTTTTATTTCTGTATAACTGACAAGGCGCTTGTGTGTATGTATGTGGGAGAGAGGGAGGGAAACTACTCTCTGTTGCATAGGATCAATGCCAAAATCACCCAAAGAGTTAGTAAGAAAAGATAGACAAACAGAAAGGGTGTAAAATTCCCTAGTCTCCATACCTGTGTGTCAGGTCTTCTAACTTTTGCCTATAAGCACACAGCATTGAAATAGTCTCCTAAATTGTCATGCCTTGGTTAACCAACTTATCTCACAGTTCATTAGCTAGACCTTTCTGAAATTGATCTACTAAAAATGATTCATCCAAGCTAATGTACCTAGCGTGCACTTGAAGTTCTGCTATATATTCACACTTTTTACTTATCTTAGCACAATCTGTGAATCCCCCAGTTAGGAATAGGGTCATCAGAAGCAATTCTAAATGTCTAAAATGAACATAGTTATCCATGATAGGATCATTGTGGTAGGAACTTTTCACTTGGCAGCTCCGTTTGTTAAGAGTCCAAGAATCAAAGCCATTTGATTGGTGATCCTTGGATAATTCAATAGTCAGCTTAGTTTGGGTGATGAAAAGTTTGGACTTGTCTTGAGTGGCATTAAGTTTGTGCTATAAAGATCCAGGAAAACAAAATAATATGGGCAAAGGATCAGGATTAGCAGGAAGAGTGGCACAATTATCACTGTTAATTGCAACACTTGACCTACCTGCTGTATCATTTGAATAACAGCATTATTCAAGCTATTGATCTGTGCATCTCTCTGCTTTGAAATAAGTCATTGGCGATCAATTTAGCTGTTCACGATGCTCCCAGTAGGTTAGTGAGATGAACTAAGTTAAGCAGCTCACAATCTAAAAATTAAGGTTTTCTGAGTTTCATAGGCAGGTATATTGCAAGGAATATAAAGGGGTCAGATTTTGGAATCTTGGAAACTGAATATGTATACCTTGGCCCAGGATGTGGAGGCAAGGCCTTTCTAATACCATTAATCCCCTTAATGGTTTAATAGTAAGGATATTAATTACATATTTCATACTACAGTCAGCTCTTCTACAAAATTTTGTATCTATTTTCTTTACTAAGTTCAGAAAATTCCATTAGACAAAGGTTCTGCTGGTCCATGTCTGTCTGCTCCTTTACCCAGTGGTGGGATTCTACCAGTTCATTCTGGTTCAGGAGAACTGGTAGTTAAAAATGCTACTGTTTGGCCAAAACAGCAGTAAAAAAACAGCTACCAGTTCAGCCAAAGTGGTATTTCTTTTTTTCCTCCCAACGATCAGCTGTTCTGACAATCAGCTGTGCCGGGATCCTCCTCACTGTCTTACTGCTTCACCCAGGAGGCTTCCTTGAGGCTCAGGAGGCAAAAAGGGGCTCATGGGGGGTGCTGCGTGCTCCCCGTGCTCTGGTTTTTGCCTTCCTGGGCCTCAGGAAAGCCTCCTGGGAGCAAAAATGCCCCCCCAGGAGTCTTCCCTGAGGCCCAGGAGGCAAAATAAGAAAATGGAGTGTGGGGGGGGGGCATGCTGCAGAAAAAAGAAGCCATGCCCACCCAGTCACCTAGCCATGCCCACCTAGCCACACCCACAGAACCAGTAGTAAAAATATTTGCAGCCTTTACCATCTGTTAAATCAAGTTAATGGCAGAAGTACATTTGAAAATTACCTCCTAGATTTGGTGCTAATGTTGACTTTGACATTACTGTATATTAGAAGCACTATATACTGCTTTAGTAAGACCACACTTGGAATACTGCATCCAATTTTGGTCAAAAGGATATTAAGACTCTAGAAGAGCAACAAAGATAATTGGGGGAATTGGGGACTAAAACATATGCCCAACTGTTGAGGGAACTGCAGGGGTGGGCTGCTGGGGATTTGCAGGGGTTCGGGAGAGCCCCTAGCTAAGATTCTGTGCAGTTTGAAGAACCCCCAAATCCCACACCAGGCTGGCCCTGCCCACCCTGCCCCACACCTCCCAGGAGTCCCATGCAGCCCATTTTGGATGCAGGTAAAGTGAAGGCACATGTGGAGGATCGGGGAGGGTGAAAAATGGGTCTCCTGGATGTTCGGAAACGGCTGGAAATGGGCCCATTTCTGGCTTCCAGACAGCCTCTGGGGCCTGGGGAGACTGTTTTCGCCCTCTCAGAGGCTCAAAAAAAGCCTCTGGAATCCAGAGAGGGCAACCCCCCCCCACTATGGTGCAGGAGCCCGACCAGGCCACACCCACCATGACCATGCCCACCCAGCAACTGGGCAGAGAACCTGTTGCTATAATTTTTGAAGCCCACCCCTGGGGAACTGTGTACTGTATGTCTACTTTAACAAAGAGAAGGATTAGTTTTGACATAATAGCAGTCTTCCAAAGCTCTCACAAAGAAGAGGGGAGGCAACCTCTTCTCTAAAGCCCCTGAGGGAAGGATAAGAAGTAATGGTTGGAAACTTATCAAAGACAGATCCAACCTAGAAGAAATTTCCTAACACTGAGAACAATTAATCAGTTGCCTTCAGAGGTTGTTAGTGCACCATCACTAGAGGTTATTAAAAAGAGTTTGGATAGCTATGTGTCTGGAACGGTATAGGGCAGTGGTGGCTAACGTTTTTGGGCTCCTGTGGCAAAAATTGTGCACATGCTTGTGCATGAGCGCTCGCGTGCCAGCACCCGGAAGGCAATGTGCATGCCCCCCCACGCCCCCTGCACATGTGTGTGCAATCTCCCCTGCCCCCTCCTTACCTGCACTGTGCCTCCCAGCTGATTTTTGGCCCTTTTTCGGCCTTCCAGAAGCTTGAGGAAAGCTTCTGCAGCCTTTGCAGTCCGAAAAATGGGCCTGTTTTGTCACTTCTGATATTTCCGGAAATACACGAAGTGATGAAACGGGCCTATTTTTTGGCCTGCAAAGGCTTTCCTCAAGCCTCTGAGAGGCCAAAAATCAGCTGGGCAGTGAGCACATGCACAGTGAGGCAAGTTTGCCTGTGCCTCACATGCCTGCACAAATGGCTCTGCATGCCACCTGTGGCGCGCGTGCCATAGGTTCGCCATCATGGGTATAGGATCTCTTGCATGAGCAGACCCTCAAGGTCCCTTCCAATTCTGTTATTCTGTTTTTGGGCCTCAGTGATGAAATCATCTACTATTATTGCCTGTATCCATGTATATATTACACTAATAAATTACGGCATCGTAGGTTTCTGAGAAGGTCTTGATCTCTATGAAAATCAAATACCAGCTAAAAAAACTGGCAGCTGTGATTTCACATTGTTGTGTATATAATAATAATGCGCCATCCAAAATCTGGTGAAATAATTTCATATTTTAGAATCTTGGAAACTGGATATGTGTCTCTCGGCCCTTTCATAAAAATCATGAAAGATTGGAGAAGGAGACATCAAAGTAAAGCTACATTTGGTGGAATAACTTTGGCAAAAATGTAATATTATATAAATATAATAAAATTGGCAAAAATTATTTCCTTCTTTCCCTCCCTCCCTTCCTTTCTTCCACCATAAAATGTCAACATTTTTTATCAAACTGAGCTACATTTTGATGTTTTGCCTATAAACTACATGTTTTTGTGTGAAGGTATATAAATATAAGTGTCTGTATACATACTCAAAGGGAAAAACCACATTGTTCATTCATAAACATTCTGGTTAATTATTTGATTGCTTGTTAGATTTTCGTCCTGCCTTAGGTTCAGGAATTAAAGTTGGCATATGTTATACATCTTTTTTCTTTCTTTTTTCTTACAATAATCCTGTGAGCAGAGAATGACTGTCCTGAAATCTCCCAGGAAGTTTCTTGACTGAGGATGTGCAGGCAGTCCATTGACTTACAATAGTTCATTTACTGACTGTTCAAAGTTACAACGGCACTGAAAAAGTGACATGACCATTTTTCACACTTATGACCATTGCAGTATCTGCAAGGATACCTGATCAAAATTCAGATGCTTGGCAACTGACTCATATTTATAATGGTTGCAGTGTCCAAGGATCAGGAGATCACCATTTGTGACCTTCTGACCAGTAAAATCAATGGGGAAGCCAGATTCATTTAACAACAATGTTACAAACTTAAACAATTGCAATGGTTCACTTAACAACTGCAGTAAGAAAGGTAGTAAAATGGGGCAAAACTCACTTAACAAATGTTTCACTTAGCAACCTAAATTTTGGGCTCAATTGTAGTCAAGGATTCCCTGTATTTGAACAATTGTAGTCCAACATCCTAATCACTAGCTGCTAGAAGTTTTGAAAACTGGAAACCTATGACATGTTGCAGTCCAAATAGAATACCTGTAGAATAGAATAGAATGGAATGGAATGGAATGGAATGGAATGGAATGGAATGGAACGGAACGGAACAGAACAGAACAGAACAGAATAGAATAGAAAAAAATAACAGAGTTGGAAGGGACCTTGGAGGTCTTCTAGTCCAACCCCCTGCCTAGGCAGGAAATCCTGCACCACTTCAGACAAATGGTTATCCAACATCTTTTTAAAGACTTTCAGTATTGGAGTATTCACAACTTCTGGAGGCAAGTTGTTCCACTGATTAATTGTTTAACTGTCAGGAAATTTCTCCTTAGTTCTAAGTTGCTTCTCTCCTTGATTAGTTTCCACCCATTGCTTCTTGTCCTGCCCTCAGGTGCTTTGGAGAATAGCTTGACTTCCTCTTGTTTGTGGCAGCCCCTGAGATACTGGAACACTGCTATCATGTCTCCCCTAGTCTTCTTTTCATTAAACTAGACATACCCAGTTTCTGCAACCGTTCTTCATATGTTTTAGCCTCCAGTCCCCTAATCATCTTTGTTGCTCTCCTCTGCACTCTTTCTAAGAGTCTCAACGTCTTTTTTACATCGTGGCAAATGTTTGCTTTTGCACCTTGCTATTATATTTGGTATACTCTAAGCCCTGAAGGCTAGTTTCAAAATATGAATGAGGCATTTGATAGTGGTTACCTTTGTCAAAGTACAAGTTCTTTGTCAAATGCTTGCAGGAAGCAAACAATCTCATGATCTGTATTGTGGTACTTCTGCCAAACAGCAGACTGCCAAACTAGAATCTAGGACAGTGATAAAGAATGCATACAAACATATGCAAGACAAAAGGAATGCAGCGGTGTTATTCTTCCAAATGTGCCATGCTAAACTTCATTGCTCACAGACAACATGGGCATTGTTTGTATGCACAATGGTGCATATTGTTCCAAAGCACCAGAGGGGAAAGAAAGATTTTTCTCAATCCCAGAGCAAGTTTTGCAATATAAACAGACCACAATTCTGATAAAATTATAGTATACATTGAAAATGGAATCTAGAGAGGGGAAAAAAATGAAACCAGCCAATAACACAACTCAGGAGATGGCAGAGAATATGGTATTTTGCTACCGAGTGCAATGTAAACATCTGAATCTTCTGAAATTTAGTTGGATATCTATTAGATTTTCGCATTCCACTTAGATTTTGTATGACATTCTTCACAAAAGTTTGTAACAGTTTTATCTAGATACATTTTATAACTATAGATATATAGCTCAATGTCATTCTTCTGCTTTCATTAGAATCCAAAATAAGAATACTATCTGTAGATGATATAAACATTTGTTGTTTAGGAGAACATGGCCTATAAATATATTAATATCTATTTGATTGAACACTGGGCTATTTGATGCAGAACTATAGGGCAGGCGTACAGAGAGTAAGTATTTGTAAAATGGGTGAATAGAGGTGCATGATTTGTTTTGAAGCTAGGAGTTCCACTTTGTATTGGTTACCAATATAGATAATTGTTGACTTGCAACCTGTCTTTTATGACAGACCCTCCCAAAGATACTTACAACCCAGTTCTGAAGTTCCAATGGATGCCCCCCCATGGTCATTTGACCACATTGCTCAGCAACTGGCCTGCATTTATGGCAGTTTAAGGTTCAGTGGTTAAGACGCTGAGCTTGTTGATCAGAAAAGTCGGCAGTTCAGCAGTGCGAACCCCTAGCACTGCGTAACGGAGTAAGCTCCCGTTACTTGTCCCAGCTTCTGCCAACCTAGCAGTTCTAAAGCATGTAAAAATGCAAGTAGAAAAATAGGGACCACTTTGGTGGGAAGGTAATAGTGTTCCATGCACCTTCGGTGTTTAGTCATGCTGGTCACATGACCATGAAGACATCTTCGGACAGCGGTGGCACTTTGGCTTTGTAACGGAGATGAGCACTGCCCCCTAGAGCCAGAAACAACTAGCACGTGTGTGCGAGGGGAATCTTTACCTTTACCTATGGTCATGTAATCATGATTTAGGGCATTTTTGCCAAAAATCAGTGTTTATTTCTGGGTTTTAGCAAAAACGCCCCACAGTAAATAATGAGTTTGCTTAACAACTATCAAAAATAATGTGATCAAATTGGACAGTCACTTGATAACCTACTTTATAAACACACAGCTTATGACTGTAATGGGCAGGCTCCATTATGGTGATATGTTGAGGATGTACTGTATCTTCTTTGTGGGATTAGAAGCTTTTAACAATAGCTTTCAAAGAAGAGGCTATGCATATACTCTATAAAATGGAATCTTGCTTTATTTTAAGGTCCATTCCAATCAAGGATGGACATTCATGCATTGTGAGAAGAAACCTCCAAAATGTGCAGTGTGCTGGTGGATGCCCCAGATTCAAATTTAGAAATAGTTGCAAGCAATTTAAATAGAAATTGAATACATCTCATCATAGCTGACCACAGGAAACCCAAAAGAGAATATAAGATCTCCTGTTGTCCGTCAAGTGGTAGTAGAGAGATCCTTGGTGGTCTCTGAGCTTGGCTGTTTTATTGCAGAGATTTCATTGCTCAAATTAGGTAACGACATCAGTCTAGTAAGGAAGATAGATATAGATATAGAATTCTTTATTGGCCAAGTGTGATTGGACACACTAGGAATTTGTCTTTGGTGCATATGCTCTCAGTGTACATAAAGGAAAAAAAATACATTCATCAAGAATCATAAGATATAACATTTAGTGATATTCATAGGTTACTAATAAGCAATCAAATCATACTAGGAAACAAATAAAACAATATAACATATACACTGATGATACCCAGCTGTACACCTCCACCCCAAACCAGATCAGTGATGCCCTCTCTGTGATGACCCGTTGTCTGGATGTGGTATGGATCTGGATGGACAGAAACATGCTTCGACTCAACCCGGCCAAGACTGAGTGGCTGTGCATACCGGCATCTCGGTCCAGTCAGGAATGTCCATCGTTGGCCATAGGGGGAGAGGTGTTGCCCGTTGTGGATAGGGCGCGGAACCTGGGGGTCCTCCTGGATGCACAGCTCCAGTTGGAGGAGCAGGTGGGGGCCGTCACCAGGGGGGCCTTTGCCCAGGTCCAGCTGGTTCGTCAGCTTCACCCATTTCTGGACCGAGATGCCCTGCGCACAGTCACTCATGCCCTTGTTACCTCCAGACTCGACTACTGCAACGCCCTCTATTTAGGACTGCCCTTGCATACCATCCGGAGATTGCAGCTGGTGCAGAATGCGGGTGGTGATGGGAGTTTCCCGATTCTCCCATATTAGCCCCCTCCTGCGCAACCTGCATTGGTTGCCGGTTGCACTCCGGGTGAGATTCAAGGTTTTGGTTTTAACATTCAAAGTCCTACACGACATGGGTCCCCAATATTTAAGGGAGCGACTCCTGCCGATATCGAGTGCCAATCGCCCTGTGCAAGCACACAGGCAAGGGCTTCTCGGGGTTCCGTCAGCAAGCCAATATCGGCTGGCGGTCCCCCGGCGATGAGCCTACTCTGTGGCGGTCCCCGACCTATGGAACCAGCTACCCCTGGGGCTCCATCTGGCCCCTGACCTTCGCACCTTCCGCCACCACCTGAAGACCTGGTTGTTTGACCAATCCAGGCCATGACTCCCTCCCGGGGGGGGATGGTTCTTAACTTATTTTAAATTTTAAATTTTAGATTAGCTATTATTGGGCTTGTGATTTGTTTAATTCTCTTTTTAATTATTTATTGTTGTTGTATGTTTTAGTTGTGAGCCGCCCCGAGTCTTCGGAGATGGGGCGGCATACAAGTCCAAATAATAAATAAATAAATATAAATTGTAAAGATGCAAGCAGTACAGTTATAGTCATAAGTGGGAAGAGATAGGTACTAGGAAATGTTATTATAATCTAGTAGCAGAGGAATAATAGTAATAGTCTAAGTAAATAACAGTGTTGTGGAAATTAGTTGTTTAGCACAATGATGGTATTCGGGGGGAAAACTGTCCTTGTGTCTAGTTGTTCTGGTGTGCAGTGCCCTATAGCGTAGTTTTGAGGGTAGGAATTGAAACAATTTATGTTCAGGATCTGAATGGGGTCTGTAGATATTTTCACAGCCCTCTTTTTGACTTGTGTTTGTTGGGATTTGTCCTCAATCTATGTTCTAGTGGCTTGCCCTGTCAGTGTTGGTTAGAGTGATCTTGGTAGCTCTTTGGTTGGGCTGTTTACTGTTACCTTGTTTGCAATTTCCTTGATTGAGATATTGTTTACTTCTGGATTATAAACAATCAAGAGGTGCTTCTACTGGTAGTAGAATACTGTCTTACTAGTGGAGTTTATGCAGACTTACTGTATTAGGCTTAACAACTTGGTTCTTTGTAAAAAAAATTATTCATATTTATATGCTGCCCTTCTCTGGAGACTCAGGGTGGCTTACAATTTTTGGAGCACAACCCAATGTGCTCAGCAATAGCCTTCATTCCATTGTATATGCCTGCTTATTACTAGGGCTTCCCCCCCCCCCCGCCCCAAGTGACATTTTTACAAAGTCAGCTTATTGCCCCCAACAATCTTGGGTCCTCAATTTACCTACCCCGAGAGGATGGAAGGCTGAGTCAACCTTGAGCCTGGTAGGATTGGAGCCTGCACTAATTGCAGGCAGCTGGAACTAAGTGCTAGGCATTTAACAGCCTGCACCACCAAGGGATTTGTCTAATCCCTTTAAAAAGTCATTTAACTAGATAGTTATCATACTTGGTGATAGTAAATGCCATAACTTGCAGGAAACCCATATCTTTTCCCCAGTCCCAACCCCTCTGCATGTTACTTTTGAACTGAGGGGAAGTCTACTGAAAAAGGGTGCAAATAAAGAAATTATTACAGACATTTCTGCTGAAAATCTTGGATGCCTTGAAGATGAGCCATCACTTACTCTTCTGTTGAGTTATATCAGAGGTGCTATTCAGCAGGTTCTGACCGGTTCTGGAGAATCGGTAGCAGAAATTTTGAGTAGCTTGGAGAACCGGCAAATACCACCTCTGACTGGAGATTTTACAGCATCCTTCCCCTGCCATGCCCACCAAGCCACCCCCACAAAACCGGTAGTAAAAAAAATTGAATCCCACCGCATAGTTACATCAATATTTCATGAAAATGTCAAGTCTTCTTCCTAGACTGTATTCATGACATGCTGTAAAAGTAAGAATGTTTGGTCATTTTGCACAATCATTGTTTCCATGGCTCTGTTTTGCTGGAACTATTTCTTTAAAAAGTCCAGAAAATAGCCTCATACATTAATTTATATAAAACTTAATATGAAGGATAATCTTCACAAGTTTGGCCTTCATTTTTAATGGGGTTTCTGTTACAGATTCTAAGGAATTTAATTAAAAAAAATAAAAATTGAATTAAGAAATGGAAAATTGTTAGCCTCAAACATTTAATCAATAAATACAATTCATCTCTAGTTGAGAACTGTTTCCACAATTCTCTGCCAAATCAAGGTTGTAGACAAAACTGTAAACCTTGAACTGTCCCTCTGTAAACACAATGGTCTCAAATTGTGATTAACATTCAGATGTGAATGTCACATCACCAAGATAAAACGCCTCTAAAGTCTGAACTTTTCCATTGTTGGTGTTTTCAGTTAATGTATATGCCATAATCTGCACACATAAATGAAAATCAATAATGAGTTAATGGAAAGAAAATGCTGTCGGGTTGTTCCTGTATCACACAGAGGTTTCTTACAGGGAAGGAAAACAAGAACTTGAAGTTAATGAATAAAAAGAGTGGATTGTTTTGTAGAAGAAACAGATCGTGAACTAGCCAAGTCTTTCATATGATGCTTATCTTGGACAGACAATCTTCCAGTAAGTGAAAAGAGCTTCCATTCTATAACAGCTGTAAGAAAAGCCTTTCCTAAAGAAATTGTGGTGAGAAACATCCAGAATTATGTGGCTTGTGCTTGGCTTCTTGCAATGAAAGGCCAATAGATTTTACCTTTATCAGACATACAGAAAATAAATTTTCAAGGATCTGCGCCTTGCACATGATGGATGTAATAACTTTCACGCCACAGTTTCAGTTTTTGAGAAAAAAAGATATAGCAATTTCCTGCCTAAGCTTCTAATGCGCTTTATATTAATTTCCAGAAAGCCAAGGGAATATTTTTCTCAAATCATTTTATACAACATCTTTCACATTAGTTGGCTTTGTTTGTGCCATTAGCTTGTACAAAACTTACTTGTAAACTGCTCAGAGTCCCTTAGAAAGTGTGATGGGTGGTGTGATGACCCAGGATGGGATACAAAACAAACACAGTCACAGAAAACAGGTGAAGCCCCTTTTATTCCTTCAGTTTGCTTCCAGGCTCCGAATATCTTTGACGGAGGACAAAAAAAAACCTCCCACACAGTTACACAAAGAAGGAAAAAAACAACACAAACCAGGCAAGATAAGGGCTGGAGATGTCCACAGATAACACACTGGGAAGGACGCCAAACTCAGAGAGGAACTATAAACTAGAGATATTTACACAATTTGTTTCCAGAGTTTGCCAGTACGCAGGTCCAAACTCTTATTCAGTTGTCACACCTGCAGCCCATGAAGAGGATCAAGGCCCTGTCCTCCTGAGGAGACCATGTCTCTCCCTTATCCTATCCTCCCTGCGTGCCCTAGGATGGATAGGGAATGGGCCTGAGTCCTCCTCTGACTGCTCAGCTGGTCTCTGCCCTTCCTCAGCCTCCTCCACAACCTCCAGAGCCACACTTCCACGCCCTGTTGGCTGTTCCTCCTCTCCCTCAGTGTCAGTCTCCATCAGGGGCGTGACAGGTGGTGCATAAATGTGATTTTTTTAATGTGGTCATAGATTAATCTGGCCAGCTTTGCCACAAAACATTGTTTGCCATCTGAAATTATGAGTAGGACAGCAGTTCCTCTTCATGGGGATGATTCTGAATACAGGGTGTCCTTGACTTATGACCACAATAGAGCCCAAAATTTCTGTTGTTAAGTGAGACATTTGTTAAGTGAGTTTTATCCCATTTTACAACCTTTCTTGCCTCAGTTGTTCAATGAATCACTGCCGTTGGTAAGTTAGTAACCCAGTTGTTAAGTGAATCTGGCTTTCCCATTGACTTTGCTTATTGGAAGGTCGCAAAAGGGGATCCCATGACCTTGGGACACAGCAACAATCATACATATGAACCCGTGCCCAAGCAACTGAATTTTCATCACATGAATATGAGGATACTGCAAAGGTTGTAACTATGAAAAAGGTCATAAGTCACTTTTTCGGTACTGTTGTAACTTTGAACGGTCACTAAATGAACTGTTGTAAGTTGAGGACTATCTGTACAGAATAACAGAGGTGGAAGGGACTCTGGAGGGCTTCTGGTGCAACTCCCTGTTCAGGCAGGAAACCCTATATCTAATTCCATCAAATTGGTCTTTTCTTTGATAAATTAAGCTATTTTCAGAATACATGTTTTCAGTCAGTTGGTGAGAGTACTTGAGGGCTCAGCTACTTGAATGTCTAACCATAAAAGGTCCTTGGTTTTCAAAAGGAGCAGAAGCATTAGAGCGATAGTTAAAGAAAGAAACTGTCAGGATGGTAGGGGAATCTAATTTATATACCTGGGATTGAAAGTTTTGTAGACTCTATCAGGGGTGGGATGCTACCAGTTCTACCCGGTTCTAAAGAACCTGTAGATCTGAAGAGCAGCAGACACCAAACTGGTTCTGTGTTTGCTGCTATTTGGCTCATCCGCCCACCTGGACTCTTACCTGTCCTTTATTTCCTGCTTTTTCAACCTCAGCTGCTTTGCGCGGCACAGCTGAGGTTGAAAAAGCAGGAAAAAAGAGGCTTTTCAAACGCTGCGCACCTGCATGCAGTGCTTTGCAGCTGTCTGGGCAGCACAGCTTAAGGTTTTTCTACACACACACGCAAAACATAGTCACTGAACCAGTAGTAACACCAGTTGAATCCCACCCTGGACTATATGCCCTTCTTTCATCTGCTAGCAATAAAGGCGATCCACAAATCTGTTGTAATATATGATCCAAACTTGAATGTAATATAAAGCTGATTAATATATAAGGAAGAAGAAGAATACCAGGCATCATGGTCTACATTTGTAGAATTGTTCCAGCTATATCACCATCTTCCAGTCTCCCCGCTTTTATTTTCTGTTTAAATAATTATGATTATTAGATTTAAAGTTGTACCACGCTATTAGTACGTATGTCTATTTTTCTTTGGTTAATTGGTTAAATAATGAACAAGCATTAAACTCATTTAGGTCATTTATACTCATTAAATATTAAATAATTAGATTATCATCCTAAAGAACATCTATCCATTAGATCCTTAGAGTTGATACTGATAACATGTAATCAGTGAATTCATACAATTAAATGTATATATGAAAAGAACTCCTATTCTGCATAGGTACAGTAAAATGAATGAGTAAAAAACATTCTTATTACTGCCAGGCTGAAATTGTAAGCAAACAGGTGGCATGGCATCTGTGTGTGCTTTGGAAGCAACAAGGATTGGTAAGGATGAAGCCAGCCCAGGAATTCAGTCACAAAGTGGAAGGATTCAATATTATTTCAATCACACAGATATTCTTCCAACAAACCATGCCATAATGTAGGAATTTGGGACTTAGGCGTGGAAGCAAAATGGGCCAACCAGAAGTTGTGTTAAAAAAAAAACCATGAACACTAGCCATTCACATAAAAATAAAAGTGGAAAACACCATTTAGGCTCTCAGGTTTAACCTGCTGCCCAGTGCTGGCTATAAGTGAAAGAATCCCCAATAGAGGGCAGTGTAATCTCTCATTTAAGCAAAACCAGTGAAGATGCGTTCACTCCCTGTACAATTGGTTCCCCTGTTAAACTGTTTAATGTTTCCAATGTAAACTGGAATCTTCCTTTCTGTAATTTCCCATAGCTTCAGTTCATTATTCTGTATCCTGCAGACTGGAATGATAAGAAAAGAAGACTTGGCCTTGAGCTATTTGACAAATGCTGTATTGTCCCCTCAAGTCTTCTCTTTTTCTTATATTGTTTATTAAGCACTTTTAAAAGGAAGACAAAAGTTAATGCAAACTAATATAAAGTAAGACAAAGAAAAGAAAAAGAAAAAAGAAAAGAGAAAACTGAAAATTCAAGAAAGGGGGAAAAAGCTAAAGAAAAATAGAAAAGAAAAAAAGTAATACCCAATCTTCTTTTGTAGCACTTATAGTACAGTTACAAATTTATACCTTACTATCTATGGCTACAACATAACTCCTCTTACTTGACCTGTGCAATACCTCTTAAAGTACCCCATGACCCCCATGTATTCTTCTTGACCTGAATGACCTACCTATCCCACATAACCCTTCTCATACACCCCCATACACCTCTCTCAATCTATGAAATCTCCTGGTCACTCTGTCAGCCTCTGCTGCCCCATCAAATGTCTTGCCCAATCCATGCCAGCCCTGCATGCCTTTCTTGACCCATGCAAAATCTCTTGCAAACACTCCATGCACCCTCCCTGATCTGACTGCCCTCCTCCCACATTCCCACTTGCTTGTTTTCCTTTGTTCCTTCTTTAGATATTAAGGACCTGTTTCTTCTGCAAAGACCTGAAAACATTTTTGAGTTCAGCAGGACAGAATCTCTTCTTTGACTTCCCAGAAACTAGTTTCCTTCACTGGACTTGCTCCTTTGTGTGATCCTTTTCCTCTGTTAACTTCTCTTATAATTCCTCCTTTATCTGGAGTAATAAAATTTCAACTTCTGTTATGAGCCAAAGGGATAACGTACTACCCTGATCCCGTTTTGCTTTCAAGCCATGGTGTAGAAGAGCATTGAAATATAAACAAAAAAATTGGTTCTGATTCAAAAGCAGTACATCCTCCATCTCTACACTGCAAGGATGACCTTTTTCTTGGTGCTTTTTAAAAATTCAGAAAACAGGGGGATTATTTCCAATGCTTATTCTGACCTCTTGCCCTGACTGAGTCAGAGAAGGTCTGCCTCTCTCACTGTTAAATAAATAATCAGGATTAAAATCTATTTACACTTTGAGATATTTAATTATGCATTAGGATAGGTATTACCAAAATGTTTCTTGCTTCAAATCTTATTTATTTAGAGAGTATAACTATTGCCCTACATTAATTCAATTTCCTAATAAAAGCCACTGTCAGTTTCATTTCTCTTTTCTCCATTGTTGCAGCTTTCTCAGAATCCCTGGGAAGCCCACATGTGACTTTGCTCTCTAGTCATACTAAAAACACTGCAAAAAACACTGTCATGGGAAAGTTCATGAATCAGGTTAAATAAAAAAAACAAACAAAACATATAATGGTTTTACACCATGTAGGAATTCAACCATTATTATTTAGCTCTTCAAAAGGACCCCAAAGAGGCCAGAATCTACTGTACTTCCCCATGATCTCCCCAGTTGATGGATCTGGAGGGCCAGTTTCCTCACTGCAGAAAATAGCATTTTGATCAGCATTGTATACATTCATTGATTATTTGAGCGACCATTTATGGTTTTTCTAATAACCAGGAATAATGCTATGTGCCAGAGTATCAAAGGAAATTTAAAAGGTGACCTGACACAAGGAAGAATTGCTTTGTTTAGGCAAGCCTTAAAGCATCTGCAAATTATGTAAGGATTGTGCAAGACTGCAAAATAGGTTTTGGGTTTGTGTAACACCACTGCTTAGAGTCACCCAGCACTTTCAGGTAACCAAATATGAAAAAGGTTGCATTCCCCATGTCTAAGATTAAACAAAGAATTATATCATAAGGCCTCTTGTTAAGGAAAGTCTTTTTTAGTGGTCTCTTGCCTTGTGCTTTACAATTGTAGGCAGACAAGTGCAAAAGCTTTTTCCAAATTGCTCTACAGATGGTTTTGACCTTCCTGTTTCCTCTAATTAACTCAGCTTAATTAAAAGCAAATTCTCTGTCCCCTCTTCCTTGACTGTAGAAAGTACCTCAGGCAAAATTCCTTTGAATAAAGTTCTCCTTTCTTATTGCTTTCCTTCCACAGAAATCCCAATTAAAAGAATGCTTTAATAATTTTTATTCCTGAGGAAATCTCTTGACATCGACTCATCTTTTGAGAGAGGAGAGCCAGATAGAAAGAGAAGTGGGGGCTGAGGCAAATATATATTCCACTAAAGTCTGTAAAATGATCAGGCTCTTTCCAATTACAGGGCAAGTGAGTTTTCTTTTCAAATTAGCAATAGCAATATGCCATTTCCCAGTGCTTTACAGCCCTCTCTAAGCAGTTTACAGAGTCAGCATATTGGCCCCAACAATCTGGGTCCTCATTTTACTGATCTCAGAAAGATGGAAGGCTGAGTTAACCTTGAGCTGGTCAGGATTGAACTATGGCAGTTGGCAGAATTAGCCTGCAATACTGCGTTCTAATCACCAGCACATCACAGAAATCCCACCTATCTGGTCATGCTGACCAACAGAAGAAGCAAAAAAAAACCCCACCATCTTTATGTTTTCATTACCTTATTGACATTTTATGGCAAGAAATAAAGGATGGGGAAAATAATTTGTCATTGTTGGAGAAATGCAAAGCCCTCCTTTGAAACACTGGCTGGGAAAGTGCCAGAGTGACTTGGCTGCACTAGAGATGGGGAAAACTCCAGGAGGTGAGAACTACCAATAAAAGGAACTGTCAATTTCAAGATTCCAGCATGTTTTTGCCCCAGGGTCTCCAGTAAAAAAACTATTTTTACAGAGCTTTGGAACAGAAGCAAAGCAGATATTTCTTCAGTTGAGTTTTCCAAGCTCCATGAAGTCCATACGGTGTAGTGAGGAAAGAGAGATGTTTGTGATAATTTTAGATCAGCAGACTGATTGTATATGGAGGGGATATAGGAACAAGGTGGAAGAATGAAACCATGCCCTCTGTAAAGAACAAGCTTAGTTAGTGTGATATGTCTATACTACACATATAACCCTGAAAGAAACTACCATGGATAAATATTTATGACACTGAAAAAACTACCACTGATCTCAATGAAGTGTATTCCTGAGCAGACATAGATAGAATTTCACTATCGGTGCAGGCATTTTTCCAGTTTTCTGTCATCACTTGATGAAACCACATGGGGGTTTGCAAGTAGCAGGCATTCCACTGAGATACTAACCTGGTTTGTTTAAGTTATAGCAAGCCTTGAAAATTCTCTCTGTATAATTTGTCTTGTCCTTGAAGATGGACTGGGAAGTAAAAACAATAAGGCAAAATTCTGAGATACCTTGCAGGGAAGGGAAGCCATTTGAGGAGGTTAAGGAAATAAATACAATTTTAAAAGCTTCCTTCTCATGTTTCTATGGTTCTTCAATAGGAAAACATATCTACTACATCAAATTTCTTTGGGGGGATAGAAAATAATACCTTGACATAGCAGTCCCAGCCTGATAAGGACAAGAAAGCAAATAAAATCCTGGAAAGTGATCACAGGCATGCATAAACGGAAGATTTCCATATAGATTGAAGTTGTGTACCTTAGGGTCTACAAAGATCAACCCTAGAACACATGTGCAATCTAGATGTTGGAAATAGAAACATTCATCCCCAAAGAGATAAAGAATAAATGGCTTTCCTGACACCGAGGGGCACTTTTCCTACCTTAAAATATAGCCTTGACCATTGTTTTAGATATTGCTGCCTCTTTGTTCTACAGAATTCAGAAAGCCAGAATTATTCAACTTCCAAAGCTCCTCCAACAATAACTTGCAAAGGGATATTATCTGTTTCTTGTTTTTTTCCCATTTGAGAGTAACCCAGGCCATTTTCAATTATAAACAAAAATGGCTTTCACTCCAGTTTATGCTTGATCCAAGACAGCATACAGAAAAATGCTACTGAAATGCAAAGAAGAAAAGAATTACAACTGCAATTGCTATGAATCCCAACTTGTGCTACATAAGAATAAAAGGCAGGGTTTTCTGCTTCCCTGGTTCCTCATCTCCATTCCATATAAGCATTTCAGGACACTGCTTTTCTAGGGTTAAAAAATGACCACTCTAGCAAATTGTTGTTATGTATGTAGGTTTGAATGTCATTGGTTTAGTTTGAACTGTTCTTGTAAAATGTTAAGTTTGCATGAAGAGACAGACGTGGAGTGCTTCAAGCTCTTTGTTTATTAGTGACTACAGCTCAGAACGAACCCACTTTGGCTGGGCTGCGGCTGCTACTTATGGCCAGCAGCCGCAGTTGCCAGCCAATCAGAGTGCAGGGTTTTCCCACACTTTTTAAACCAATCATTTCTTACATTTTACAAGAACAGTTCAAACTAAACCAATGACTTTAAACCTGCATACATAACACCCCTCCCCACTAGGTTCAGTCCATACTCAAACCCCAGCCTATCTAATGTATTCTTTTAAATAGGTGGGGCTCTTACGTGTACGTTGAGACCTACGTGGTTCAGATGTTTTAAGGTTCTCACCTTGTGAGGGAGGAAATGTGTCTGCTGACATTTCCTTACTAGGACTTGTAGTAATGGTAGAACCTGTTTGGTTACTACAACCTGGTCTCTCCTCCCAATCCATCTCCAACCCAATGTCAGCACCTAAATCAGGTAATGATGTGCAATCTTCCATTTGTGAAAATGGTTGTTGGTATTGTGACAGGTTTTGGGATGGTTCCTGTCGTGTTAGCTTGTTACACATGGGGTTGATTCTTGCTTGTTCATTACACTCATGATCCTCCCCTTCCCCTAGAAGAGGCAGTAGGTATGGGAACCAGAGAGGAGCAAAAGCGATGCTCCTGAGGCAATCTGGATCTTAACTGATCAATGTGCCTGCTCCAGAGGACACCATCCTCTGTTTGTACCCTGTAAGACCTGGGGCCTGTGATTTGGGTTATCTCAGCAAGAATCCATAATGGTTCACCCATAAGGTTCTTAGCATAAACAGAATCACCCACAGTGAATGTGCGAACTTTGCTAGTGGAATCTAGTGGTGCATTGGGTGCGTAAGTGGGATGAAGGCGATCAAGGGGAGACCTGAGTTTCCTACCCATCAACAATTCAGCTGGGGACAAATTAGTTGAGGGGTTGAGTGTGATATCCTGAACACTGAGAAGTTTTTCAACTCTCTCAGTGATATCCCCTGGACCCAATTGCTGAAGTTTTTCCTTGGTAAATCGTACCATACGTTCAGCCCGGCCGTTAGCCGAAGGATGCCCAGGGGCTGTCAGGGCATGTCTGATACCCTGTTGTGCTAGATATGATTCAAAAAGGTTGGATGTAAATTGAGGGCCATTGTCAGAAACAAGCACATCAGGTAACCCATGAATTACAAAAAGCTTTTAAGCTGTTTGATGACAGCTTCAGCTGTGGTGGATGCCATAGGGATAACCTCCAGCCATTTGGAATATGCATCTACTATAATAAGGAAACTGTGCCCTCTGGTAGGGCCAGCAAAATCAATGTGAATCCTGGACCATATGCCCCTAGGACATTCCCATTCCTGTGTGGGGGCGAGAGGTGGGGCAGGCCTGACTTCCTGACAGTTGGGACAGGATGCAACCCAGTTTTCAACCATTTTGTCAATACCTGGCCACCATACATAACTCCTGGCCAATCCCTTCATCCTTACAATGCCAGGATGACCCTCATGTAGCATTTCCAAAACCTCCCTTTGCAGTTTTGCAGGAATAACCACCCTGTTACCCCACAAAATACATCCTCTTAATACAGATAATTCAGTTTGCCTGGATTTAAAAGGTTGAGCAAGTTGAGGTAGATTTTGAAGAGGCCAACCTTTCTTAATCCAGCCTATAACAGGAGCCAATACAGTGTCTTTGGCAGTCTCTCTGGCAATTTCAGCAGCGTGTACTGGAAGCTTGGCAACAGTTTCTAGGAAAAAGGTGTAAGTCTCAGGAGCAAAGTCCTCAGTGTAAGAAGGAAGTGGGCAGCGACTCAAAGCATCTGCATGCCCAATGTCTTTGCCAGACCTGTGGATGAGTTTGTATGAATAAGCAGCAAGAAATTCAGTCCACCTCAGCATTCTTGGTGACAGGATAGTGGGCGTAGGTTTGTCTCCTGCCACAATGCCTAACAGAAGTTTGTGATCTGTGACAATGGTAAATGTTCTGTATAAATACTCATGGAATTTCTTGACAGCTGCAACAATTGCCAAGGCTTCCTTGTCCAGTTGGCTTTAGTTCCTCTCTACTTTGGTCAAGGTGCAAGAGTAAAATGCAATAGGAGCTTCCCTCCTGCTGGGAAGCCTGTGGCTCAAACCCCCCCCACTCCAAAAGGGGATGCATCACAAGTCAGTACAAAGGCAAATTCTCAGAGAACTGTATCAGTACAGCATCAGACGTGATTAGTCTTTTAATATTGTTAAATCCAGATTGTTCTTTTCTGCCCCAGACCCATGCAGACTTTTTTGTCTAATAATCTGTGCAGTGGTTCTGCAATGGTTGCCTTCTGAGGTAGGAACATGTGATAAAAGTTAATGAGTCCAAGGAAGGCTTGCAAATCTATTTTACATTTTGGTCTAGGGGCTTCTTTGATTGCCTGAACCTTGGCATCTGTGGGGTGGATACCATGCTTGTCAATCATATAGCCCAAGAACTCAACCTTGTCAGTTCTAAGAGTGCATTTTTCTTCCTTGACTTTTAACCCCGCTTTCCTGAATCTGGTAAGGACTTCTCTGAGTCTCTCTTGTAACTGAGTGTCATTTTCAGCAGAGATTAACACATCATCAAAGTAAGGTACTACCCCTGGCAGTCCTTCGAGCATCCTTTCCATAAGGCTTTGGAAGATGCCTGGTGCCACGCTTACTCCAAACTGTAACCTTTACATTTGAAAGCACCTCTATGAGTCACAATGGTTTGGGCCTCTGCAGTGGCATCATCAACTGTTAATTGTTGATATGCCTGGGCCAGATCCAATTTGGCAAAGACTGTACCCCTGCCAAGTGAATGTAGTAAATGATGCACCACTGGAACTGGATATGAGCTCTGTTGAAGTGCATGGTTCAATGTCCCCTTATAGTCTCCACAGATTCTTACTGACCCATCAGTCTTGACTGGTGTGACTATGGGTGTCTCCCACCTGGAATCGTCAGTGGGCTCTAAAACTGCTTGAGCTATTAGTTTATCTAATTGTGCATCAATTTTTTCCTTTAAGGCAAATGGGACCCTTCTGGGCTTTAAGCGAATTGGTGGCACCTTGGAATCTAGATTGAAAGTGATAGGGGTCCCCATATACTTGCCCAATCCTTCACTGAAGACCTCTGGAAACTCAGACTTCAAGGCCTCCTCCCATTCAGTGTTGCTCACGTGATTGATGCCAGTCACCTCGATGCCTAGTGGCTTGAACCACTCAAGTCCCAGCAAGCTTGGGCAATCCTTGTCCACGATGGTCAGGGGCAAGTGTTTGGTGTGGCCTTTGAACTTCACGTTGAATTCTCTTGTTCCAACTACTGGAATCTTGTTCCCTTGGTAGTCTTTAAGAGTCAGTGCTTGCTTCTTGAAATGCTTCTTCTGAATGTTTGGGAGTAGTCTGTGAATAGTGTCCCATGACACCATAGATAAATATGAGCCTGAGTCCACTTCCATTTGGCAAGGCCTTCCTTCAATTAGTACCTTGACATGCACTTTTCTGTTATTGATAGAAGAAGAATGACCAATAGTTACTGTCTGATGAGTTTCATTCTTCCCCTTTGCTTCTGTGCTGCGCCCCATTTGGGCTTGAATTCTTTGTCAGGAAACTTCCTTCTGTTGGGTGGAGTTCTGGATGAATTGCAGACTCTTGCTAGGTGTCCTCTTTTTTCACATTGGAGGCAGATGGTATCTAGGAACTTGCATTCAGTGTGAGGGTGACTTCCCCCACAACCTCTGCAGTAGAAATCTTGCCTCTTTCTTCCCAGGTCTTTCTTTTTCCGCTCCATTCTGAGTCTATAAATTCCTTCCTCTACCTCACTACAGTCTGACTCAGAATCTATTTGCTCACAATGAGTTATTGTGGACTTTTCCACATCAGGATGGCTTGTGGTCTTGTTAATTTTCTTCGTGGCTGCTGCTGAGGACTTGGTAGCTTCTGCTGAAGAGGCCTCTTCTATTGCTTGCTTCAGCGTGATCTTAGGTCTTAGTAATAACTTGCTCTGAAGCACCTTGTCTTTAAGGCCCAGAACAAATCGATCACGCATGGCCTCTTCTGAAGTGTTAAATTCAAATGCACCCCCAATGTCTCTTAAACTTGCCATGAAGTCGTTTACGTTTTCGCTTTCCCCTTGATCCCGATGGTAAAACTTGTGTCTCTTAATGAGGCATGATACTTGTGAGGCGTAATGGGCTCTTAACAACTTTTCTAAGTCAGGCCATTCCATTACCTTCCGTCTGCAGCTCCGCCAATGCCGCCATCTTGAAAATGGCGGACCACAGTCGTGAGAAGACGCCCTCTTCCACTTCTCAGAAATGTCGGCAAGATCGTTTCCTTCCAGATATATTTGGAAACGATCTGCATCGTCTCCCAGTCTTCTGCCGTCAGATCGACGGGGCTGGGGGTGTTCAGCACAGCCACCTCTCTCTTCTTCTGTTCCGCGTTGCCTTCTTCTTCAGGGAGATCCCACCTTCGTTGCCAGTGTTAAGTTTGCATGAAGAGACAGACGCGAGTGCTTCAAGCTCTTTGTTTATTAGTGACTACAGCTCAGAACAAACCCACTTTGGCTGGGCTGCGGCTGCTACTTATAGCCAGCAGCCGCAGTTGCCAGCCAATCAGAGTGCAGGGTTTTCCTGCACTTTTTAAACCAATCATTTCTTACATTTTACAAGAACAGTTCAAACTAAACCAATGACTTTAAACCTGCATACATAACATAAAATGTTAGAAATGATTGGTTTAAAAAGTGCGGGAAATCCCTGCACTCTGATTGGCTGGCAACTGCAGCTGCTGGCTATAAGTAGCAGCCGCAGCCCAGCCAAAACGGGTCTGTTCTGAGCTGAAGTCACTAATAAACTCTTAAGCTGAAGCACTCCGCGTCTGACTCTTCATGCAAACTTAACACTGGCGACGAAGGTGGGATCTCCCTGAAGAGAAGATGATGCGGAAAACAAGCAGAGAGAGATGGCTGCACTGAACACCCCTCCAGCCCCATTCGATCCGACCGCAGAAGACTGGGAATTGTATACAGATCACTTCCAAATGTATCTGGAAGGAAACGATCTAGCCGACATTTCCAAGAAGCGGAAGAGGGCAGTCTTTCTGACTCACTGTGGTCCGGCCATTTTCAAGATGGTGAAGGCATTAGCGGGAGCTGCAAACATGAAGGTAATGGAGTGGCCTGATTTGGAAAGGCTGTTAAGAGCCCATTACGCCCCACAAGTATCGTGCCTCATTAAGAGACACGAGTTTTACCGTTGGGATCAGGGGGAAAACGAAAGCGTAAATGACTTTGTGGCAAGTTTAAGAGACATTGGGGGTGCATGCGAATTCAACAATTTGGAGGAGGCCATGCGTGATCGTTTCGTTTTAGGCCTCAAAGACAAGGTGTTACAGAGCAAATTATTAATGAAACCTAAGATCACGCTGAAAGAAGCAATAGAAGAAGCCTCCTCAGCAGAAGCTACCAAGTCCTCAGCAGCAGCCATGAAAAAGTTAAACAAGGCCACGGGCCATCTTGATGGGGAAAAGTCCTCCACAAATCACTGTGGGGACATAGACTCTGAATCAGATTACAGTGAGGTGGAGGAAGGAATTTATAGACTCAGAAGGGAGCGGAAAAAGAAAGACCTGGGAAGAAAGAGGCAAGATTTCTACTGCAGAGGTTGTGGGGGAAGCTACCCCCACACTGAATGCAAGTTTCTAGATACCATCTGCCTTCTTTGTGAAAAGAGAGGACACCTAGCAAGAGTCTGTGAATCATCCAGAACTCCACCCAACAGAAGGAAGTTTTCCACAAACAAAGACAAAGAATTCAATCCCAACAACCTCAGTGAGAAAACGAGGCGCAGCACAGAAGCAAAGGGGAAGAATGAAACTCATCAAACAGTGACTATTGGTCATTCATCACTTCTAAAAAACAGAAAAGTGCATGTCAAGGTACTGATTGAAGGAAGGCCTTGCCAAATGGAAGTGGACTCAGGCTCATACCTATCTATGGTGTCTTGGGACACTATCCACAAACTACTGCCTAACATCCAGAAGAACCACTTCAAGAAGCAAGCGTTGACTCTTAAAGACTACCAAGGGAACAAGATTCCAGTAGTTGGAACAAGAGAATTCATTGTGAAGTTCAAAGGCCACACCAAGCGCCTGCCACTGACCATTGTGGACAAGGATCGCGCAAGTCTGCTGGGCCTTGAATGGTTCAAACTGCTGGGCATCAAGGTGACTGGCATCAATCACGTGAGCAACACTGGTTGGGAAGAGGCCTTGAAGTCTGAGTTTCCAGAAGTCTTCAGCAATGGATTAGGCAAGTACTTGGGGACCCCTATTTCCTTTAACCTAGATCCCAAGGTACAACCAATTCATTTAAAACCTAGAAGGGTACCCTTTGCATTAAAGGAAAAAATTGATGCACAATTAGATAAACTAATAGCTCAAGGAGTTTTAGAGCCCACTGACCACTCCAGGTGGGAGACACCCATAGTCACACCAGTCAAGACTGATGGGTCACTAAGAATCTATGGAGACTATAAGGGGACATTGAACCATGCGCTACAACAGAGCACATATCCAGTTCCAGTGGTGCATCATTTATTACATTCCCTTGGCGGGGGCACAGTCTTTGCCAAATTGGATCTGGCCCAGGCATATCAACAATTAACAGTTGATGATGCCACTGCAGAGGATTTATGTGGATATATGCATTACATTATTCCATGTGAATAATACATAGGAGTGTGTGGCTTTCTAGATGAAGTTTTCTTTCATTTGAAAAGGGATCCACCAGTAGCTATAAAAGAAATATGCATAGAAAAACAAACTTGAATAATTTCTTCACAGGTAGATTATTTAGAAAACAAAAATACTAAACCATGCTGTTTGGATGTAAATACCAGAGTTCCTATGTATTTTTATTCATTGTATTATCATGATATTTTAGAAGGAAAACAAGAAAATTACCCAGTCTCATTTGCATAGGAAAGAGCTGACAAATCTGGAATCTAAACAGTAAGTCACTGCTAAACAGAAACAGTAAATCACTGTGTGTTTTTTTTTTGTTGGTGTTAATTATACTAATTAAAATTAGATTTTCCAACATTAAGATTTCTTGCAGCTGTGTAATGTTAGCTGCTATGGTTAACGTGTGTGGAAATTCTCCAAGAGAAGGCACTAAGAAGTGCTCATAATCTGAATACCAACGCAGTCTTGTCACATTGGAAGGGGCTGCAGACAGCATAACTAATAAACTTATTGTGCTCTTTTGAAAGAGTAATAGCATGCTTGAAGAGAGCATATTAACCCTGTTGTAAAGTATTGATTACACTCTATAGTAAAGGAAATGAAGCAACAAAGGCTTGACATTTAAATGCTTACCCTATTTTGGTGTTCATCATTTTACTTTCTTTCATTGGCATTTAATATTTAAAAACACTAACAAATGTATCATTTGTGACCATACATGCGCGCCCACATGTTTTCAGTCACACACTCTTTGTATTATTATTTTAACTTGCCTATGCACTTGTTCAGTGACATTCAGAATGAATGAATTCTCTTAATAATTGTTTGGCTAAATTCAGTAGCCAATCATCTCTTGCATCAAAACATGGAAATAGAACTTTGCCATTCATTGAATAATGTTTATGTTAGCACAATGCCAAAGTCTTAAGAAGAATAAAAATAAATACTGGAAATTTAACATTTGTATTACACAGCCAAATACAGGTAGACCTTATTTAATTATCAGAACTGGGACCAGCAACAAAATCACTAAGCGATGTGGTGAAATATGTGTGGGACTTATGTAAGTTCTTATCTGGTCATTAAACAAATCACGCATAGAGGTTAAGCATGATATTATATAACAGTGCCATGCAACTTACTACCAGCTTCTCCATTGATGAAGTGCTTGCTGGGAAGCTTGCAAATGGCCATATGACTGCAGGATGCTGTAACCATCATAAATGCACACTGGTTGCAAAATGCCTGAGAAGACGAGGCAACCTTCATAAGTTCAAGAGCCTTAAACTTACTTGTTCAACACCATCATAATTCTAGCAGTTGCTAAACAGGATAATTGTTACCAATGACCACATATAAGCAGAAAGATAGAAGACTTACCTTAGTTTTTTCAATCTTCAGCCAGGTGATACTTGGACTTCTTGGAACAATACAGCTTCACTCATACATAGGTAAGATTATGATTCGTTGAATAAACCTTAGCAGTTTACTTCATGTCAAACACTATGACACCCATCATGCCAAGCTTGTTCTTTTGTCTTAACATTACTTTTGAGCCCAGATTTAGAATAACAGTAAATATTATAAATTTGTTTATAATGGAATATGTTAGCCACATACATTTTTCAACCATAGTTGATAAAGTTTATATGGTTAGGAAACTATTAATAAAATTAAAACACAGCTTCAAGTTTGTAACACTATACACCTTTGTACTGGAGAAAGGAAGATGTGAATACAAAATTGCATTCAGTTGTGATGAAATTGTATTTTGTCGAAAAGAGATAAGTGTTTCAGACATTATGATTTCTACATTAAAAACCAAGGTTGACCAACCAAATGTCTAAACAATTGCAACCATAAATCATTGATTTACCAGTTTATAACACTTCATTCAATTTGTTTTGTCTTTCACTCATACTTGCTAAATTTCCTTCTATGATATTCCACAACGATGATTTGTAAAATTACTATGGCACTCTCCATGGGGGCACATTAATTCTATAAGAGGGTAGCAACATGTAAAGCCAAACTGAGCTAAAGTATATTATATTTTACAGGAGAATGCACTAGCATAAATATTGGCAGTCTGGTGCATGGTATGATAGATGATATTGATATGACCTAGTAAAATAGCAGAACAGCATAGTATGTGAAATGTACATTGCTATGAAATGGTTAATACAAAATCTTAGAAACTTTACTTTTTACTTTTTTGGTCACTAAAATCTCATTGACCCTTAAGAGGGTAAGTGTTGGAAAGGATATTGGAGATCATACACTCAAACCCTCTGCCCAATTCAGGAATCTCCACACAGAAGTCCTGAACATCAAATCCTGAAAACATGATAAAAACAATAGTATTGATATTGCAGTTTTAAAATCCCAGTATGGTAAATATTTAGATGGATTTGGAATGTTAAATTACAAATCTTCTTTATGTCTTTTAGTACATATAAACAAATAAAAGCAAAAGAAACCTTTTATTCCTTATGACTATTATTTTCCATCCTTCTTGTTAAATGACTAGATGCTAGTAAAGCCACTTGCCTTTTCACTTCAAAGCTACTAGCATGTCAGGAATCCTGTAACTGGATTTTCATTTTTTCCAGTGAGATGTTGAAGAATATTTGGCATCTCTTCTGCAAAAACAGCAGATGGAAAAGGGTCTCCCCATCAAGGGAATTTGCAATTTTTGTTTGAGATTTAATAGATACCATGGATTTCCTGCTCTGGACTGCATGCCTTCACCAAGCTAATATTTGTCCCTCTCTCTTTCAAAGGAAAAGAAAATAATTGCAGAGCAGAAGAGAGTCGGCTTTTCATTGAGAGTATCAACCTGTAGATGAAGGAATGTATCACTTGACAAAGTAAAGGTAAAAATGACACATTTGCACCTTGGAGAATTGGCAGTTAAAACAAAAGTCTGGATTCACACTCTTTTGGCAAGCTGATAAGATTTCTGAGTATCAAAAGTGTTCAGTATGCTAATGTCAATTTTATTAAGCCATAAAAAACAGTGATTGCTCCATGTTACTATCCCCCGGGGTGAGGGGTGGCCTTGTGAATCAAACAATTGCATGCAACTGAAATACAAAATCTGTCTTATTGAAGCTTAACTGAAGGCATAACCTCAAACCAGAAACATTGATCCAGACCATTTTTTGCTATGGATTACTCAGCCCAACAGAAAATCACCTGCAGTGCACTTAAACTGTTGAAGTGACTGGAGTAGTGGTAGAATTCAAAAATTTTTACTACCGGTTCTGTTATTTATGCAGGTTTGAATGTCATTGGTTAAGTTTGAACTGTTCTTGTAAAATGTCAGAAATGATTGGTTTAAAAAGTGCGGGAAAACCCTGCACTCTGATTGGCTGGCAACTGCGGCTGCTGGCTAGAAGTAGCAGCACAGACCAGCCAAATTGGGTCTGTTATGAGCTGTAGTCACTAATAAACTCTTCACTGAAGCACTCCGCATCTGACTCTTCATGCAAATCTAACACTGGTGACGAAGGTGGGATCCTTCCCGAAGAGAAGACAATGTGGAGAAGAAGCCGAGAGAGATGGCTGTGCTGAACACCCCCCCAGCCCCGTTCGATCTGACGGCAGAATACTGGGACTCATATGCAGATCGTTTCCAAATGTATTTGGAGGGAAACGATCTTGCCGACATTTCCAACAAGCAGAAGAGGGCGGTCTTTCTCACCCACTGCGGTCCGGCCGTTTTCAAGATGGTGAAGGCATTGGCAGGAGCTGCAGACATGAAGGTAATGGACTGGCCCGATTTAGAAAAGTTAAGAGCCCATTACGCGCCACAAGTATCGTGCCTCATTAAGAGACACGAATTCTACCATCGGGATCAAGGGGAAAGTGAAAACGTTAATGACTTCATGGCAAGTTTAAGGGACATTGGGGGTGCATGTGAATTTATCAACTTAGAAGAGGCCATGCACGATCGATTTGTTCTAGGCCTAAAAGACAAGGTTTTGCAGAGCAAATTATTAATGAAACCTAAGATCACGCTTAAGGAGGCCATAGAAGAAGCTTCTTCAGCGGAAGCTACCAAGTCCTCAGCAGCAGCCATGAAGAAAATTAACAAGGCCGCAAGCCATCCTGATGTGGAAAAATCCACAACAACCCATTGTGAGCAATTAGATTCTGCTTCAGACTGTAGTGAGGTGGAGGAAGGAATTTATAGACTCAGAATGGAGAAGAAAAGGAAAGACCTTGGAAGAAAGAGGCAAGACTTTTATTGCAGAGGTTGTGGGGGGGGCCACCCCCCGCACTGAATGCAAGTTTTTTGATACCATCTGTCTCCGTTGTGAAAAAAGAGGTTACCTAGCAAGAGTCTGCAAATCATCCAGAACTCCACCAATCAGAAAGAAGTTTCCTGACAAAGATTTCAAGCCTAACAACTTCAGTGAGAAAAATGGGGCGCAATACAATAGAAAAGGGGAAGAATGAAACTCATCAAACAATCACCATTGGTCATTCTTCACCCTTAAGAAGCAGAAAAGTACATGTGAAGGTACTAATTGAAGGAAGGCCTTGCCAAATGGAAGTGGACTCAGGCTCCTATTTATCTATGGTGTCATGGGACACTATTCACAGGCTACTTCCCAACATTCAGAAGAAGCAATTCCAGAAGCAAGCACTGACTCTTAAAGACTACCAAGGGAACAAGATTCCAGTAGTTGGAACAAGAGAATTCATTGTGAAGTTCAAAGGCCACACCAAACGTTTGCCCCTGACAATTGTGGACAAGGATCGCCCAAGCTTGCTGGGACTTGAGTGGTTCAATCCACTAGGCATCGAGGTGACTGGCATCAATCACGTGAGCAACACTGAATGGGAGGAGGCCCTGAAGTCTGAGTTTCCAGAGGTCTTCAGTGATGGATTGGGCAAGTATATGGGGACCCCTATCACTTTCAACCTAGATTCCAAGGTGCCCCCAATTCGCTTAAAGCCCAGAAGGGTCCCATTTGCCTTAAAGGAAAAATTGATGCACAATTAGATAAACTAATAGCTCAAGGAGTTTTAGAGCCCACTGACCACTCCAGATGGGAGACACCCATAGTCACACCAGTCAAGACTGATGGGTCAGTGAGAGTCTGTGGGGACTATAAGCGGACATTGAACCATGCGCTTCAACAGAGCGCATATCCAGTTCCAGTGGTGCATCATTTATTACATTCACTTGGCAGGGGTACAGTCTTTGCCAAATTGGATCTGGCCCAGGCATATCAACAACTAACAGTTGATGATGCCACTGCAGAGGCCCAAACCATTGTGACTCATAGAGGTGCCTTCAAATGTAAAAGGTTACAGTTTGGAGTAAGTGTGGCACCAGGCATCTTCCAAAGCCTTATGGAAAGGATGCTCCAAGGACTGCCAGGGGTAGTGCCTTACTTTGATGATGTGTTAATCTCTGCTGAAAATGACACTCATTTACAAGAGAGACTCAGAGAAGTCCTTACCAGATTCAAGAAAGCGGGGTTAAAAGTCAAGGAAGAAAAATGCACTGTTAGAACTGACAAGGTTGAGTTCTTGGGCTATATGATTGACAAGCATGGCATCCACCCTACAGATGCCAAGGTTCAAGCAATCAAAGAAGCCGCTAGACCAAAATGCAAAACAGATTTGCAAGCCTTCCTTGGACTTATTAATTTTTACCACATGTTCCTACCTCAGTTCCTTCCTACCTTACACAGATTGTTTGACAAAAAGTCTGTTTGGGTCTGGGGCAGGAAAGAACAATCAGCATTTAACAGTATTAAAAGACTAATCATGTCTGATGCTGTACTCATACAGTTCTCTGAGAATTTACCTGTTGTACTGACTTGTGATGCATCCCGCTTTGGAGTGGGGGAGGGTTTTGAGCCACAGGCTTCCCAGCAGGAGGGAAGCCCCTATTGCATTTTACTCTTGCACCTTGACCAAAGCAGAGAGGAATTACAGCCAATTGGACAAGGAAGCATTGGCAATTGTTGTAGCTATCAAGAAATTTCATGAGTATTTATATGGGAGAACATTTACCATTGTCACAGATCACAAACCTTTTTTAGGCATTGTGGCAGGAGACAAACCTACACCCATTATCCTGTCACCAAGAATGCTGAGGTGGACTGAATTTCTTGCTGCTTATTCATACAAACTCATCCACAGGTCTGGCAAGGCCATTGGACATGCTGATGCCTTGAGTCGTTGCCACATGCTTGTCACAAGGAGGACTTTGAACCTGAGGCACACACCTTTTTCCTAGAAACTGTTGCCAAGCTTCCAGTACACGCTGCTGAAATTGCCAGAGAGACTGCCAAAGACACTGTATTGGCTCCTGTTATAGGCTGGATTAAGAAAGGTTGGCCTCTTCAAAATCTACCTCAACTTGCTCAACCTTTTAAATCCAGGCAAACTGAATTATCTGTATTAAGAGGATGTATTTTGTGGGGTAACAGGGTGGTTATTCCTGCAAAACTGCAAAGGGAGGTTTTGGAAATGCTACATGAGGGTCATCCTGGCATTGTAAGGATGAAGGGATTGGCCAGGAGTTATGTATGGTGGCCAGGTATTGACAAAATGGTTGAAAACTGGGTTGCATCTTGTCCCAACTGTCAGGTAGTCAGGCCTGCCCCACCTCTCGCCCCCAAACAGGAATGGGAATGTCCTAGGGGCCCATGGTCTAGGATTCACATTGATTTCGCTGGCCCTACCAGAGGGCACACCTTCCTTATTATAGTAGATGCATATTCCAAATGGCTAGAGGTAATCCCTATGGCATCCACCACAACTGATGCTGTCATCAAGCAGCTTAAAAAGCTTTTTGTAACTCACGGGTTACCTGATGTTCTTGTCTCTGACAATGGCCCTCAATTTACATCCAACCCTTTTGAATCCTATCTAGCACAACTGGGTATCAGACATGCCCTGACAGCCCCTGGGCACCCTTCAGCTAACGGCCGGGCTGAACGAATGGTACATTTTACCAAGGAAAAGCTTCAGCAATTGGGTCCTGGGGACATCACTGAGAAAGTTGAAAAACTTCTTAGTGTTCAGCACATCACTCCTAACCCATCAACTAACTTATCCCCAGCAGAGTTGTTGATGGGTAGGAAACTTAGGTCTCCCCTTGATCGCCTTCATCCCACTTACGCACCCAACACACCACTAGATTCCACTAGCAAACTTCGCACGTTCAGTGTGGGTGATTCTTTTTATGCTAAGAACCTTATGGGTGAGCCTTCATGGATTCCTGTTGAAATAACTCAAATCACAGGCCCTCGTTCTTACAGGGTACAAACTGACGATGGAGTCCTCTGGAGCAGGCACATTGATCAGCTTAGATCCAGGTTACCTCAGGAACATCGCAATTGTTCCTCTCTAGTTCCCATACCAAATGCTTTTTCTAGGGGAGGGGAGGAACATGAGGATAATCAGCAAACAAGAATCAACCCCATGTGTAACGAGCCATTATGACAGGAACCATTCCAAAACCTGTCACAATGCCAAAATCCATCTTTACAAGTGGAAGATTGCACATCACTACCTGACTTGGGTGCTGACATTGGGTTGGAGATGGGTTGGAAGGAGAGACCAGATTCTAACAATCAAACAGGGTCTTCTTTCACAGGAAGTCCAACTAGGGAAATGTCAACAGACACATTTCCCCTCTCACTGGGTGAGAACGTTAAAACTTCTGAACCACGAAGGTCTCAACGTACATGTAAGAGCCCCACCTATTTAAAAGAATACATTAGATAGGTTGGGGTTTGAGTATGGACTGAACCTAGTGGGGAGGGGTGTTATGTATGCAGGTTTGAATGTCATTGGTTAAGTTTGAACTGTTCTTGTAAAATGTCAGAAATGATTGGTTTAAAAAGTGCGGGAAAACCCTGCACTCTGGTTGGCTGGCAACTGCGGCTGCTGGCTATAAGTAGCAGCGCAGACCAGCCAAATCGGGTCTGTTATGAGCTGTAGTCACTAACAAACTTTTCACTGAAGCACTCCACATCTGACTCTTCGTGCAAATCTAACAGGTTCTGTGGGCATGGCTTGGTGGCCGTGGCAGGGGAAGCATCCAGTCAGAGGTGGTATTTGCCGGTTCTCCAAACTACTCAAAATTTCCACTACTGGTTCTCCAGAACTGGTCAGAACCTGCTGAATACCACCTCTGGGCTGGAGCCTAGGAAAATATTTCCTTAAATCTCTTCTTTAATTTGCATGAGGACTCTCATGTCTATAACTGGGGCCTAATTTAATCAATGACTTTTCGAATGCTCAGGGTGATAAAAAAAATTAGGTTATCCAATTGGCAAGGTGAATGATACTTCTGGATTGCTCCAGATTGCACCCTTCACTTATTACCTGGTCCACAGTGTAGAATTTCCAAACTGTTCTGCTTCTTCCCTAGACCAAGCAGCACCTTACCTCATCCACATTTTTCTTCTGAAATCAAAAAGGACAGCACTGCCTTCGGGGATGATAAAACAAGTCAAAATGGTGGATACAGTGGCACAAATGAAACTCCACCTGTTTTTCTGTGTGGTACATAGAAAAAGCTGGTGAAACTTTGCATCTTCATAGCCAACTTCTTGCCTATTATTTACTACACCCTGCAGATTATCCTGAGAAAGTTATGTAATTTCCCTAAAAGAGAAAACTGTCCCGCCCAAAAAGAAAGTAGAACATTTAGATATAACTAGCCTATGTGAAGCTGGGTCACTTTACAGAGCCCCTTTAGCTCCAATTACTGAAACAATCTGAAAAGCAAGATATTCCACCACTGTTTCTTCATTTGAGGGCCGCCATTTTATTACTGCCTCCCGCAGTGTTTTGTCAGATTGCCATCAAATCTATCTTCTGAACATATGTAGTTTATTGTGTAGTCACTCTGATGAGGCTTCTATTAAAGAGGAGCCCTAATATGAGTAGGAACTCATTTTAATAGGCTTATTATATAAAAATAATAATAAAAATGCGATATAAACTAGGGAAAATTGAAATTAGATAGTTTGTGCCACCTTAGTCTGCTGTCTAGGTTCTAATCATTGAAAGGGAACAGACTTCAAGGCACCTGATCTCCCTTTATATCATGCTTTATTTTAATCTGGTCTTTGAATGGACAACCTTCAAACAAATGGAAATTTCCTCTATAAATATATGGATATGTGACTGCCTTCATTTTTTGTTCCATCCTTTATGAGAAAGAAGCAGGAAAGGCATGAAGGCCTATTTTTCTCTGACATCATGACTGACTTTACTCCATTGTTTAAATGGGAAACAACACAGCAGCATGTTGAGTGAACCTGCAAATCCAGTTACTGCTAGAATAGACAAGGAATAGTTTTAACCCAACATAAATGCTAGAGCATTTATGAGTTGGAGGCAGCAGTTCCCAATCTTTCCAGGTCAGCAGACTGGCGGAAACAGTGACGGTGGGGGTGAGAGGGAATGGTTTTGCATGTGCATGCCACTTTCACAAATGCAGCTTCATGCACGCATGCCCACCATTTCTGCATCCCAATTGTTAATGGGCTGCGATCCAGCACCAGGCTGTGCACCAGGGGTTGGGGACCCCGAAGTGTTCTTTTGACCAGCCATCCAATTCAGCACTATCTCTCATTATCCTTCCAAGAAAAAGCAATGGAGCTATAGAACAGCTAAAAACAGAAAGAGTTTCATTATAAAATGGCATTGTGAATCTTTCAAATCCTGATTGGTTGCAACCCTGAAATCATCCCTTGCTCCCTGGCTGGTCAAATAGTAAGGATCTATTCTATTGATGTGACAGATCTTGTGTCTTAGCTTGATCACTTGCTCCTGATTCTGAATTTTAAACTTGCATCTGACTAGAATCTCTCTGAAGTGGACAAGAAGTAGTACAGCACTGTGCAGGGAAGGAACAATCCATAAAAGATTAAGCTCTGCCTTCTCTCTAGTAAGAGCCTTTCATTCCCTTTCATGAATTGAAAGCATCCCTTTTCTTTATGGAAGAATAAGTCACCAACCCACACAAGCTATATCTATATTCTGTCCACACACATATCCATACAGACTTCAAAGACTTGAAATACATTTATTTAACATAAAGACATTTTTTTATCTTTTTGGCAGCGTGTATTTACTTTTTGCAATGTTTGTACACTGAGTCCACGAGGACTTTAAATCCTTTACAAAATTGAACATAAACCATTAAAATAAGTTCGCACTGTATGTAAATATTTATGAAGGTATAGATATAGATAGATACGCATGTATCTATAAGGATATTTGTATCCAGTAATATTTATATCAAATGATTTGTAATGGAAATATTCTTAATAAACTTAGAGCTGGACTCTCTTCCCCTTCCACCCCATCTATATCCAATTTGTTTGGGGGGTTTTAAGCCACAACACAATGTGTTGGCAATCTAATCTTTCTCTTAAATTTTCAGGTCCTATATAGTCAGATGAGATGTTTTTATAAAATGCAAAGTCACACATGGTACAGTCACTGCTGTCAACACTGAAATCTATAGCAATTTCAGCAACTCTTATTAGGCCCAGGCTATGCTTTGTAAGGAATACATGGCACTGTTTTTCCATGGGCTGCTTCCAAGACTTCACAGAATCTTTAATTAAAGAAGATGTAGAATGTGACAGCATTGTCCTTCGATTTTCTCCATGTTACTACACGTCCTTGGAAGCTGTTCCCAGGGGAAGGAAAATATGAATATGATGACATCTCATCATTAATTTAATGTTACTAGGGAGATGTGGAAAGGAGATGCAGAACATGACAGCTATGAGTTCCTGATAACTTATCCTTTCGACAGATTGTATCCCATCATTTCTTAGCTGGATTTACCCATTGCAGTGGTCTTCCTTGTTAATGTTCATTTCTTTTCATCATTGTATAATTGTTATAAAGAAAATTGTTATTTTAAAACAAAGTAATAATATTATGTAAGTGTTCTAAATCTATGGACAGTAGGTAGAATGGTAGAATAATGTTTCTTGTCTCTGAAACACAAAAACAAATAAATAATTCCTAAGTGTTTCTTGAGACTAGTTTGATGCTTATCTCAAATTTTCTCAGGAGGATGACAAACTGTGGGACTGAGTAGGCAGGACAAATTGTCAGCACTTTCCCATTTTGAATTCGTATGGATTCTTGAGACACAAAAACAGGGACTCCATCTCATCTTAAATGAAGTAATGAGTCCAGAATTTAAATCAGAATTTTTAGTTGTATCATTTAGCTGTCAAAAATAAAAGGAAAGGAGAATAGTAATTGAGAAACTAGTTTTGTACCACTGGAAGAAATCTGCAACGTCTATCAGTTTCATTATGTTATCAAATACACTCAGTTACATGAAGTCCAAGACACTATAAAGTATTATTCTCTGACTTCCAAGAATTTTTTTAAAAAATGGATCCTTTAATCTGGGATTAAAGCATCGGAGCTATTCAGAATGCCTGAATGCTTCATTAATTTTCTCAGTAGGCTTAATATATGCTAAGATAGGTATTAAATAAAGATAATTGCCTTTTGGCAGCTACAATTTTGACTTAGTGGTTTGAAATACTAAGGTATGTCATAGTAGTAAGTAAAATGCAGTAGAAGTGCATTGTAAGATTTCTTGGAAGAGTGAACTCTGTGGCATTCTCTCTTCACTGCATCATGATCCACTGGCCACAGGAGTTAGTAGGGATGTAGGCTTAAGGATTTATTCTATGTCCTTCTTTATTGGTTTTCCTATCTCCTGTTTCCCTAAGAGATTGTAATATCAAGTCATTTCCTCTGAATTTCTTCCTAGGCTCATATGAATAGAGTACTTCCTTCCTTCCTGGTGCTAGGAAGTCCTAAACTTTGCCTATCTCTTAAAAAAAATATCCTTTCTCTTTATAATGATAAAATCTATGTCACTGATAATTCTCAGCTAAATTTTCTCTCTCAAGAACGCTCTGGTACACCCCAAACTCTTCAACTCCAACAAGGATGGTTATTTTCAAACATTGCCACCTTATAATTCCAGATCCCATAAAATATGTCAAAATCATTCTTCAAGGGGTGGAGGAAGAAGTGTGAAATTGGCCACCCTCTCTAAGCCCTCACAAAAGACTTTTTGACTCAGAAAACAGAAAGGAACAAAGATTCAGAGAGTTGGCTATGTATAAAAGACTACAGAACTGTAGGATCCATTGTTTTGTCAGTTGCTGGGTATGTCCTCCTCAAATTGATTCCTCAGAGTTGGAGACATCACTGTTGGATCTCCCAGTATTGACTTGTGGAATCATTCTGTCAAGTCTTAATCATAATGATCAACATCTGCTAAGAATCTTTTCTGTTACTCTGCATCACCATGACCATGTATAATTTATCTGTCTATGGTGTCCAGATTTGTGTTCTTTCTAAAGCATGTGTACAAAAAGAAATTACACAGCAATTAATATATTTCTACCCAAATACTTCAGAAATCAGTAGTTATTGATATTTTGTTTGAAATACTTTCCAGTCGCTGGGTAATTAACCTTTAAATATTCCAGATGAAGCTGGACCATACTAACAAGGTAGTTAACAAAGCCTGTCTTTTTACAGTCCATGCCATATCTGCTATATGAATAAATGCAGAGCTTCAGCCTCACCAAGATGTCAGTCTGTCACTTTTCCCCTACACATAGAATAAACTGATACTGCCTTATAAAAAGGCTCTGCTGTGAATTGAGAAGACTTGTTAATTTCAATGTATATAAAAGCATGAAGAAGCAATGTCAAATTACCATATCCACATTTAGAATTCTATTTCAGTATAGCAGCTATGCATAAAGATTGTTAAAGCTGATTTGGATAATAAAGAAAAGTATATAGAGTTTGTCATAGAAAAAGAGAATATAGAACATATTTATTTCTCTAGAAAAAGTTTAATATTATTTTTTTCTATATATTCCATATGTTCCCAAAAGAAAGAGCCAAGCATGCAAGTCAGGACAAAGCAGTATGCATGATAAAACATGTACCATGACATCATAGCACAAAAAACCACAATGTACGTACTCATGTCAAAAAAACAGAATGCAAGCACTGAAGAGCAAGATTTGTACCCTTGTGTCACAAACATACAACATCATTTTGTCTCAATCCCAGTTTGCTGCAAATACCTATATAAGTAAAGATGCAATCACATTGAGTTTGATTGTTCCCATGTCCCCATTTTCTTGGAATCCCCTAGGAAATAGCTTGTCATTGTTTTCTTCCAACATGATTCTTTTTCAATTCCATGGTCTAGCCAACAGCTGTGTGATGATCTGGGGCGTGGCACAAAGGCAACACAGAAGATAAACAATGATCCCCACAGCGATTGGGTATGGCAGGGGATGACGAAACAGAGGGCCGGATCGGTATCTGGGGGTGCGCCCCCACTATTTACGAGCAGTGGAGCGCTCCGACCCTCTTGTTTCTGCCCACGCCCCTGGGGGTATGGGAGGTCAGGTCCCTGGGCTCAGGATGGTTTATATCAATGCCAGGTCCGTGGGGAATTGATTGAGGAGGCGGCCGCGGACCTGGCTTGCATCACGGAGACCTTGTTGGGGCCAGAGGGGTGGCTCCCTCTGTGCGATTTAAGCCCCCCAGGTTTCCGGGTGCTACACCAACCTCGGGCCCAGGTAGGGGCGGGAGAGTGGCGGTGGTTATTAGGGAGTCTCTTTGTCTGAGGGAGGTCACTGTCCCGCAGATAGGCGGGTGTGAGTCTCTCCTCCTGAGGCTGGGTCCTGGGGGTCAGTTGGGTTTGTTGCTCATCTCCCAGCTGCGTGACAACAGCCCTGCCTGAGCTGCTCGACGTCCTTTCAGGAGTGGCGGTGGAGTTCCTAAGCTTATGGTCTTGGGGGACTTTAACCTCCCCTCTCTGGGTGGGACGTCAGGGCTGGAGAGGGAGTTCATGGCTTCCATGACAGCTATGGATCTGACCCAAATAATTCAGGGCCCGACCCATGAGGCTGGACACACACTCGACCTGGTTTTTATCTCCAGACAGTGGTATAATGATCTGGGGGGGATTACCAACTACTCAACCCCTGTCATGGACCGATCATTTCCTCCTTCATCTAGGCTTCCATTATGTCACTCCACACTGCTGGGACATGGAACTGACCAGGTGGTTCCATCCCAGGTGCCTGATGGACCCTGAGGGGTTTCAGTCGGCGCTTGGATCGTTTCCTGCCTCCCTTACTCACAGCTCGGCTGAGGCCCTGGTGGATGCCTGGCAACAGGCTTCCTCAGAGACTCTTGACTGAGTTGCCCCTTTGCGGCCCCTGACCCATCGCAGATCCCGGTTAGCTCCTTGGTTTTCTGTGGAGCTCCAGGAGATGAAGCACTGGAGGAGGGGCCTAGAGAGCAGTTGGAGGTCCAGTCATTTCAAATCTGACCGATCCCAGTTGAGATCCTTCACAAGGACTTACCTGGTGGTGATGAGGGTGGCGAAGTCTTCTTACTTCTCTGCTCTCATTGCGTCCGCAGAGAATCGCCCGGCCACCCTGTTTGGGGTCACCCGCTCCCTCTTGAATCAGGGGGGAGACCCTTAGCAGGGACAGGCCAAGGAATTTAGTCATCACCTGCAGGACAAGATCGCTCAGATTCGGGCCGGCTTGGACTCCAACTGGCTAGAGTCTGATGAGGGAGTAATGTCGGGTCTTGTTATTATGACCTGGGATGAGTTTGACCTTGTGACTCCAGATGAAGTGGACAGGGCCATGCGGAGGCTGAGTTCCACCACATGTTTATTGGATCCGTGTCCCTCCTGGCTGGTGTATGCCACCCGGGAGGTTACACAAGGCTGGCTTCAGGCAGTTGTCAACGCTTCGTTGGACAAGGGGTTCTTCCTGGCCACCTTGAAGGAGGTGGTGGGGAGCCCCTCCTCAAGAAGCCTGCCTTGGACCCAGATGTTTTGAACAATTTTCATCCAGTCTCCAACCTTCGTTTTGTGGCGAAGGTTGTTGAGAGTGTGGTGGCATGTCAGCTTCCGAGGTTCCTGGATGAAGCTGATTACCTAGATCCATACCAATTGGGTTTCAGGCCCAGGTACAGCATGGAGACGGCATTGGTCGTGCTGATGGATGATCTCTGGAAGGCTCGGGACAGGGGATGTTCCTCTGTCTTAGTCCTATTAGACCTCTCAGCGGCTTTTGATACCATCAACCATGGTATCCTGTTGTGACACCTCTGGGGGTTGGGGGTGGGAGGCACCGTTTTTCGGTGGTTCTCCTCCTACCTTTTGGGGCGTTCACTATTGGTGTTGGCAGGAGGGCAGAGGTCAGTTCCACAGCCCCTCGCTTGTGGGGTACCCCAGCGGTTGGTCCTCTCTCTCCTCCTGTTCAACATCTACATGAAGCCACTGCGTGAGATCATCCGTGGTTTTGGGGTGAGGTATCATCAGTATGCTGATGATACCCAGCTCTTAATCTCCATCCCAAACCAACTCAGTGATGCCCTCACTGTGATGTCTCGTTGCCTGGAAGCGGTGCAGATCTGGATGAGGAGGAACAGGCTCCAGCTCAACGCAGCCAAGACCGAGTAGCTATGTGTACCGGCATCTTGGATGATCCTGGATGTTCCACCTCTAGACATGGGGTGAGAGGTGTTGCCCCCCATGGAAAGGGCCCACAACTTGGATGTCCTCCTGGATACACAGCTCAGTTTGGAGGAGCAGGTGGGAGCGGTGACCAGGGGGGCATTCGCCCAGGTGCTCCTGGTGCACCAGTTGCACCCCTACCTGGACCGAGATGTGCTATGCATGGTCACTCATGCACTCGTTATGTCCCGGATCAACTACTGTAATGCTCTCTATATGGGGATGCCCTTGTGGACCACGCGGAGGCTTCAGCTGGTACAGAATGCGGCCGTGTGGGTTGTGATGGGGGTATCCCGATACTCCCATGTTACACCCCTCCTGCACGAGTTGCATTGGTTGCCAGTTGCCCTCCGTGTGAGATTCAAGGTGCTGGTACTTACCTATAAAGCCCTACATGGCTTAGGGCCAGGGTACCTGTAGGAACGTCTCCTGCCAGCATCGAATACCCATCGCCTGGTGTGCACTCACAGACAGGGCCTCCTTGGGGTACCATCGGCCAAACAATGTCAGCTGGCGGACCCTAGGGGGAGGGCCTTCCCAGTTTGTGGAACCAGTTTCCTCTGGAGCTACAATTGGCCCCTGACCTCCAGTCCTTCCGCCGTGGCCTAAAGACTTGGTTATTTGAACAAGCCGGCCTGGACTGAGGGGGGGAGTTTAGTTTTAAATGTCATGTTGATTGGGTTTTAAGCACTGTATTTGGTCTTATTAGTTTAATTATCTTTTAATTCTTTTAACTTTTGTAGTGGGTGTTTTTATGTGAGCTGCCCTGAGTCCCTTGGGAGATAGGGTCGCATATAAGACCAATTAATAATAAATAAATAATCTCCAACTTTGCCCCCAATGTCCAGGTTACCTTCCGGTTGAAGAAAAACTCTCCCAGGAACAGCCTTTGACTGCAGAAAATTAAGTCCAAAACATGAGCAACACAAACTGTAATTTAAAGTCCAAACAAGCCAAATTGAAGTAATCAGTTTGGCAGGGCAGGAGCAAGAATTTCAGACTTGAAGGCACAGCAAAACTCACACGGTTCAGAAGATGCCAGGAACACAGATAAGCCACGACAACACAGGATAAAGTCACATTTGCTCCCAGCAGCCTGCCACACGCAACTTCTTTTTAGATTTATTGGGCTTGTAATTGTATTTTTTAATTAACTTATTTCTTGTATTGTGATTTTATATTGTGAGCCGCCCTAGGGAGAGAGGGTGGCATACAAGTCTAATAAATAAAATAAATAAATAAAATAAACTGTCTTCCCAGCTGTGGCTAATGAAGGAAACCAGGGACCTTTCCTCCCCCATAAGCCATGCAACCTACTTTGCTCTCTTCTCCGTTCCTCCCTGCATGTCCTAAGATGAAGAGGGGGTGGGCCTGGATCTTCCTCTGAACTCCCTCTCCCTTGTTCTATCTCTTCCCTGCTCTGCCCAGCTGGACTTCCCTATCTTCCTCCACAGCTAACAGAGCCACACTCCCACTCCCTGTCAGCTGTTCATCTTCCTCCTCAGATTCAGAATCCTACAGGGGCATGACAACCTGCAGAATTCCCAAATGCTGACACTGAATGACACAATTCACTAAGCAAGCTAGCCCTGTGCTATGGGATAGCCATGAAAAGTACTACTGTGGATTTAAACAGGGAGATTAATCCAAAACCTAGTGTTTCCTGAAGCTATTATGTGAAGGAGACCAAGAAGAATTATATTGTCAGTCACAAGGACTCAAAGATATTTTAGATAGATAGATGATAAACAGAAGATAGATTTATAAATGTTAGAATCCATAATGCCTATAAACTAATAAACAGAGAGGCTATTTTGTCCCTTTATTAATGTGCTCTGTATATAGAAATTATTGAGAACAATTTAGTTTCAGTTGTTCACTCTAATAGAACAACAGATTCTATTTTGAGGTTAGAATCAATTCATTTTAACTCATAATGTGGTTTGTTTTGTTTGGCTTAGCATATTGTGTGAATTTAGTCAGTGTAGTTTGTAACTCTGATTTATGATTTAGCTTCATGCATAAAGCAGTCAGTTGTAGTTCAGTCAATAAACCACAGAAAGCAAAATGTGGTTTATCTTGATGGGTGAACCCACTCACTATCTTAAACTATAGAGTGAGAAGAAATAAGTTATTCTGCAGAAGGAAAATAGCTATGCTATTTATTCTGACAAAGTGTATGGCAGTTATGAAGATAACAGATAAGTCATGGATCTGCCAGCCAGAATGCAAGGTTCTATGCCATTTGATTAATAGGATTATTTTATGTTATTATTGACATGCAATGCAAGGGAGATGCATTTCTAATGATATTGTCTTTGTCTTCTTCTCTCTAATTTCTGAATACTTGTTTTTAGGCGAAAAAAAAAGTGAGGAACTATATTTTTAAAAAGCTTCCTAGGAACCCTGCTGATATCCACCCAGCATGACTGCACTTTCTGCAGTGTTTACTCTGTTTCCTTTGCTTTTGTAAAACAGTTTTATCGCTAAGTCTCCAATATTATTGACCATGACTCCAAAGCTTCCATCCTTACTTTGAAAGGGGTTTATCAGATTAGCATTTAAAACATCTGAAGTCTAGTATTATTAGCAAAAAAAAATGAAAATTGCAGTAACAAATCATATGCAGGCAAATTTTATTAAGGCAAGTATAATATGTTATGTGCCAAGTGTTAAAAATCCAATCACGTATTTTAAAACTTGCCAGCAATGTGGTGAGTTGTTGTGGTTGAGGATGACTCACTTGGCAACCCAAAATAGAAGAAGGTAATAACTTGACTGGGATAAAAATAGGACTTTTCTGGCAATAAATGTATATGAACTTTCTCATGCACACATGTACACACAGATGTCACTGCAATACTTAACTTTTTAAAATAACAAAGTTTGGAAAAGGCAATGAAACACTGCTTTACTCATGTGTCGTCATGCCCAATGTTATCACCCATATATAAAATCTTATCACAGACTCATTCTGACCATTCCACCTTTAAGAGGGTTGGATGTTTGGAAGAGCAATAATATTTATAAAGAATGTGGGGATAAGCTTTATATTTATAAAATTTAAAAATCAGAATTTCAAAAGGGAATCATTGTAGCATAGTATATATCAGATTCGGTATTTTTGCTAAGCCCTTTGAACCATCCAGAATAGTTGGTTCCCTTCTCTTAAATGTACCAAAGCCAGCTTTCCAGCTGAAATGAGCTGAGAAGACCACATGGAGTGGAGTATAACTTTGCCTAAGAACATGACATTTCAAAACTGAAGGTAAAAAGAGACATTTTAAAAACTAAATATGTTGCAGAAATAGATAAGCCTCCCACAAGGATATTATCCAGCCTGTTTGGTCCATTTCAGGAGAACTTGTCAATACTTTCCCAATTTCACTTTACTGGAGGCAAAGCATGCTCAAGATCCATTGCACTGCAGGTGCTTGGCCACCCAAGTATTTTGAAGTAATCTGATTTAGAGGAGGAGGTCATAGCACAGCCTGGGATGCTTGTATACTCTCTGTTATGCCTTCTTCCTCCTCCTCCTCCTTCTCTTCCTGCATGTCTCTGGTGGTGCAGTGTTTAAAGTGTAGTATTGCAGGGAAACTTTGCCTACAGTCTGGAGTTCGACCCTGATAAGGTTCAAGGTTATCTCAGCCTTCCATCCTTCCAAGGTTGGTAAAATGAGGACCCAGATTGTTGGTGGACAATATGTAAATAATGCTTCTACAGTGTAAACAATCCAGAGTGCTGTAAACACTATGGGGTGGTATATAAGTGCATAAGTGCACAATCGTGCCTGCCATCCCTGTCCTATCGTCCCCATTTATTCATACCTATTTCCTGTATTCTTACTCATGTTTATACTTATACCTATTATCTTGTAAGCGATTGACAAATCAAATAAATAAAAAATAAATAAAATACTATTGTTATGTCTCCTCCAGCAGCTGTAACTGGGAATGTTAGCACATCTCATGTAATGGACAATGGTAGCTGCTCCTCCAACAGTTTTGATGCTAGTTAATCACCCAAACTTCCAGCTGCTTTTAGTGGACCCTCAGGTTGCAGGTAAGGTTTGCCCTAAATAACCCAGTGCATGGCTGTAGAAAAATCATAGGCCACACTGCTGCCATCAGTTCCATTCTGGGACCAGTGTAGCCACTGTGCTGCTTCACCATACTGGACTTTGTCAGTTTGAAAGATGTAATCCAGAAGGTGAAATAGGTTTTTCCTAATTTAGATAGTTAATGCAAGACAAGGCACAGTCAAAACTGAGCAAGACAAGATTACAGTCTTTAAATGTTCTGGATTCCCCAAAGAATATATCTGAAAGGAAGGGCAACATAATTTCTAGGTTGGAGATGTGAAAAATTTGAGAGTTTATTTACCCATATGATATGGTCATATGATCATTTGGTATTTTTTTAGGAAGTACATTAATGTACATAAGCAGATTTATGGCAAAACTTTTAAAAAAGATGTTAGTGTAATGATGAACTATATACCAAAGCTTTGAAATCTGCTGTTTATCGGGAATTATGGTTGTATCAAACATGTGGGGTGGCTAAAAAGGATCATATTGAGAAACTGGAAATTGAGTATTATTTCAGATGTCAAGGAATGGTGGTGAGAACTATGTTATCTATTTTGTAAAAAGCAATGTTTTCTACTCATCAAAGGATGCAGCATATATCATTACATCTGAGATTTGTTTATTGATTATAGTAGTATATAGTAGGATATTTATTATTAAACCAGTGATACATTTTTTCTAAAGTTTGTATTTTTCTTCAGTTTGGTGTCATCCCTGTTAATTCATTAAAGCATTTTTTGATGTTTAAAGATAGTTTTGTTAATTGGATATGCATAGAATTTTTTGACAAATTTTAGAAACCTGGTCAAGACAAAGTTACAAATCAACCCTGCACCACTTTGCGTATGAAGCTGACTCAATCTGGAGGCTCTTGTAGGAAAACAAGTCTTATCAAATTATTATTTGGTGAGTAGTCTTAATTATTCTGAATAATCTCCCTACAGTTGATTCATTTGCTTCTTTCTTTCTTTCTTTCTTTCTTTCTTTCTTTCTTTCTTTCTTTCTTCCTTCCTTCCTTCCTTCCTTCCTTCCTTCCTTCCTTTCTTTCTTTCTTTCTTTCTTTCTTTCTTTTCTTTTTTTCCCTCTCCTCTCTCTCTCTCCTAATAAGCAGCACATAATGATACAATAGAAAAATATTGCAATTCTTATTAATGATTGGAAGAAAGATTGCGACTATCACTAGTACAGCCTGTCTTCTTTGGGAATTACTATTTGTCTAATCTAGCATCTAGCATCTATCCACATTCCCAAAACTATTGCATCATCCACTTTCTGGATGAACTGGAGAAAGCATTAGGGACTGTGAGATAAGGATAATGTTAGCAATGTAGTCTGCACTCTCAAGGCACTTCACTTTTCTATTACATTCAGCTGTGTAATATTCTACAAAAAAAAAATTTTTTTTTTAAGAAGGACCTTAGAGTCGCATCAATTATTTAACAATAAAAAATTGAGCAATCAGTTTTTCAATACAGATCAAGCTCCTGCATTGACTATTACAATGGAAACGTTAGATCCTAGAGTTTATTTTCTCAAAATGAAATCTTTTTGGTGTACATTTGGAGGTACAAGTTTGTTGCTGTTATGTAAATCAAGCACTACAGGACTCTGTAGATTTTTACTTTAGATTGATTCCTGTCAACTTGTCTCCAGATTTGTCATTAAAAGCAAAATAGGAGACAAAGATAGTGATTCTTCTGATTAGACAGCCAAAGTACAGCCCATGGCAGAGCTAATTTGTATATTGTTTTGCCTAATTAGAAAATAAACACAACAAAACGTGATATGATCTTTGTGGAGTTTGGAAACCAAAGTGCCTCCAGAATCCTATACTCACCTACTCTATTTAACTTTTATAGAAAGCTGTTATGAAACTCTCCACCCCAAGACACACCCTCCTAGCCTGTGGAAACAAATGAAGATAATGCCTTAGTCCAGTGCTGACTAAATCTAGATTATATCAACAACATTCACAATATCTCTCTACACCTTTCTTTCCTTGCAAAATATTCATGCCCACACTGAAATTTAAATAATGCCTTTTGTTCTTTATGATATCCTTTGCTTCAGTCTTTACTGAAGACATTTTCCCAATAATACAAAATTTTAGACATTCAATAAAACTGTGCCAATTAAAAAACTAAAATCATAATTCTATGGTTTAATAAATATAAACAAGGTATCACTCTAAATTGTGAATTGCCGGTAAAATAAATCTGAGAACTTGAAAGTCTGAGATTTTTCAAACACTGAGTGGGCCATTGGAGCAGTTCAGGCATTTTAAATAATATCCAGATGGAGCCATTTGATTTCAAGTATGTACTATTTTTCTGTCATCTTGGTTATTTTTTTAAGTAAATTTCTCCCAAACGCTACAAGATGAAAAATTGATTTTTCATAAAATCAAACATTGTTAATTCAGATATCATATCTGAAGAGTTCCTGTAACAGTGAAGTATAGAAGACTAACACAAATGCTTGATATATTTTCTACTGTTGCTGAAATTTGTGGTTAGTCTAAGCCAGGGTTCCCAAAACAGTCAATATTGATCTCCCAAGGTTGATATGTTGTTTGTAAAGTGTGCCTTCATGTTAGTTTTCCTGAAGACTCCTTGGACTAGTCCTTGAAGTTTTCTTGGCAAAGTTTTTCAGAGGTGGTTTACCATTGCATGTTTCCTAGGGCTGAGAGACTGACTGGCCCACAATCACCCAGTTGACCATGCCTAAAATGGGATTAGAATTCACAGTCTGCCAGCTGATGTCTTAACCACTATTCCAAATTGCCTCTCATTATTCATAGAGCTAGTAGTTAAAGTAGTATTTATAAAATTATTTTCATATCATCAATGTTTGTGGGTCAATGAACAACCTGAAAGGGGTTGGTAAGCTGAATTGCTTGGGGATGGGCTGGTCTAAACTAATATTCCAATAGCACAATAAAAACATAAATTGATCCTTCAGATCAATTGGCACTTGATGCCTTTTGAAATTCATTGGATATTTCCTATCAACATATCTGATCTGATCTGATCTGCTTTGTTAAACTGGTTCAGCTTACTGTTGTTCCAAGTTGCTACTTATAATTTCATTCTTTTTTTCAAATGGGTAATTATAATTCTAGCAGAAGCTTAGCACTGTATGTGAACCCAGCTACTGCATTGTATAAACCATGTGTTGTGAACTGGAAGGAATAGTAATTTAAAACCTGATTCTGAAGGTTCCCCAGTAAGAGATAATTAAGCTAGTCTATCAACACTCAGGCTGGAGCTTCCTGACACACCCCATTTGTCTTGCTAAGGAGCTCATAGTTCTTCTACCAAAACTTCTCTCTTCAGTTCAGTAGTTAAAACAGAAATCTGACAAACATCTATTTTGATATGACACAACAGTGCCCCCTAAAGCATCTGGTGAGTTGACTCCCTGTTGCAAGGACTGAATAAATGGAATTCAGCTTTTGCTCCTCAGAAATGCCTCAGCTGCATCTTCACATTTATACAATGGACAATAGGCGAAAACTAGACTGCACCCCTTCATTCCACCAAAGATACTTGGGAAGATGGGCTTAGTCATCATGTGACTTGTGATTGGCTGGTTAAGCCCAGAACAGCAGAGATAGAAGATTTTCATTGGTTGGATAAAACAACAGTCAACTTCCTCATCCAGAAGAACACCAACCAGTCACTTCAGATGAGATGGGCATCTGTATAGATTTTATACATAAATACATAAACAAATAAAAGTAGAAATCTGGCTTTAATTTCTCCTTCAGAAGAATTGTACCTAAAATTGAACAAAGTGCTCAAGGAGAAGTGTCCTTTTTTATCTTCATCTTACTTACTTAATATTCTTTTCTTTCTCTCCCCTTTCCCCTTTTAATTGTTGTGTAGAATTGTGAATTTATCATCTTGAAGTTGCATAATCTCATTAATACTTTAATAATTAGATTAGTAAAACAAAATGGTTGAAAAAAGCAGACAGAGAAAGAAAAGAAAGAAAAGAAAAAAAAGAAAAGAGAAGCAAGAAGCATTTGCCTAATAATTACTATGTGTGTTTCCCACGTGATCTCATTGGTACCTTTTTGTCCACTGTGGACTCAGTCTGTGCCAGAACATGTATTTAGTGATGTAATAAGTAACTAATTTAGCTAAATAGATTGAGTCATATGGGATAAATGGAGAAATGGTAGCTTAAGGTTTAGGTACTTCCCAACTGCACAGAGTAGACTGAATCAGGAGGTACAATCTGCCAGTGTGGTAAATATAAAACCAATCACTAAAGCTTGTGCCAATCCTGAAGAGAGAGATGGAGAGAAGGAGGGAGGGAGGGAAGGGGGGGAAGGAAGGAGAGTTAGAGAGCCTTAGTTATAAACCAAGGCTCTTCAAACTTGGCAAGTTCAAGACTTGTGGACTTCAACTTCCAGAATTCCTGAGCTAACATGACTGGAGAAGGAATTCTGGGAGTTGAAGTCCACAAGTCTTAAAGCTGTCAAGTTTGAAGATCCCTTAGTTACTTAATTAATTAATTAATACAGTTAATGCAATCAATTCAAATAATTTCATTTTGGTTAATTTATTTATAAAACTTATTGGCCACCCATCTTATGATAAGGTAACTCTCGGTGGCTTACAGACTTAAAAATTACATCTACATGAATAAATTGAAATCAAAGATTAAAATGAAGGACATGTGGGGAGAGTGGGGGCAGAATGGGGGGAGATGGGATCCGTTGTTACTTGATCAACCATCTCCACCGTACTGTTCTCCCACTGGGGGCCCAGGCCAACAGACAAAGCAAGATTTTTAGACCTTTACAAAAGGATAGGAGGGTTGGGGCCAACCTCACATGGGGAGGGGAGATATCCAGATTTTAGATCTATAAGGCGATATAAGAAATCTAATTGCAAAAACTTCTCTTTCTCTCTCTCCTCTTTCTTTTACCTTCTTTAAACAAACATTTTGCCTTCAGCATATATTCAGTGATCATTGAAGAATTGTGGAGTCCTTGGTGTCCTTTGAATTTGGTTATTTCCTTACAGGGGTTTTATTACAATACTAGGTAACTTCATCAGTGAGAGCACCAAAGGTTCCCCAGTTCAACCGTGAATTACATATGCATTGTCTTCTATAGGAATCACTGAATAATGTTAGACAGAGACCATTTAGGCTTTCCACCTGGGTGTTGTTAAGGAGGCATATCTGCCTTTGTTTATTTCTTTTTAGCACTATCCTCAGTTTTATAAATGTGATAATTGAAAGCTATTCTCCTTGGGATGACTGTTCTTTGTCTAAACAAGCTGTATGCTCCATCTTTGATATCCTGGATTTAGCTAACAAGTTATCTAGCAGCCGTATTCATCTTCCTAATTGCCTTGTGGTCAAATGATAAAGGCACGGATTAATTATCACATGTTGCACTATTCTAAAGAAGAGAAAGGGAGGATTTTTGGGGGAGAGACAAGAGATCTATTTGAGTCTCCTCACATGGGGTCAATTTACTAGATGCTTTGGGGAGCACCACTGTACCATACTAAAAAATTAGAAGGCTGCCACACGTGATTTATGCTTACTCCAATGATTTATCACAGCCACTATGATTTATAAACGATGGTTAATGGCATAGTAGGAAGAGAGAACCAGTGAGTGTCAGAATGCTCTCCCACATGAAATATTGTCAGTACCAAACTAGCATCTCAGAGTTCTGTTAGTTCTTTTTTTTTCCCCCTAGCATAACTTAATGTCTGTTGAGAAGCTTTTGTGATTTACTCTTGTATTTGCAGTCTGGTACTTCAACTTGTAATATTTTACAGATAGGGAAGTGTAAGGTTCCTGCCCACTAAGGTTTTAATGTCAAATATCATCACTGTTGGAGTTTGCATAGTTAAATGGCAGTGAACCGCATCATTCCACAATGTTTGTCAAAATGTACTTGTTAATACTCATCAGAGAGAATTTAAAATGTAATGCTTAACCAAAACAAACACGCACTTCTTTTTGCACCAGTTCTTCATAAGGGTTATTTCGAAACTGCGAATGAACCTTAAATAACAGGTATTAGGCCACTCAAGAAACATTGGGCAATTTTCACTTGCTTAAAAATCATAGGAGCCCTTTTCCCCTCAAGCATTAGAAACAGTAAGGAAGGTAGAGGAATATCTTAGGTGAAAAGTCAAGCGTGGAAAATTACTATTCTCTTAGTCAATGTTGAAGCAAATCTTCAGGTGAATACAGAATAAGGACTCTTACACAATTCCCGGCCTATTATATTACAGCCTGGACTTTTAGATAATAAGGGTAGAAAGAACAAAGTTAACTACAAAGGCTTTGACAGTCTCAGAAATTAAAAAAAAAAGACAGAGAAATTCTTGTAGGAATCACAGCTCAAAAAAAGAAAAGAAAAATTCATCACTCATCAAACACCCTGGTTAAGTAGTGAATGCCATTTATTTAGAGAGAAAGCTTTTAGAGAACATCTTGAAGCATGATCTCATTGTCCTATTAATAATCTGATTAGCCTCGCTATAGCAACTAATTTAAACAAAAACCAAAAGGCTTTACAGTGAGAGCAAAGGCGGCCCAAATTCCAGCTACCAGAATGAGCAAACTGTGGTCTATGATAATTCCCGTTCCATTCTCAGCTCCATTCTGCTTTTCTTTGACTCTGAAATGCTGGATTTCCACAGTCAGATTAAAAGCTAAGCAAACCCCTTGCACAACTACTGTGTGGATCATTTATTGCTGGACCCCTTCCACGTGCTTAATAGTCTCTGACAAATTCATTTCTGTTCCAAAGAACCGGGAAAAGGTTGCTCTGTCAGCATTAAATCTCTTCCTCTGCTAGCTGATGACAACAATGAAGCAGGCATCAGAGCTGTGTAAAATACAGTAAAATCTGTGAAAGGAAAATCTATTGAAAGAGCTGTATCCAACAGCCATGAATGGTTATCATGTACTTTCAATGGATTTGAAATAATAACAGAGAGCTGTGGCAGGGAATGGGTTGATTTAGAGGAACACACTAGACTATGAAACAATAAAAGAATGAGAGAGAGGGGGGGAGATCAAATAATGTGGATTGGGCTCATGTTATTATTATTATTGTCATTTTTTTATGATTGAGGAATAACAGAGCTGCCTGTTATTATGAGAGATTCTAACCATTCCAGGCTGAGCGCTTTCTTTGGTCAAATGCTATGAACTTAAGTCATGTCCTCATCTCTAGATCATGAATCAAAAAGTAGTTCCTCTGAGGAAAGCATTTGAACATTTTCCTCCCCCTCCAGATATATAATGCCTACAGTGGCTGACTCTTAAATTATTCAAAGTATCTATCACTTTAATGAGCTATGTAGCCTATCTTTTGTTCCTAAACCGAGCCCCCTTCTCTGTTAGTTAGAAGGCATTTTGTATCCATTTACCATGTCTGCTCTTCTTATAGCAATTCCCCATTCTTTATTTTATGGAAGTAAATAGCAACAAATAAGTTTTATGGTGTTTATCTGATAAAAGCAAATTCTAAAAACATACATCTTAGGTTGTTATTCATACTGTGATGAATCTGAGCCAGTCCTGGTTGGCTTTCTATGTTCTGCTGTTATTTCCTAACTCTAACCTATCCAAGTTGTATGCCTACAGAAATATTCAAGATTATCCGGCATTATATTTCGTATGTCCTTGCCAATTCTTGCTTATCTAGGTGAATTGTGATAATAATAGTCCCAACTGGTCATTCTTCTGCTTACCTGTACATTTGCCTACAGAATAGGTCCCTCAACTTACAACCATTTGTTGAGCAATTGTACAAAATTACCATGCCACTGAAAAAAGTGATTTACAACCAGTCCTCATACTTATAACCATTACCGCATCCCCATGATCTCATAATCAAACTTCGGGTGCTTGGCAACCAGCATGTATTTACCATGGTTGCAGAATCCTGGGGGAGGGCGTCATGCAATGGCCATTTGCAATCTTCAAAGCTGGCTTCTGACAAAGGAAAAACAATGGGGGAAAAGATCGATGGGCTTAATAATCATGTGATTTGCTTAACAATTGCAGCAATTTGTTTAACAACCATGGCAAAAAAGGCCATAAAATCAAAAAAAATGACTCACTTAACAACTTTCTTCCTTGGCAAATTCTGGTCCTGTTTTTGGTCATTAGTTGGGGACTACCAATACTTGTATGAAGAAGGAAAGCTTTCAATCTGTAACTGTATCAGTCGTAGTCCTAACTACTTAAACTTAGCAAAATGTCTTTTAAAAATTGATCTGATATCCCTGTTTGTAACTTGCATTCAGGTTAACTCGGTGGACCAAAATGAATGATGCATGTAATAATGTTCAGTCAGGAATCCTAAAAAGTATTTGAAGCAGGTATGCTATTCTTCAGCATATAAATTTAGATAGACAAATATTCTGCGATAGGAATTATAGCTTTTGTGATTAATGGATAATAGTTAATAGTTTTTCTTTCTTTCTTTCTGTTTCTTTCCTTTCTCTCTTTCTTTCTCTTTTTCTTTCTTTCATTCTCTCTCTCTCTCTCTCTTTTTCTTTTTGGTGTTCCAACCATTTCTTATTCTTTCTTCAATGAACAATTCAACTTTTTTGTTCCATTATAACAACACAAATCCATGTGTCTCTCACTGTGTGAGTATATGTACATGTACACATATACATGTTTGTGTATGTGTCTGTGTGTGTGTGCGTGTGCGAGAGAGAGAGAGAGAGAGAATTTGCCTTGTTCTGCTTGATCCCAGTGTAAACTTCTGGATGGATATTGATGGTGTATGTATGCATATGCATTTTGTTACATACACCATCAATATCCATACTGATTCATTAGTTTTCTGTAAATATGAGCTGTTTCATATCAACTTCCCCACTAATGAGACAAATCACATTGATTTTAGAAATAATAGTGTTTCAACCTGGTTCATTCGGTAATATGTCTGATCCCTGTTAGAACTATTTTGGAACAAAATAGATTGCTCTGATTTTTCTAGAGATGGTCTAATGTTATGCCTATCATTCTGAAAGAAGGCTCTGAACTGATATTTGGAGCTTGGTGCAGGAACCTTTCAAGCTCAGAATATTTCAGAAGAGTTAGGACAATGTTAGAATGCTTTCAATGAGGTTGGCATTGCTATTTCAGCTTGGAAGAACATTCCAAACTTGTAATAGAGAGCTTGAGGCTTATAAATGTTTTGAATTTGAAATGTGTTACACATCACTATTAAGGCTATAAAGCAGGAGTGTGCAGCTGTGGTCTCAAGGCCATGCTAAGTCCCCAAGCCCTGTTTATGCCGTTATACATAGGATGTTTGTAGACCACTTAATATTGTTAGATTGAAGTGGCAAAAAAGTTACAGTGGCAACTAACTAAAAAAAGTTTAAAAAGAAAAAGAAAAAAGAAAACACACCAGTAAAAATATCCCAGTCATTCTTGATGGGGTTACTTTACCTACTTAAGCCTCTCAAAAACAAATGTATGCATGACCCCTAATCAACAAACTTTTCTATTATCTTTTGCTCTATAATCAATCCTTACCTGTATTATTTTGTGTTGAAAAAGTCCACAAAGTGAGAAATTAACCAAGTTTTTAAAATCTTAAACCACTGAATGACATTTGCATTTTGGAGAATGCTTAATCAGTTTAAACTGAACTGGTGTGGAACTGTAACCAAAACTATTCCTGCTAATTTATAAACAGCTAAATGGTGCTTTACAACGTGTTATTCAAAGTGTTAAAAAAATTGACTTTGAACAAACACACACCAAGTAAATATCTTTTAAACATACGTGTTCAGATATCAAGTAAACCTTTAAGAGACTGCAGTGCCTCTAATGCTTGACAGAGCTTTATATAAGAAGTTCTCAGCTTATGTCCATTCGTTCAGCATCATTCAAGGTTATGCTGGTACTGAAAAAATGGATTTATGACTGGACAGCATTCCTGTGGTCACATGATTATTATTATTATTTATTAAATTTATATCCCGCCTCACTTCCCCCAATGGGGAACTCGAGGCGGTGTACAAAAGGATAAAAACAATTTCTATACAATATAGAAACAAAAACTCATTCATACCAATCCAAAACATACAAGGGGAAAGAGCAAGGTCTCAATGCCATGCCCTCCGACAAAGCCAGGTCTTAACGGCTTTGTGGAAGGCAAGTAGATCTGGGATGGTTCTAATCTCCGCGGGGAGCATATTCCAAAGGGACAGCGCGGCTACAGAGAAGGCCCTAGCCTGTGGACCTGCCAGCCGACATTGCCTGGCCGATGGTATCCGGAGCAAGCCCTGTGAGATCTAACTGGGCGCTGGGAGGCATAAGGTCGCAGAAGGCGGTCTCGCAGGTGATTGTGATCTAGGTGCAGAGGTTCCTGGCTCCTGATTATGATATTGCAGTAAGGTACATCATGTGATCACCATATGTGATCTTCCCTGCTGACTTCCACAATCAAAGTCAATGGGGAAGCCAGTAGGAAAAGTTGCAAATTGCCCCCAGGAACTCTTATTCTGAAGTACCACTCTCAATTACCCACATTCCGTAGCATGCACCCATTTGCAGCATCTCCCACCCTTCTGTGGTCTCTGCCAGCCCTCCCACAACAACCACCACTTACCATATGCTTCTGATGGAATTCCCACAGCCATCAGTGACCTGCCCATACTGCTTAAGCACAGTACTCCTCCAGCACTGCCCAACAGCCTCTACATAACTCCTCCTGGAATCTTTATCTTTTTCTGCTTAATGATCTGCAGGTCCTGAGCTTATGCCAACACTAGGAACTCTCAGGATTGCTCTTACTAGGTGACTTGGTCACATGATGTTGTGTTTTATGACATCACTTGGTGATGTCAATCCCTAGTCCCAATAACTGCCATAACCCAAGGATTCCCTACAGTCTATCACTCTTGCCAAGTATTTCTGAACTCTTTTTTAAATAACCCTGATTTTAAAAAAAATAACAAAAATAACAAATGTAGGAAATAATATCAGATACAAAAAAATACACTATAGAATGAAAGAAAGACAAAACATTATGTTTGGAAAGATTCATCTAATCCAGCTCCCTTACTACTACATAAATGATTATAGCATCCCTGAAAGATAGACATTTGTAAAATCCACCAACTCTTAAGACAGTCTGTTCTCTTATTGAATGGATCTTACCATTTGTTTGTGTTTGTTTTGTTTGTCTGATGTCCACTCTAAATTGGTTTCCTTGTAATTTAAACCAATTGTTTCTTATCTTTTCTTCTGGAACAACTCTGAACAATACTGCCCTCTCTTTTATATGATAGCTTTTCAGATATTTGAAGACAGCTTTCATGTGTCCCCATGGTGTTTTCCTTCCAGGATAAACAAACCCAGCCTTTCCAACTGCTCCTCATATGTTTTTCCTACCAAATCCCTAGTCATCTTTGATGGTGTCTTCTGGATTCTCTCTAGTTTGTCAATGTCTTTCCTACAAAGCTATGCTTCATACTGGACTTAAAATAGAAAGAGATTCAACTTGATCTTGAGCTACACTTTTACTGATTTGCCTTTTTTTGGCAGTTGTGATGCAATACTGATACAGTACTGTTGTGATCCAATACTCTAATGTTGTAATGCAGTACTGATGCCTGTTTAGCTTTGTGACGCACCAAGACATCCAGATCTTTTTCACATGTACTCTTGTATAGTACAGTTCCCTTAGATGTTCTGCCCTTTGGTTTTTTTTTCTTCCCAAATGTAAGGAACTACATTTATCATTGTTGAAATTGATCTAACTGTTTCTGCACGTTGTTTCACCTTGTTAGGATCCTGAATCTTGATACTGTCCTCTAAGATGTTTGCTATTTCCCCTACCTTTGGGCCATTTATAGATTTGATAATTTTAATTTCTAACAACACATCCAGTGTTTTTTTTATTATGCTGAACAGCACATGGCCTGTAACAAAGCCATGTAGTATACCACTCAAAGATTCCTTATAGCTTGACATGGAACCATTAGTACAAACTCATTTGGTAAAATCTGGCACCAGCTTTGTAGGCACATAATGATAGCATACTTGAGCTCAAATGTTGCTACCTCCTCTACTAGTCTCATGAAAAAATTGTATTGAATGCTTTGCTAAAATTAAGATAGCCTATTGCATTGCATTCCTGTGGTTACCTAAATTTTCTCACTCTAACAGAAAATAACAAGTTAGAATACAGAACATAGAATAACAAGAGTTGGAAGGGAAGATAGAAGTCTTCTAATCCAATTCCTTGCTCAAGCAGGAGACCCTATAACATTTCAAACAAATGATTGTCCAGTCTCTTCTTAAAAGCCTCCTGTGATGGGGCATCCACAACTTCAGAAGGCAAGCCAAAGATGATTGTTGATTGTTCTCAGTGCTAGAAAATTTGTCCTGAGTTCTAGGTTGCTTCTCTCCTTGATTATTTCCACCCATTGTTTCTTGTTTTGCCTCTGGTACTTTCAAAAATAGGTTGACCATCTCATCTTTGTGATAACCCCTTAAATATCGGAACCCTGCTATTGTGAACTAGTAAACACTGCTACTGTTAACTAAAGTTGACTAAAAATATTATTCTTGATAAACTCTTGTGGCTCCTAATGAGCAATGCATTCTTTTCAAACTGATCGCAATCGATTATTTGTTCTAGAATTTTCCCTGGTATTGATTTCAATCTGAGCTGTATTAACCAAATCCCCTTTTTGAAGATAGCAATGAGCAACATTTACCATCTTCAGTCTTCAGTCTTCACTATGACCGCCACATAATGTGTCCACGTTCCCAGAAAGGAGCTCCCTTCAAGAGTCCTGGATGTAATGTTTAGTCTTGGAAACTTAAAGCCGTGGTGGCGCAGTGGTCAGAATGCAGGATTGCAGGCTAACTCTGCATTCCACTGCCAGGAGTTCGATCGTGATGGGCTCAGGGTTGACTCAGCCTTCCATCTTTCCAAGGTCAGTAAAATGAAGACCCGGATTGTTGGGGGGAATATGCTGACTCTGTAAACCACTTAGAGAGGGCTGTAAAGCACTGCGAAGCAGTATATAAATCTAAGTGCTATTGCTATTAAAAGTATTCATCATAGCCAGCTACTCTCTTACCATCTCTTTAACTACCTTGCATTGTCACTCTCCCCTTTTGTCAATTGTTCTGCTTAAACCTAATTGAACATGGTCCTTTCAGGAGGGAAGACTGAAGCCAAATAGGGTTGCAAGAGTTCTGATCTCTCATTGCCACTTGTTACTTATCCTATCATCTCATCTTAGCATGAGCCAGGAGGAGACCCATTCCTTCCCTTTTCTTCCTCTGACTACTAACATACTCCCAAAGATTCTTTCTGCTGCTTTTAACTTCTCTTACTGCTAAACTAAGTTTCCTTCCCAGTTTCTTTAGCCTTTCTAGTTTTCTTTTTTTTTTCACAGTTGTTACCTGCTGTTAGACCTCCTTTGTGATTATACCCATATTCCATTTATTATCCATATATCTTTTAACTGTTAGCACAATCAAAAGCTTCCTGTGCCTCTACAATGGTTTTGTAAATTGCCTCCCCTCCATTTTTCCTTAACTGGAATGGTGGGGTTTTACTTCTAGTATTTTATTTTTTAAAAGGCTCCAGGCTTTTTATGCTACTTTTGTTCTGATAAGAGCAGCCTCGTCCAGATGTGTCAAAAAAGGCAGAGTCAGCATTGCAATGTAAATCCCAGCGCTCTTGTACATATGTCAAAATCACATGTACATACAAAGCGGGGGGAGCTTGCACTGAGATGACCCTTCTACCATCTTGCCTTTGACAAAGTGAAGTGGAGCTGCTGCCCGAGGTTTTTTGTCCATTGGATCCTGCTTAGTATTTCTCCAAAGTAATTAAAATTGGCTTTCCTAAAACCTACAATTTCTTTTTCAGTAGCATCTTAAACTCCAAAGTAATCTGTTCACTTCTTCCCAAAACTCCCACTATTTTATCTTTGCTAGCAATTCTGTATTGGCTAGAATCGGATCTAAGATAGCCAATTACATTGTCTCTTCTTCCATCTTCTGGAAAACAACATGGTTAGTAAGACTTCTAAGAGATGGGGGGAGGTATGCAGTGTAAATCATTACATGTCTGGGTAGTTGAAGTCTCTCTTATAATAAAGTAATAAGTTATGCTATAATCACTCCTGTGTTTTAAGGAATATTATCATTAAAGAGAGCATGAAGAAACTGAAAAACAATAGAACTGTACTTAAAATTAAATGCTATCAAAAAACACCACTCCAAACTTTGAAATGCTGTGAGATTCTCTCTTTACGTCTATACATGTGTGTCTATGTATGTAGAGAAAATTACACTGATCTACAGTTTTTTAGGACTTTTCAGAAATAATTCTGTCCTCTCTTCATTCAGCAATTTAAATAAAGCCTTCAGTTTTTGAAAGCCTTATTTAACCCACATCATTTTCAGAATGGCAATTAACAAAAACAATGGCATTTCTGTAATATATTGGTTCTGCCAAACATTTGAAACTCTTAAGTGCACTCTTTAATCTATTAGGGTGTCGAGAACCAATTGGCATGCTGTTATGCAACATTAGCTACATTATTTAGGTGGCTCAAAAAAAGAGAAGTGTGAATACTGGGTTGTTGTTTTTTTAATGCAAGCTTCTTGCACTCTGCACCCACTTCTAAAATCAGAGTAGTAGTTTTTTATTCATGAATTAACAATCAGACTTGGGCAAAAATTATTTCTAGAAATAAGTGATTGCATTCTTATACCAGCTTTGAAGGTTTCTTTGTTGAAGCTCTTTATTTGACAAGCCAAAGAAAGCTGTTAAAACAATGAACACATTTCTGACTTCAGAGGGAAAAATAACTCCAATATAACACTCAGTGTGTGCTAAATGTTACAATTGCAGTCCAGTTAACAAATCTATCTCCATAAGGCAACAAATTTGAACTTGCTAGTTACTACACTACAGTGCAGCGCAGTGGCCTGGAGGTGAAGACACTCGCCTCCCACTCGGAAGGTTGAGAGTTCAATCCTGGGCAGTGACAGATGTTTCTCCATCAGGGCACAAACAGAAAATAAGTGCTGCGAACTCTGCTTAGGCATCAGGAAGGGCATCCAGCCAGTAAACACTCGGCTCCATTCAGTCACCCTGACCCTACTCCCAAGCAAAAGATTAGGTAAAGGAAAAGGTTCCCCTTGCATGTATGTGCTAGTCATTTCCAGCTCTAGGGGGTGATGTTCATCTCTGTTACAAAGCCAAAGAGCCACCGCTGTCCGAAGATGTCTCCGTGGTCATGTGGCTGGCATGACTAAACACCAAAGACACATGGAACGCTGTTACCTTCCCACCAAAGTGGTCCCTATACTTGCATTTTTACATGCTTTTGAACTGCTAGGTTGGCAGAAGCTGGGACAAATAACTGGAGCTCACTCCATTACACGGTGCTAGGGATTCGAACCACCGAACTGCCAATCTTTCTGATCAACAAGCTCAGCATCTTAGACTACTGAGTAGTATTAGACTACTAAGACTACAGCATCTTAACCACTGTAAAAAGGGGGGAAAATACTACATCATCAGAAAAGGGTTGTGTCATGCTGAAATGTTACCATTTCCATTTTTCTGCATGATATTGAAGATCAGATGAAAATTTCTCTGGCCCTCAGTTCTTTCATACTAAAATGAGAAGGAAGCAATCACTAACATTTCTAAGCAAATGGACAAGCATATCTTGAAATAAAAATTACTGCTTAAGTTTTGCTACTCTGCTTTGGGTACTCAATGAAGTTCACAATGGAGTTATATCAATATTTAAAATATTTTTAAAGACAAATCACATCAGTCTTACATCCCCCATCAAACATGACATTCTTTTCATTTCAAAGTTGAACAACAGCTACAGTGGCAAATTGCAGAAAGGGAAGTTATATCAAGGGAAGGAGTATTAAGAATAAAGAAGATTACCAGATAAGATGCTTTGTGGGGATGTTAGTAAGACAGTCTAATTTGTGCTATTGTTCAAATTAATCCTGTGAGTTCTCATTTATACATAAGGAGAATATGAGAATTTCTATAAAGGAATATAAAGGATGCATGTACATGGATTTGCAGAGCAAGTATACGATACGTTATAGACTCGTGATGGCGAACCTATGGCATGTGTGCCAGAAGTGGCACGCAGAGCCACTTCTTCTAGCATGCGAGAGGTTGCCTGGAAGAGCCCCACTGCGCATGCGCGTGCGCCGCCTGCCCGCCAGCTAATTGTTGAGTATCTGGCACACATGCCTGGGGGGCTGGGGCGCAAGAGACGCACGCATGTGCACACACCCAGGGGGCGCACGGGTTTTTTTCGCATGCATGCACAGACACATGGCACATGGGGGGTCACATGTGCATGTGCAGAGATGCACAGGCATGGGAGGGTTGCACATGCATGCGCAGGGGCGTGGGGGAGACCCATATGCATTGCCTTCTGGGTGCTGGCATGCGAGCACGAGCACAATTTTCAGCACGGGAGCCCAAAAAGGTTAACTGCCATTGTTATAGACAGTGCACATAAGAATTTTTCAATCTAACATCCAACAATAATAACACAACTTGTCATGTTACAAACTTCTTGTTTCTCATGATGCCCCACTTTTTAATGTTCTTATATAGCTTTGATAGCAGTTTAAAAAGTAGAAAGTAGATGACACTATTCATCAAGATCATCTCTGTTACTAATATTTCTATACAGGCCACTCTGAGTATTGTATGAATACTCCTGCAGCAGAACGATAAGTGCATATTGCAGAAATAAAGGTTTGATAAGGGATAGTCTGAATCATGTCAGGATGAGGAGCAGGAAGAAAAAAGTGATCAATTTCTTACCAAGTAGGTAATAAAATAAAATAAATGGCTTGCTTGCTTGTGATTTAGCTGACCCAATGATTCTGGCCCTGTGAAGCCTGTTAACAGTGAACAACCAACATTTCACACAGTATCATTATTGATTCTCAGTGCCCCCCTTGAATGTTTAGAAAATAATGGAGGTGTAATATGTTGAATGGCTATGATTCCCATTCCTCTTTTTTTCTTTTTTAATAGTATACCTCTATGTAATGTATTTTAAAGTTATTTCTTGTGTTTTCAAGTAGCTTAACAAAGCACTCCTAGCACAGAAACACAGAATAAGTACTTGGAAAATCTCTGCATCCACATTGACTGCCAGCATGAGTGCATCTTCAGAAGAACTCAAGCTGAGATTTTTATACTTGAGGTAGAGACTCATCTGAAGGCACAGCTGAATGTGGATTTTAGGGCTTCAAATTCGAAGACAAAAAAAAATGCTTTGGAGCATGTGAAGATGCTCACAATGCACCCATGTGAAGCATCTTAATGCTGCTGTGCTTTTTTTTCTAGGCTTCTCCTCAATTGTAATAACAAACAATTGCAGCTGTCAGTTGCCGTTACTAGAATGGCAAGTAGTTTCACTTTATTTATACGTTTATGTGACCCTAAAATATCTACTTGATAGGACTCAGGTCTTATAGTACTACTCTTACTAGGTAAATTGCCATTTAACCAAATTTGGTGGTTTAGGTAAACCTAATCAAGTCCTGCTCCTGTAGCTCCTACCATTGTCAGTCTGTAGGATCTGGGGTTTACAAGCAAGAAGAGTTGTTCTGCCCTCACTATGCATTGGTCTGTGTGCAGCTTGACATGCAGCTAAATTCACCTATCCTCCAATAAAACAGACCATGTGCGTAGATCTGAATGGTTTATTGAAAGAACAGGATAAGGTGAAACCAGGGAAAATAGGAATACATACAATGAGAACTAAATACAAGATAGGCAATACTGAGTTACTGCACTTGTTTTGAGAGTGCAGGCTGATGGGTAATGGGGTGGAGTCAAACAATATACTTGGCATTTGTCTCTCCGGCCACTAGACAGGCTAGAGCAGGGTTCTCCAACCTTGGCAACTTTAAGCCTGGCGGACTTCAACTCCCAGAATTCCCCAACCAGCAAAGCCCCTGGGCTAGAGAGCAACAACAGTATATAAAGATCACATGTTGGGGCATATTTATCCCTCTGGCCACTAGATGGGGCTAGAGAACAATATCAGTATGTAAAAGTTATATACTGGGGCATGACAAGAGTTGTTCAAATTCTGCTTCTCACAACAGGCCAAGATATTCATTTCAGATTCACAGAACACATTTAGCTTTAGTTGAACTTAGTGAAAGGGAAGTAGAAATATGAGCAAAAGTTGTGCCTCTTATGATGGATATCAATAAATGGCTGTAATTATTTTTCCTTTGAGTTCTTTCTTTTACGTGAGTCAAATATGAAGTTACAACAGAAACATGGAAAATGATGTTCAACCTGAGGGAAAAATATATGCATGAGGATGGGTTCCTTTTTTTTTAAAGCAAAGTGCCAGCAACTTATTTCTGTCATAATTAGAAGACATTTAAAGGCACAGCTCTTCTGTGTCTAATTTCAGAAATGGTATATGTGTGAGAAAATGGAGCAGGAAAACATCGCTGAATGATCTCCCAGGTATATAAACTGTCTGGAAACAATAAGCCTGTTTGGGAAAATTACTGGGGGGGTGGGGGGAATGGACAAAAACAAGTAACACATAGAATTTCTCATGAAGCAGAGGAAGAAGTTGAAGTCAGTTAAGGAAATGGTCTGAAAGAAAAAGAAAGATGATTGGTGAGCAAAGTTGGATTTAAAGAGTTTCAGACTGCTGGTGGTAACCAAGTTCTGCGATGAAATAAAGATCACTGAAGAGGGCTTCTGGCTAAATGAAAATCACCAGAGACGGGAGAGGAGGAATCAGTCTATCCTTCATAAGTTTCCTGAGGGAAAAGATGACCAAGGCTCTACTAGCCACAAGACACTGACTGCCAGCTGGATTTTATCTGAAGCCCATGGTTAATACTAAGGGGAATTCACTTATAGCTGCACACATAGCTACATTTCAGAATAGACACTATTGTAATAGTAACAGAAGCTGTTCTATTGCAAGCAAGGAGATAGCTGAGCTCAGAATGGTACAGGAATTAGGCAATAAATCAATTTACTGCATACCAACTTTCTTTGCTGGCAGGCAAACAAGGGACAAGGGAATCTGAAGATCAGTTCATTTGCTTTAGCTGCAAGTCACAGAATTATCTAGCCGTAAAAGTCAAACTCGGAGAAACCAAAGTTTTTCTATCTTCAAAATGTCACAAATAAAGAAAAAAAATTGAACAGCTTCACAGGATCTTTACATGCTGTGTTTTGTCTGTTTGATCCCAAGAATTTCCACATACCTGCTGACAATGGGGTTTTGTGAAAAGGAATCTTTTCAGATTTCATGGGGTAAAAATGATTAATGAAATTACCTGTTTGGTAGGTAATGCTAGGAAAACTGTAGAAAGAACTCTTGGCAAGAAACACACCCAGTTTCAGAGAATTAGATGTAGGGAGTTTGAAGCTAAATTTCTTTAAATCTTTGATTCTTCTCACATAATTCTAATCTTATTGGTTTGGGATTAAATCAAATATGATGTGTGGAGACAAAGTTTTCAGATTTCAGAGAGAGAGAGATGCAAGTGGGAACATGTGAGCAGTATTTTGATTCACATGAAATTATTACTGTTCACCTACCACTTGTAATTTGATTGGGAAATGATCCCTACAATCATCTATTGAATTATTGTTGATCTCTTAATTCTCTCCATTTTAGAGTTTTACAAACAAAAAGTAAATAAATCTTTCTTTCCTTGACACTCCATCTACTTAATAGTCCCCAGTTCAATTCAGATAAAGTTTTAGGAATTTGATTATGTAGATTCCCAAAGTCAATATGAAGATGCCCACTTTCAGTTAGTGTTTAAATGAATCCAGTTTGTGTTTCCACTTCTGAGGCTGGATATCATTTCTGAGTTAGGGATCCATCGTCTTGTTCTTTGTAAATGTGTCAATGGCACGAAAGAAATAGCTAACATAGATTTTTCAATTGCAAGCTTTTTACTAGGCAATATACTACTAGTCATTACAGCAATCCAACAAGATGACAAGGTTTATGCAATCAGTAAAAGAAAATGCTTGCTTTTGTAACGTGGAATATAGACTTTGAGAACAGATGTGAGACGAAATGTTAATGAAAAGTAATGAAAGTTTTCCCTCCTAGAATTTGGTGGCATTGCAATATGGTCTATGACAGAATTCCCCAACATTTCTGGCTTTGTGGACTGGTGGGGGGTGGGTGGGTATGGGGATCATTCCATGCAAGTCACTGGGAAATGGAGTGTGTGCAGACCACACTTACCCACTGCTCATGCAAGTGGGAATGCACATAAATGTGTTTGGCCACCACTTCCACGGCCCGGTTCTGAATGGCTCATGGCCCAGTAGTGGTTGGGGACCTCTGGTCCATGGCATAAGCATGCTAAAGGGCACTTGGAAAATTCTAATGGGGATACATTGAAGTATGGGATGTCCTATACAGATGTGGAGGTATTAATCGATTTTTTAAAGTTGGAATGAAAGATGGTGATTTCCTTAGACTTTATGAGTTGGGCATTTTTTTTGACTTTTGATGTGTGTGTCTGAGATTCATCATTACTAGGCTAGGCAGAAGTGTCTTGGGGGGGAGGGGAAAGAGAGGGGGAGAGAGAGAGAGAGAGAAAGAGATATCATATGAGTGATATGGCATCAGCTCTTTGTTTTCTTCAAATTCCCACTCAACATGTGACATTGATAGGTAGACATACATACAACCTGGATGTTATTTTGGAATTATTTTCTTTTAAAGTTTAAATAATAATGCCAGTAGACCTCAAGATTTTAGGGGGCTGGAGAACTAGTGAGGTGGCCCTTTTATTACCAACATCACCTTTTACTACTTGTTTTTAACTTTGGTTTGTAGCTTTTAATTTTTAAAAAAATAATACAATAATTGATTTAAGTATGTATTGATTCTTTTATCTTTGTTATATGTATACCCTGTGTTTGCAAGATGTGCAGCTTGATAAGTTGGACTAATAAATAAAATATAGATACCTATCAACTGGAGAAATGTAAAATATATAAATTTAATGTATACTTATATTTAATTTGTACCAATAATCCAATGAAGTCCAGTATCATGTTTCTCAAACCTTACAAACCAGATGGTTTTTAGGAGTCTTACCCTGGAAATATCAAATGTTTAATATCAGGGAATTCAACTGTAAAACATGTCAAGTTATAAACAGACAAGCTAAAATGTGGCTGACTAGTTTGTAACAATGTATTTTACAATCTGAAATTAGTATAATGTAAAGGTCCTTAAGCATCTCTCACAAAACCCCTAGATTCTCCAAATAATTTGGGGGTTCCAGTTACCTACAGAATTTCAACCAGATCTGCTTACTCTAACTTTCAATAGATAACGAGCTTTGCAATGACCTAAATGAAATGTTCTCAACCCACCCAGCGGGTTATGCACACCATAACAAATAATACATTGCAACATATTACAATATATTTTGCAACAATAAATTGAAAACCAGTAAATGTTTGTGGCCTAGATAGGTAACTGTATTTTTTAAATGGTCCTTCAACACATTCTTAAAGTTAGGTTTCAGGAAAACTCAAAGAGAAACCATCTTTAGGTTTCCAATAGTTGTAATATTTGGGCTGGACATTCAAGAGAGCAGGCATCCATTTGATATCTGGGTACAGATTCTCCAACTAAGAACATTTGGTGAGAAACGGCATATGCCCTAAGCATTTTTTGTGAATATCACTTCTGAAAAATCCTCCAAGAAGCCTCCTTAGGTTGTCCCAGAACAAGAAGAACTAGGCACTTTTTCTTCAAAGCTATTCAAACAATGAATATGTCAGGGAAGTCAAGTCAAAAAAAGACCATCTTCATTATTTCCTCTAAGAGTCTACATGGAGGCTACAGCTAGATTACTGGGGGTAAGTTTAAAATTAAATGCAGAAAACAAATGGAATCAGAGCAATCAAAAGAAGACCCAATACAGTAGCTCTTACACTGATTGCTTAAATTGCTGGGTCTTGATTGAAAAGATTGTACATGTTCAATTGTTCTAAAACTCAGGAGCCAGGGACTTATGTAGATCGGGAATTTTTGAGCTAAACCAACATAATTTGGCATTTCCTTGGCTCTGTCAAATAAAGAATTAGTGTTTCTTAAACCACAGCTGCTTGCATGTTCCAGATATATTGGGGTTACTTTTCAGTCATTCCATTCAAGTAACATCTTTTTGGACCACATTCAAGTTTCTCTACACAGGAAAGACCTTTGTTAAGTGTTATTCATTCCACTACCAAGAAAAGATTTTGTATTACCCTCCCCTCCCCTCCTTTCTTAAAATCTTACACCAATATATAGAATGGTTAATATTTTCTTAAATCACAATAATGATGACCTAAATGTAAATTTAGTACTTTTGTAAAAAAAAAAAAAGCTGTCTTTTTATAGAGAAATCCATTATATACAGTACATGTTTATTCAGGAGTTCCACTGACTTCAGTGGAGCAGTCTATCTGGTAAGTATATACAGAATTGCAACTTTAATGTCATGTTCCCATTTTTTTTGCAGAATCTCATAAAGGGAAATTCAAACAATGAGCCTTAAATGTTTTAAAATGGTAAAGTATTAGCTAAAATTATTTAAGTTGTTTCAAATGCTTTGGATGACTTGTGTACTAACTTCCAGACTGTTGTATAGTAAAAGTCAAGATAGAATTGTTACGAATAAGATTTAAAATTAATAAAGTCACAAACTAAATTGGTTTCCCTGCAGTTAAAATAAGTAAGGACTATAGACTGAGTTTATACATAGAACCGGTATCATATTTTTGGTTTGTGTCACTCTAACTCTAACTGGGTTTGTGAACCCCAACTCTGATTTGTTCATTAATCTTGGTTAAATCATATAGTTATCATAACATGAAAATTAGTTTTTAGACTTGTGCATGAAAAAGCCTAGAATCATATTTATTAAGTAATAACACTTTGAATTTCTGAAATAAGATATGTGGAAGATAAGTCCAGTTAAGACCAGAAACATCATCTAAGCTAAAAACTCCATTGTTTTCATTCTAACCTCATAGGAACAATCTGGTTATTTGGTGTGAATGATCTGTATTTTGATAGTTTGGACATAACCTTGCAAATGCTTTGTATTCTATAACTTTAATCACCCTTCCCCAATCTGATACCCTCCAGACGTATTGGTCTGTTTATGTGTGCAATCAGCATGGTTGAAATACCTAGAAGGCATCAATAGTAAATAGCTACCATGTACTATCAATCTCTGGTTTCAACTGCAGGTTAAAATTAACGATATCAATGCAAACTGTAGTATTGATATGTTTGCCTTTGTTGAACAAGCCAAAGTAGCTTATTTCATGCATAATGTTGAACTGTGATGGGTAGATTCACACCACCTTCAATCAAACCAAATAAATCAAATGTTGCCTTAGCCTTGCCGGTGAATTGGGCATCTATGGCTAGAAAAATACTCTCAGCCAACAACAGAATGGATTTGCTCCACTTTAGACTTTCCAGAAGACCATAAAAATTGCTTTATCCTTCTTTCTACTTCAAGTGTTAGGGTGGTTCCATAATATCACAGAAGCCAGGAAATTCCACTCCATAAGGCTGGCAGATGCACAGAACCACAGTTTATGACTAAGGATAAATACAACCTGCAAATAAACGGAAACAAAGCAAAATGAGGATAACTTTAAATAGCTTGTATTTTTCCCTTCCCTTGCCAACATTCAGTTTGTGTTTGTTTATGCAATCCTGAAGGCACAAAAGAAAACTTCATTTCCTAGCAAATCAACATTATGGTTTCAGCGCAATGAAACATGAATTTTTATCTACACTAACTGCAAAATATTGGCTGGGTCTTCCAGGACATGTGGCCATTTTCTGAATACAACCAACAGTTTGGAAAAGTCCTTAAATGTGGTAATGTGAGCTGTTAACAAATTACTACAATGAAACGGTTACATCCATGTCTGCTAGTTCAGGAGGCCAATGAAATTCAGCAATAAATTATCCTTTATAAAGTAGATATTCTGTTGTACAGAATGTTTTCTTGCAGCGCAGTAATAAAATAACACCCAAATAAGACTGACATACAGAGATTTTAACAATATGGATATCTACCATCAACAGAGGACTGTTTTTTTTTAAAAAAAGTTTTCATGTAAACTCCCTTTTTACAACCCTGTAATCCCTTAATTTGGGGTAGAATTGGGGTGACTGGATGGAGCTGAGTGTTTACTAGTCAGATGCTCTTCCTGACAACACACGGAGTTCACAGAAGATATTTTTTCTTTGTGTCCTAGGAGAGAAACATCTGCTATTACCTAGCATTGAACTCTCAATGAGAATATTCACCACTAGGCCACCACCACTCTTTCATGTAAAGGTAACATAACATTGTACAATACAATACAATGATAAATGAAAAAAAGAAATCCCACTGATTGTTAAATTATTCTGTTGGATGCAAAAACAGTTCCTCTCTCAGAATTAGTGGGCTTTATTACACTGATTCAACGGTGTGAGAAAAACAAGTTGAAGAATCCTAGCCAGGCATCTGGAGACTGGGTCCCAAATTAAATTTGCCTTTCGCCAAACTAGACAGTTTATTTAGGGTAAGCATTCCCAACACTGACTAGTTGTAGCTCTCCACAATTTCAGAAAGAGGTCTTTCCTAGACCCATCTGGAGAAGCCAAAAAATAAAAATTTTCTAACATTTTTAACCATGACCAATAATTGATCAATGTATATGGAATAAAAAAAATAATGTGGCCCATCAATAGTTTTTGAGCGGTGTCAGATTTCAGAGGCACAGTGCTTTTCCAGTTTTGGTTTATTTTGGCATAAGGACACTAGATACTTAGATGCATTGGGCAATATGCATATTTATTCACAAATAGATAGGCAGAGCCCAGATGGAAGCAAAACAATGAACACTTTCATAGCTTCTCCAACCTTCACTGCTGTACCATCAGATTTATAATGGCCAACTGTTATCTGAAGACTCTGTATAGGGTCTGTTAGTTTGCCTTTTTCTCAATTCTAACTTTTTTTCCTTTGAAAAGCAATATAGCACATCCTTTTCTATAAAAGAAATGGAGTGAGAAAAAGGTATGTCCCATTCACTTGAATGTATGTACATTTAAGAATAGCATTTAGTCCTTTCCTTAGCTAGTTTTTAAAAGTCAATAGACAATACAGACAATACAGTTAATCTGTAAAATCAACTCAAGAATAAGGTTGTTTTGTTATTTTTCCTTAATAAAAAGAGGCACTATTCACTATTTTGCTAGATCTATTTACAAGTCCAAAATTCTAGGCAGATAGTTGCCTTAGGCAACTATCACTACAAAAAGACTCATTTCTAAGGTTATAGGATCTTATATGAACTGCAACCCATCCACTTTAACAGTCCTACAATAGGCATTCAGTTGAACTACATCTTGCAGTCCCCCTGGGCTTTATAGAGTGGTTACATGGAAATTCAAATAGTAGCTTTAAAAGTAAATCTTCTCATTCATATGTAGGATAAACTGCACCTACTGATTTTTTGCCCTGCTAACCAACAATTAAACATATATAGTTAAACACACACAATATATTCCTCTCCTTTGCAGAGGCAGGAAGGAAAAATCAAAATATTTCATCAAAATTTCATGAAAAAAAGGAAAACATAAGTTTAAAAAATAGAAAAGAAAAACAAAAACCACCCAAACCTGGCACAAATGGCACAACCCAGGAGAAAGAAATTCCAGCTCTTCTGCTGGGAAGATGAAAATTTGCTTTTATATTTAAGTGGAATGCCATTTTTTCTCATTTTAATTAGTACAGCAATCTGAGAAGTATTTATACGCTAATTAAATTGAGTAGGAACCTATTGAATATGATTTTTCACAAATCATCTATTATGGTATACCAAATACCATAGCCAAATTACTATAGTAGAAAACAATTGAATGTCTACTAGGAGGTTTCTAAAGTAATAAAATGGGACTTCCAGGGAGTGAAAAAAACAGTATTTTAGAATAAATATATCACTTGGCAATACTTTTATTAGGATCAATACATATATTTTAAAATATTTCCTAGTTTACTAAACCCCTTTAGCTGGCCAGGTGCTATATAAAGGAGGAAATAGAAAAAAAGTACAAAAATTGTCTCACTCCTAGTCTTAAACCTAAAGATTAGGTCTATGTTTACACCCTGGGCTAAATCATGATTTGGATTTAATCATAGTTTGTTAAATTTGCACTAAATTAATGAAACATGGATTACAAGTCATAGAGGGAGAATTCACACAATATAATTAAACAAAAACATATTATGGCTTTGTACAATTTGAGGAATTTATGCATCTGAAGCAAAGCACATTGGCATCACATGTACCTCAATGTAATTATGCAAACAGTGCAAATTGGGTAATTTGTATCTCCAAAATTTGAGTTCCATGATGATGGCAAAAATTATACAGCAATTTGCATGATGGTGTCACGGACTTACATGTTGATACTTGCCCCCCCCTTAAAGATGGCCATGTTTATGAACTTGGTTGATTTGAGAGCAATTTCTCTGTGGGATTCATGTTTCCATTTTTAAAAGGTTATGGAATAAAGATAAAGGGTCAATCTCACCATTGAAAACACACCTCATTTTGTGAGATTCCTCTTCAGTCTTCTGAGAAAGCACCAATCTCTTGTTGAGAAAAGGGCAGAGGAAAAAAAATCTAGCAATCTTGTAGCAGCTATGTACCATAGCTAGGGTTGTCCAGCCAGAAATGGAACGCAATATAGCGTAACCAGATATATTCAGATTTAATTCTTACACAATAGCAGATGCATACAGGATCATAGCTTTAAGGTGAAATCTAAGCATATTTGCTCCAAAATTAAGAACACTGACATTTTCATAACCTTGTAACTTCCAGAATCTCAAGTGCCTCAACTCCAAAACAGATTCTGCCAGATTTAGTTCAACTGCCATATGCACCAAGCCTATTTTTCTTGTTTTTTAATACACACACACAAACACACATATACACATACACACACACATACACACACACACATTCAAAATTGTCTACCAAGGCCTGTTCCATTTATACTTAGGTTACACCTCAGTTACAGTATTTATCACAGCTATAACACTTTTAGCATATCACATGCAGGCTATTAGTTTTATTTATTTTACACTAGCAAACCTAGTTAAACCAAGAGAACGATTCTGTCAAGGTTGCCCGTAGATGAATATGCCTGGAGTGAGGGGAATTTAAAAAAAAATCTTAATTCAACATTTCCTTCCAACCGAGCGCCTATTTTATAACTCTACTTGTCAGTTTACTCTTCCAGCGCGGTGATAGCTTCAGTGTTAGGCACACAATAGGCTTTACTTTCTCAGGTGCCCAATTTCAACTGGAACTTCCGTACTTAAAAAAAAAGCACGTTTGGCTTACACACATACACACACACCCTCCGCCCGCTTCCCCCTCCGCACCATTTTTAAAGCCTCGTCCGATTGTCCTGCATTCTAAAATACAATTGTTGCTTCTTTTAATAGGAATTTTAACGCTCTGCCGCCGTCGGCGAAAGGGGGTGGGAATCCTTTTTCGACTACACTCGGAGATCGACTAGGCTTCCCTGGCCGGAGCTCAGCGCCTGGTACGGTTTGGCTCAAAGGGCAGTCGCAGTTGCCCTGAACAGGTGGTCAGAGCAGGAGGCGGTTCAACAGGTGCAGCTTCGCTGTCATGAAGTCATGGGCCGAGCTGCACCTGTGGCACTTCCCAGCCGCTGCTGAAGCGGCGGGGACTGGGAGGACGAGGGCCACCCCGCAGCCTTCTAGCAAAGCTAAAGCGTTGCTCTAGGCGCTCTTCAACCTCGCCTCGAGGGCTATAGCGAGCAAGTTCCCACTTTGAAAGCCGGCCATGGGTGAGAAAGCGGGAACTTAGCCCTTGGGAGACCCGCGACCTCAGACTTAGGAGACCACATGTTTATCAACTGGTGAAGCGCTGGCTGGAATGAACAGGAAACCCGAGCGGTTTCGGCACCTGGCTTTTGTTATGTACGTGTCTGGCCGCCTCAAGGAAAAGTGTGCCTGGGATTCCCTTTCTAATGCCGCGGAGAAAAATTAGGAAACCTAACGCCTTCCTCACATCCTCCACTTTTTTTAAAGCTCCCTCTTCTCTTTCCCAATACATAAGCATCAAAGCGCAGCCACGGCGGGCAGGAGCTTGAATCTTAACGCTCCCGTTACAGCCGAGGCTGCCTGAGAGAGAGAGCCAGAGCGAGAGCTGAAGCGTCTTCCCGAGAGCGGGCGGCAGGAGGCGCTGGCGGGTCCGCTCTAACGGGCTCTGATGGGCTCCTTGCCGAAATGAGTCCCTCATTCCCGTCGCCGAGGCGCTAAGAAACGGAGGGACGGACGCGCGCCGAGCGAGCGCTCACAGCTCCTCCTTTCGCGGCTGAGCAAAGTAACTCCGATGGAGTAAGAGTGCAGCCGCGATCGCAGAAGCCAGAGCGCCGGGCTTGAGCGTGTGGGCGGGGAGGGAGGGGGGGAAAGAAGAGCATCGCCGCACCGCCAGCAAAGAAGAGAAGGAGGGGAAAAAAACACTGTTGCCTTTCCCTTCTTCTTTCTTTCCTTCCTTTCCCGACCAGGCAACAGGAGGCTCCGGGAAGGCGAGAGGTTTCCTTGCGGCTCTGGGCAGACACCGCCTGAGCAAGAGACTCCTGGTATAAAGTTATCCAAAGTCGCTATGGCCCCGGAGGCTGGAGCCCTCGGCTTACTGGCGGCGATCGTCTCCTTCGTCGCGCCCTCGGCTGCCTTCCTGGGAGCAGCTCGTGGCCAGTTCTCGGCAGGTAAGGACTTGCTCCGTGCCAAGGCGTCCCGTTTCTATGCGGGGAGGGAGAGAGAGAGAGAGAGAAGGAGGCCGCCTCTTCCTTTGCCTCTCTTGGCTTCTCCGGCTGGGTGCCCAGTGAGGGGAATCTTTGGGGTTCGAAGAGCTCCCCGCCAGTTGGAAGAGAGGGGAGGCGGTGGAGCTTGTACCGAGGAAAGGGTCCCATTAGAGAAGGGGGGGTTTCTTTCCTGGATGATTCCGCCACATTCCTCAGATTAGGAAAGGAGGGTGCCCAGCAGCCTCGTGCTTGCAATGGAGAGGTCCCCCCCCCACTCCTCTCCCCGAAAAAGGCTAGCCGTTCGGGCTTCTCCCTCTTGAGTTGCTTCGGAGGTTGGAGAAAGCGGAACGCCGCGGTGCCTTCCTTCCAGAATCCCACCTGGCGCGTTCAAGAGCGAGAAAGAGCATTGTCGACTTTCGTTCGCCCTTTCCTCAAATCACCCTGGCACCGGCTGGCACCGGCGGCCGCGGGATGGGGCTCTTTGTGTAAAGAAAATCACTGGAGTTTCTGCATCTTGGAACTGGAGAGGGGTGGGGGGGGGAGAGAAGAACTAGATAGAGTTTGAAGGGACCCATTAGATCATCGAATCCAACCCGCTGGCTCGGTGCAGGAATCCACCAGGGCTTCCCAGAGGCTGCACATTTTCGGCTTCTCACGCCAATCGTCGACCTCTCGCCTGGTCAGTTGCCCAGATCCTGTTTACATAGCCTTGGCTCGTTATATTTTGGAATGTCTCCTTGGCTTTGTTAGTAGAGATGGGGACCCATTGCGAGAGGTGGGGTGGGGGCTGCTTTCTGCATGGTCGCGGCAACACATACACACAGAGGCACAAAAGGAATCCTAAGTTTTCCCGGAAGCTTTTGCTAACTTCTTTGTATCTAAAGTGGAAAGGAGCCGACGAGGGACAACTCTGCTGCTACACTCGCTTCGTATAACCGGAGTTTTGAAGGGAAGGTGGTGCTTTAGGGCTACCACCTTCCCTTCCCTTCCCCGGGATCATTTTAGCAGCTCCTTCTCCTTTCAAGGGGAAGGGAAAGAGTTAACACTTTGGCGCGGTTATCAGGCTTTTCCTAAAGCAAACAAACTGCACCCAGCAGCGACGGGCCGATACCTCCTTTCTTCTGTTGACTTTACTGTCGGCTAACTTTTGGCTCGGGGGGTGTGTGTGATCTCGGCGGCAGCGACTTCGGGTGGAATGGCTTTGGACGCACAGACTCCCCTGCACAGACGTTCAGAAATAACTTGGCATGTGTTCTGGTTAGCGAGCGCCTTTCAGCCTCGCCTTTGTTTCTGGAAAAAACGGTGATTAAGCGCCAAGGAGAAAGTCATCTGAAGGCTTTGGGGTGGGTGGGTGGGTGGGGGAGAGGAATGCAAGTTGACAGCTACAAAAGCGAAATGCTGAAAGTCCCAACAAACCTGCTTGCCCGGTTCGAGGGATGGTGCCTATAGACATCCCAGGAACGGTACTGGCTGTAACCACATCCTTTTGTCTGGAAGGAAAAAGCAGCCGTTCGGGTTTGCAACAGCCTGCGAACTCGTAAAAAAGACCCCTTTGCAAGCTTCCTCCCCAATACAGATTCATTTTAGAACTTACTGAGAGTGTTTGACCTCTGACACTGTTTCTTGTGTTTTCTATGTAAGATCAGAGAAACAGCCTGTCTTAATCTAGTTGGACTGCCGTGCAGTCTTTTCTGTAGAGAGACAGAAAGTTGGAGATGGCAGGATTCTTATGCTACTCAAGTCCATTGAGTTCCAGGGACCTTCTCTGTGTGTAATTATGTTGTAAAAAAGCCCCTCTAATAAACACAAGCTATGTCTATACATTGAATTTTGAAATGAATTTTCTCCTTCCCTTCCAAATGTTTGCCAAGACTGACATCTCGATACAAACTTTTGAAATGGTTAGCTGTAGATTGCTATGATTGAAAGATATTTATGGAGTGTGTTTTTAACAAATATAAACAAAAAGGTCTTATGAGTATTTTGTCAATATTCTGAGGAAAAAAATTGAGCTATTTCCATTTCTTTTTTTTTAATGCAAAACTTTTCTTTTTTTAGTGCCAGTAGTTTTGTTGTGTTGTATGCAGTCAAAGACAAAGGGATAATGTATCCTGCATTTGCCTTAAGTTACATGCTTTCTCTATCTTACTAGCTATGCTAAATCACCTACCGTTTTTTAGTCATCATTTAATCAGGCAATTAAATTTTTTTTAGATATTTCCATTTCAATGCCGAAGCAGTCAAATCTGTGGTGTGTATTTTATAGCTTTTATTTGCACATTCTGTTGCTGCTCTTTGTATTTCAGTTTTTGTTTTTCATGTACTCTTTCCCCAAGGAAAGTTATGATAACTGCATATTCTACAAGTATAACATTCTTTGTAGCTTAGAATGTAAAATAAGGGACCAAGGTTACATCAGTATCCTGGAATTTTATTAGGTGTGGTGACAGGAGGAAAACACACATACACAAATGAAAGGATTCTTAGGGGCTGATTCACAGACCACCTGCGACAGGACGAATTAAATTAACTGCCAGCAGTCTCTGAATTGTCCTTTTTAAAAAAAAGAATAGATCACTACAATAAGTTGGACATATTTTTCTGGTATTGCTGGACTCTCAGTATTAAACACTATCTGCCCTTGACTTTAGGTATCTGACAATCAAATTGAAATGCTGTCAGCTGGCCATTTATTAATACAGACTTCTAAGTTTGAAGAAAAAGATACAATTTTGAGAGATGCCACAAACTGTAGCAGTGCAAGACTAGGGTTTTTTTTGAGTTTAGGATATACAGCATAATGTGGCCTGAAGTGACCCTCTATAATTTTGTGTAATGTATTCTCTTCAACTTTGTTCTATGTATTGTTAAAAATGTACTGATGTCTGAAACAAAGACCTAGAGATTGTGTAAATCAATTTTGGGGAACACTTATTTCTCTAATAAATATGGAACAAAAGAAATAAAAGACAGCAGGATTCCTTTTTTTATTCCAACTTTGTTATTTCATCAAAAATTACCCTCAATATTGTTTTGAATGGACAATTGGACAAGCACTGTATAAATATACTAGTATTCTGTATGATTATGCAAATGTTTAGTACCATACATTTATCATGAAGCTTTTACATAGTAACTCCTTTCATCTGATTATAAGGAGCTCATTCTCATTCTTGTCTAGAGCTCTGTGTTTAAAATTATCAGATTCCATGTAAATGTTGACTGTCTTGATCATCAATTAATTAACATTTTTAATAATGTCAGCAATGCCTTCAGTAGCTCAGTGATGTGAGCACATTAATTGAAATTGTATTATAGTCTTTAGTTTAATTCCTGAATCATTTGTTGGCATATTCAGAAGTAGCATAAAAATATAGTGCTGCTTTTTTAAAATTAGATTGTGTAGGAGATTGTATGGGTTCTGGCCCTAAATATAGTTCACAAAATTCTGTGAAACTGGCTCTTTTCCAAATGACTTTTTCCTGTCATCAGTTTCTCTTCAGAGATATTTAGTGTGAATAAAAAGGTAAAGGAGTCTATAATAGTCGTAGCTGACTTTAGGAGGCAGTGCTTATCTCTGTTTCAAGGCCATTGAGCCAGCATCGCCCAAACACATTTCCGTGGTCATGTGGCCAGCATGATGTCTTGGAATGCTGCTATTTCCCTACCAAAGTGGTACCTCTTTATCTACTTGCATTTGGATGCTTTTGAACTACTAGGTTGGCAGGAGCTGGGGCAAGGATGGAAGCTCAACCCGTTGCCCCCAATGCTTGGGTCTCCAATATGAGCTGTCAGCTTTCCAGCTGACAAGCCCAATGTCTTAACTGCTGAGCCATCATGTTGCCCCGTTTAGTATGAGTACAGACAGGAAAATAGAGATAAGGCAAGATGAAGTGGTACTGATTATGGGGGATTGGCCACTTCTTTTATTACTGATTATGCGGATCACTTCTAACAGTAGAGAAGAAAACTGCAAATCTCTTAACAGTAATGTAGGGTTTTTTTTTTACTAATTAATCTGAAACCTAGCACAACAGTAGACTTTAAACAAATGTAAAACAAATATAATTCTAATTTTACTGGGGAAGGTGAGTTTAATTGGAAATGATACGATCTAGTTTGACAAGTTCTAATACAGGATTTTCCAAGCAAACAAAACTTAAGACAATTGAAATATAGTTATTGTGCTTGAAAGTATAAGTTTCTGCCAGCTGATTTAGACATTAGTCTACTCAGTAGTGTTTCTTTAAATGAAACACTAACACTCGATGGTAACAGAAGTGATAAATTTGATCTTCTCACTGGGTCATGACCTTTTTAACTGCTCTTTTTTTAGCCTTGTATCTGATAGTGGGTCCATTTCATAGAATTGGCAATATGTTGATAACTGCATGTTACCGGAGTAGCCAACTCAGTTGATTACAAATCCACTTGTGTTCTCTATGAACATAAAAGCTTGTCCCCTAAATAAAGTAATAGAAGGAAGCTTATGGAATAAGACATTCCCATTCTGATCCTTTAGCAAGACTTTTGTGGAGTAGAGGAGGAAGTGGGCAAGTCATGTGACCCATAAGGTTTATCTAAACCAATCAGAATGGATCACCTGGATTGGTTACTGGTAAATTACAGAGTATTGTGTACATGTGGTTTCTATATAATTTGTTTCACACATGTTAAATCATGGTTTGTTTAATCATTATTTAATAAACTTCAGTTGATTCAACACTTGTTATGCTAAGCCATAAACCATTGTGACAGTTGGGTTCACATAACATGATAAAAGTAGTCTTCCTTTAGCAATTGATTCCAATGAAATGGTTGCTAAGCAAATAATGTGAGAGCGAGAGAGGGAGAAAAGACACCAAAGATTTCTGCTTGCTGCCATCTCCTTTAGACAAAGTTCTCTTGTTCAGTATTCTAGCTTTACTTTCACTGGCATATATTGTTACCAGCATAGAAATTTGGACATAAATGTGCATGTTTATCAGAAGATTATTGTATTACTACTATTCATTATTGTTGTGTTTGCAAATAATCACTATTCAAGGCAGTTGCCAAATAAGAACTACCTATGAATTAAACGTTTATTGTCAATGCACAACATGTGTACAATGAAATTGAAATGAGTCTCCTTGGTGCTGGGCTCTGCAAGTCTATCATATTAAACCTAATTGTGGTGTTTATGTTGTGTTCAGAAGTCTGACAGCCCACTGATAAAAGCTATTTTTCAGCCTATATAGGTAGTCCTTACTTACCAATGATAGTGGGGCCAGGAATTCTATATTAAACACATCACATGACCATGCTGACTTATGACAGTAGTTCTGGCAATATCATCAGTGAATTCTGCAGCATTCTACAGTATGTGATTGCCATTTGCAACTAACCCATTGACTTGGCTTGTCAGAAGCCAACAGTGAAGATCACAAGTTTGTGAGCCTGTGACCACAGGACACTGCAATGTTGTAATTACATTTGTGGGCTGGTTGCCAAGTGCCTGAATCACAATTGTGATTGTGGAGACACTGTAATGGCTGTAACTTCAAGGAGCAGTTGTAAGTCCCATTCATCCTTTGTAGCTCTTTGAATGGTCCTTGAATGAGTGGCCATTAAACAGTGACTGCCTGTAGTTGAAAATCAAACACAGTCTCACTGAAAGTTAACCTTTCAAGCATCTAACCACAGCCAAATAAATAGAAAGTTCTTTTATATTTTTCACACTGAAAAAAAAGAGCTTGGCCTTCTGATCTTAAGAGTTAAAGCTGTGTTACTTGGATAATCAAGTTAGTTTGGTGCCACTGAGTCCTACTTTGATATCTGATGACCCTATAGACAAATGTCCACCATCTTGCAGTAACAAACTGCTTCTTCCAGGAACATCCCTCTCATCTTTTTGGTTCCATACATCCTAATATAGTCTTCCCCTTTCTGCTTCTCCACCCTTGATAAGTCAGAAAGCTTAAGATCTTTGTTCGGGAATAGTAAATGTGATTATTTTTCATATTTGATTGTATTGAAATTTTTGCTTTATTTTGTGCATTATGCATTTGTTATTTTTTTCTATTTCTTTGAGTTTATTTGAACAGTGGAATTGCAATTGCTAAAATTGCACACTAAAAGTGTGAATGAAAACTAAGTTAAACTGAACAGATCCCATAGACATAACATTCAAAGAAGTTAACTAGGTGCCTTTGAATTGAATCCATTATTATACCTGCAAATTTTCGACATCTTATATGGTAATAACGTACCTTTCTTTCCAGCATATTCCAGTAATCTCTCTCTCTCTCTCTGTCTCTCTCTCTGTCTCTCTCTGTCTCCCCTCTCTCCCTCCCCCTCTCCCTCCCCTTCCTTCCTTCCTTCCTTCCTTCCTTCTTTTCTTCCTTCCCCTTTGAGTCATTCTGGGATTAAGACAGGATGACTGGCCCAAAGGCACCCAGCTGACTTCGTATCTAAGAGGGGACACAGCATCCCAATTTTTAGCTTGGTGTCTTAACCACTACACCAAGCTATGTCTACATTGTTCCTATCTATGTACATTGGCTTTTACATTTTTTCTCCTCTAAGCTTTGCCAAGTCCATAACTGGCTTGCATAACATGTTTGAAGTGTGAGTTTTTGCTTGCTCTTCAGTGCTTCAGAAGAATTGCTTAAAAAAAATTGGTCCATAAATTAGCTGTTCTTGCAGTTCATGGGACTCTTAATAATTGTCTGTAAATCCATAATTCACAAGCATCTTATCTTATTTCTCCTGCTCTTTCTCAGTTTCCACTTTTCCGAATTATAATTTATTGCTGGAAAAAACCATTGCATTAACTATTCTTATCTTTGTTGTCATAGAAATATCATTCATGATTTTGTCTAAATTTGTCACTGCCTTCCTCCCTAGAATTAATCACTTCATTATGTCTCTAGCACGTAGCCTCTTTATTCTTGACCTGAAGAAAAGAAAATTATCTGCTACCTCCACTTCTTTGCTATGAACTGTAAGTTCACTGAGTTTGCTGTTTGACATTATCTTTGTTTCCTTAATATTTCTCAGTAACCCAGATTTTTCCTTTTCCCTTGTTGCTTTCATAATTATTTCTTCCAAGTCTCATTCTTTTCAGCTAACAAAGTGATGCTATCTACATATCTCAGTCTGTTTGTATTTGACCTCCAATTTGATATTAGCTTCACCTCTTTCCAGTAGATATGGGGACAGTATTCATTTTTGAGTGGCTTCGTACTTTTTTTTAACCTGTTTCTTCCAATGCTGTTTTTATGTTACTTCTTTGTTTCACTGTAAAGATTTCTTTGAATATAATTGAATAGTTATGCATTGTTACTGTATATTTCATACTGTGATGTGATTTCTATATATTGTTAAAACTTCATGTCTGATACTTTCTACCCTTCAATTCCAACCTTCAATCATTGGTAAAAACAATTAACATAGAACATTTTTTTAAATCAGTGAAAGTCAAATGGGCTAATTTACTCAATGTATCCAAAATCTGGAGTGTAGGACTCCCATGGGATTGAAATTTGGTACCATTGTGTCCATTTTAGCATCACCACACCTTCTGACTACACTTCCCAGAACCCTTTAGGTTGTATGGTGTAAGAGAAGATGGAAAGGACACATCCCCACTTTCTTTCCTGCTTTCCTCTGGGCCCTGATGGGTGATGAACTAATGCTGAAATTTGAAATTGTTTAATGAAGGTTGCTGATGAGGGAAGAACAAAGGAAAAATTTGGATGACTGCTATCAAGTACAGCTGGCTGGTGGAGGCGGGGGTTGTTGATAGTCCATGGATGAATCCTATTCATCCCTGAAGACAGGGGGCCCTTGGTGACATACTGGAATGGGAAGCGAGTTTGCCTTGCAGTTTACCACTCCTTTTGTTCTTCCCCCCAGCAAACTGGTAGGTAGTTTCATGGATCAGAGGCAGTGGCTTGGTGGGCATGGTGTGGCTTGGTGGGTGTGGTGTGGCTTGGTAGACGTGGCAGGGGAAGGATGCTGTAAAATCTTCATTTTCATCCCACTCCAGGGGAAGGATATAAGGCAAAATCTCTATTTCCACCCCACTCCAGGGGAAGGATACTGTAAAATCCCCATTCCCTCCCCACCCCACTAACCTGCTTTCCAGCTCCGTTCTCCTATGCAGGGCAACAAAGGAAGACCCAGCTGATCAGCTGGGACTGTGATCAGCTGGGACTCGGGAGGCTGTGAATAGATGGGGGCGGGACCAACCAGAGGTGGTATTTGCCGGTTCTCCAAACTACTCAAAATTTCCACTACGGTTCTTCAGAACCTGTCAGAACTGGCTGAATACCACCTCTGATCAGAGGAGGAAGTTTCAATTAGGCTCTCCTGGGCAGACAAGAGGGAAGCCGAAACTTTGCAAACCTGTACTATATGGGAAAAGAAGAATGACTCAATGGCTCATGAGCTGTCTAGTGACATAGTAGAGCAGAGTTACTCATCTGTGCATTCTCTTGTAAAACTATGCCAACCATTTAAAAGAAGGTGCTTTGGAATGATGGAAGTGCTTGTAGAGCATCCCTTATTTGACTAATTAAAGCAGCCATGACTTTTTCCAGGCTTATGCACTTTTGGTCCAGCCCCTTCGGTCCCACATCATGCTGAGTCTCCCCTCTGCCATATGAACATATGTGTAAGTGGAAGGGCTACAGTAGAGGCTCTTAATCTGAAGTTAAGATTTCAAGGTTTTAAAAATGTGTTTAGCAACAAATATGCAATGTTTTTTTCTCACTATTTTATTTTGTGCATTTAAATACATTTTTTTTCCTGAGAAGGGGTTTGAAAGTTTAACCAGACTCTTAAAAGAGGTCCATGGCACAAAAAGGTTGAAAATTCCTTGGGTTACAAATGTATTTTTCCTAGGTCATCTTAAATATTGGCATAAACCTTAATTTTGTAGGAATTGTTTTTATGTTGTTTAATGCTTGATTGGGAACTTCCCAGAATTTGGTAAAAGATGGGCAAATCAAACTAGTTACCAAATACAATCATATGAAATCTTAAACTAGTACCTCAAATAGTCTGGATCGACATGACAGCAAAACAAGTCACCTGTATTATGGGGGCGTTTGTTGTAGTACCAAATATATAGCAAAGTTACACTTTGATTTGAGATTATGAGGGAATGTAGACTAGAATGACAGGGAAGGTGACTAAACAATTTGTTTTTTTTCCATCTTAGTGCCAAGAAAACATGTAACTTCCAAGGATGTGAGAGCTAAACTCTTAACGAGTTTTTATCCTTATTAAATAGGAAACTGATAAGACTAGAAGTAATTTGATTCCAGAAATTTGCTTTAGGATATATGCATGTAGAATTTGTTGGAAGTCCATTAAATCAGCTGCATCTTTTTCCAGCAGTGTGTGGCTGCAGTGAAAAGCTTTTCTAAGCAGTTGCTGTGCTATTCTAGAATAAGCTGCAGCTGTCTTAATGAATCAGTGACAGGTGCTGAACTCTGATGTACCTTTTAAAAACTGGATCTGAAGCATCATTCAGCCCTTGAAACTGGTACACCACCAGGAAAGAGGACTCAGCTTTCAGCATATTTTTTATTTCTTCTAATATTTCTGAGCTCCAAAGATGTTTTTAGCAAATTAAAAAAGTAAAAATTAAAAAACAGCCTAATGCTTTGAAAAGTTGCCAACCTGCTTAGAAAAAAAAGGGCATTGGAATTGTCCAGAGAGCTTCATTTCATGTTAGTTTTCTAATAAATGAAAGTTCTATGTTATCTTTTTATGGGTAGATTAGTCTATCCATGACAGTCATTGGAACATGATACTTCTTAACCTTTCTGCTCTATTTACCAGTCCAAAATGTTGGCTAATTTCTTTTTCCCTGATTCTTATTTTAATTGTAAAACTACTTGTAAGGAGAACTCTGCATGTGCAAACAGTTAGTATCTTCCCAATTTTGAATTACTTAGTTGCATTGGATTAGCATATATTCAAATGATTGTTATAAGAACAGTATATTTTACCTGAATGGGTGTGCTTGTCATTAAATACTACTGGTTATTGTTTTATTACACTATGCTTTTTCATTGAGGCAATGTTGGTTACAATGATAGCCTGAAGTCTTTATGCCTTTTTTTGTTTTTGTTTTTGCTTCTGTTTTTATTATTGTAAGCCACCCAAAAATTGTGTGCCCACTGGATGGGAAGCCATATGAATCTTATAAATGCAATTAGAACCTAAATGGAATAAAATTAAGGGCAGGATTGTGTACGAAACAGAAAATGCATTTTGTTTCCAAAGCAAAACAAACATATTGCAATTTGGGAGTTTTGCTGAAGTGTTCCAGACAGACTGTTGCTTGGCATAGCTGAAGCCTGGTTTCTTGGTTAATGTTGATTTTGGCCAAGACAAAAACCTAGAAGGGTTTTATATAGCTGGTTTGTGCACCTTATCCTTTTCTCCCTCTTCCTTTGCAGGACATATTTGGCAGCCTGTCAATTAGTCTTTCTGCTAGCTCACTTTCCTAACCTCCTCTAATGCTTCACTTAAAAGACATAGGAAGTGGTGGAAACTAAGGGGAAGTAGGTGAAAAAAGCCCTGTTAGCTATCCCAGGTAGACCAGACAGGAAACACAACCAGATGAGCTAAGTCTACTTTATTGTTAAGGCTACATTAATAAAACTTTGCAGGTCTGAAAGTACAGATCTCCTGCCATCTTCTTTACAATCTGACAATCTAGGAAAGATCCATTCTGACTGTCTTTCTCCATCCATTATGCAGCTGCAGACATGTTTCTCTTATCTGACTGTTACCTAGGTAACATTTCTTCACCCTGTCTCAAAGTTTTTCTCACATACCATTGGCAGGCCATCGCGTATTGGAATAGGAAGGAGCTTTATAATCAATGTTTGAAGTGAAAGACAAGGTTGGTGATAGCATACAATTGGTCTGTCCACCCTCAAACTTCCCATTTCTCTACCATCTATTTCCTGCTATTGCTGTCTTTAGTTTTTTTCCCCCTGCCCTCTCTCCCTCCCTCCCTCCCACCACTGAAATACCTCTGCCCTGAGGACTTGACATACAAGCTTTGATCCAGGCACAGATCACCAAGAATCTAGCTTTTTCCATTTACTGAATACCTGTCAAGCATAGCAAAACAATCTGGCCAAAGTTCAGTTCTTTATTTGTTTATATCTTATAGACAGAATCTTGCCAGACTAAATCTACACTACCCAAGTGAATGTATATCTGCTGGGAGATTTTAGAGCATGGTTATCATAAATCTCTTCCCACAATCCAGCTCAGGATTGTGCTGTCTTTGTCTTTCCCCTCCCTTCCTGGAATATGCTCTTTCCTTCCCTTTGTGCCCAGGAACCTGCTGTGTTACTGTAGTCTATCACATCACATACCCCTTTAATGGACACATTGCATCACAATACCTCTCTAAGCAAAGGTTTGATAAATGAAGGTCTGGCCCTATGTACCTTATGCCCATCTTTTGGTCAAATCAAACCATGTGCTTAGCTTCAGTTGCACTTAATTTGTGTTTGTTATTATGAAATAAGCATTTGTGCAGTATGTTTTAGAATAAATGAAAGACAAAGTTGTGACTCAGCCATAAATTTTTGCTATGGAAACAGCCATTGAAGTGTATTTGTTCAGCATTGTAACATTTTTCTTAATTGTGATATAGCTAGCCTTGTTAAGAAACATGCACCTTGAAGTATTCTTACACATTTTTGAGAGAAAAAAAGTTGTTGGAGTAATCCAGTAACAGATTAAATATCTAGTATGGGGTTATTATTAATAGCAAGGCTTAGACTTGGAAGATTCAAACTCAGCTTGGTCACGAAGCTCATAAGTAATGTGGGTGCAGTTTTTCCTTTCTTAATAGGAATGTGGAAGACAAAACAGGAAAAAATAAATGGGATGAGAAGAACCATTACGTATATTGTCTTAAGTTTCTTAGAGAAAAACAAAAACAAAATATAACCCTTAAAAACATTAACTTATATGCAAGAGTAGTTACCTCCAGGCCCCACTGTTGAGGGCAACATACTGACTCTGTAAACCAGGGGTATCAAAGTCACAGCCCATGGGCCGGATGCATCATATGCTGGCCCCACCCAGTTTAACGAAGGGGGAAAAGTCCCAATATGTCACGTGACGACGCCTTGATGACATTTGACATTCCTACTGTAAACAGCTTAGAGAGGGCTGTAAAGCACTGTGAAGCAGTATATAAGTCTAAGTGCTATTGCTATGCTACTGATACTTAATATAAATCATTTTTTTATTCATATTTATATGCCGCCCTTCTCCGGAGACTCAGGGCAGCTTACAATTTTTGGAGCGCAACCCAATGCGCTCAGCAATAGCCTTCCTTCCATTGTATATGCCTGCTTATTACTAAGCGGCATTTTTACAAAGTCAGCTTATTGCCCCCAACAATCTTGGGTCCTCAATTTACTTACCCCGAGAGGATGGAAGGCTGAGTCAACCTTGAGCCTGGTGGGATTCGAGCCTGCACTAATTGCAGGCAGCTGGAATTAAGTGCTAGGCATTTAACAGCCTGCAGCACCAAGGCTCTTTGCTGTGATAATGTTGGGAAAAAAACAATTAAGACCCCCATATATTACATTTGTATATGATCATTACAATTTAAAAACAACAACTACTAGTAGAAATGTCTGCTGTTATACTGTATGTATTTGACATTATATGGAAAGAACTAATAGTATACGTAAAATTGGATGGCCCCTTTTTTGAGTGTGTCCTCTGGTAAAATGTGTTACTTGCTACCATAATTGTGTGAATATTTTCCCCATTTCCTCTGAAGGTAATAACATTGGATAAAGAATGTGATCAGCCCTCCTTGACATATTTTCAGAGATTTCTAAACAGGGTTTGGTCACCGGACAGTTATACTGTGGCACATTCATCCTTCAGTGAAACACATGATACCTTTTCCAGTCACTGTGAAGGCAGGCTGGTACTTTTTTCCCAAAGGAATTGTCACTGCTCCTTTTACTTCCGGTGTCTCAGCACAGGGTCAGTTTTCCTTTTCTTCTCAAGGTATCTGAGTTAAACCCTGAACCAGGGGGCTAGTTTGTCACCTAATTCTGACAGCTACGGATAAAGGGGTTGGGCTTGAGTGATCAAGGTTTGGCCAAGATCATCATTACAGCGAAGGAACACAAGATACTTTTTGGGACACATTTGGGTTGGGAAGGAGAGGTTAGTCCTGTCTCTTAAATTGACAGTGCATTTAAAACACTTTGTCTGAAGTTTACAAGCCGTATAACTATAAGTAAGAATTGGGGAAATCCCATGTATAATTTTAAAGACCTTGGTTATACTATATAGTAAACGGACAATTGTTCTCTGCAAGTATCCAAATGCTGACTAGAAGCATCTCCTTGACCACTGGATTAGGGCAGCAGCCACCAAATGTGTTAGCTACATATTCTAAAAAGATTGTTTCATGGAGTGCACTCAGCAATACCTTAGTTGTTTATCTGAGACTGAAAGAGCTCCTGAAAATAAATTGAAGCTAATGTGTGTACCGTATGTAAAATAAATTAATGGGCCCTATGAAGTTTGTGAAGTAGTCTTAAGTGTGAAGGATGTTGGCTTCAGCCCTTGAGGCAGCAGAGCCTGGAAGCAATCAAGAATTCAAGAAAGCATTACAGAACTGCTTGTGTTTAATTAGCTTATGCACTAGAGAGTCCCTGGAGGATACACTAACGCAAGGAAGGAGTTGGTAAATGTTTAGTCATTTCTTCCACAAGAATGTATCCTGCTTTGCTGCTGTATCACAGCTGGGAGAAAGGTATGCAAGCAGCAAGCCCACCTGACCATTTGGGTTGGTCTCACTCATCTCTGGGATAGTGACCTCTTGGATAAAGGTTCCTAATACCACAGCCACCCACAACCATACCCTGGATCGGTGCAAATCATAAACTGGAGGGCATTTCAATAGAGACATCTCGGGCCCAACCTGTCTGTTGGTTGCAAGCCAGGTCATGAGAAGATGGAAAGCAATCCATTTAATTTCATGGATTTTTCATACATCTATCACACCCGTGGGACTCTATTTCCTGAATTAATAAATACATATAAAAAGGAAGCCTCAATTTAGCAAAACTTGTGTGTGAATCTTACATTGGAGGGAAATTGTTCCTAAATAATTCACAATTGGAAGCAAGCCTTAAATCAAGATTTCAAGCTAGCTTATGAATTCTAGTTCATTGGGAACAATTCAGATATAATATAAAATTATGCTCAAATATAGCTTCAGGGATTGTTTATGGCTCAGATGTAAGAAGAATTTGAGCAAACAAGCTGTGAACATAACACTGCTTTTAAAAAGTCTAGATTTATAGCTTACTATTGCAGAACAGCCACTATTAGTTAACAACTAGGGACTATTTTCCAAAACTGTTTTCTGAAGGAGGTGTCAATTAAGGATTTGGAATTAATCTTACATTGTTTTGTAAAGAAGAACTTGGAGGATCATGTAGCTTCTTTACATATGATTTCCAGGAACATTAATATTGTGTGGACCGAGATGGCTGCCCTCCTTTTAGAGTCAGTATACATACCTTCTGAAACAAGCTCCTCCCAGTCTTGTAGGGTCATTGATGCAGTTCTTGATCCACCAGAAGATCATGGTTGGTGAAGCTTTGTAGCCCAGATACTACTGTTGTAGGGAAGCTAAGAGGCTGCCTTTGAGGTTTTGAATTATTCTGTTGAAATAATTTGGATCTTGAGACTGAGCCAGAAGGAGAGGATCACCTGATGAAAAACCAAACTCAGTTTAATAGTGAAAGCTTAGCTAAAGTGCAGACTAGTGATCTTTGGCTGATAATATAAAACCCTTCCTGTTGCTGATTCCATGTGGCCAAAGTTATAGCTATCAGTAGGAACAGTTTTTATGTCCAATTATTTAAGACTAATTCATGGATGGGTTCAAATGAATCTTTGATTAGCCTTATAGGGGCCCTATGATGAATACCACTAGTGGGACCTTTTCCCGCTTCATTAAACCAGGCATGGGTGTCATGTCAATCCAGCGTGTGGCACAGTCAACTTGGAGGCTGGGAGTTTGGCAGCTCTGCTCTAGCTCATAAGTGATTTTAGTATGGAGGTTTCCTGATGTGATAGTAAGCAAGACAGATAGTACAGTTAGGATCTTCTTGCCTGCTGTGGTTCAAATTCAAAGTATGGGTAGCTTTAAAATAATCTCAACAAGAAAAGAGTTGACCTGCCTATGATATTAAGAAAACAAGCCTTCAATTTAGATTAGCACAATAAATCAAACTTGATCTAATTAATCAAACATAAGAGGTTATTCTTAGTTTATTGGTAACTGAATGGCTAATTCAATAATTTAACTAGAGTTGTGGGAAACACTTTGTGGTTGAAACATTGGGATATGTTGACAGAACATCTGGTTCTGGATATTCCAGAAGCAGTCTAATCTTGGAATTGACCATTCTAACAGCAGACCACAATCAGCACTCTTCTATTTTCAGGCCAGTTGGAACAAGATATCATGAGGTTTCAATGTTTTGACCTCAAAATTCTTTGTACAGCACTAAATTTAACTACAGCAAAATTAGCATTGGGCCTGAGTATGGCAGGATCAACTCTTGAGCTAGAAGCTATTACTGTAGTCAGGTTCATCCTGAGATATGCTGAGATTAGAAGCTAGTATTGATGGATATTTCATATTTTATCTAATTTTTGAGATAGCTCAAAAGCACCGTGGAGTAGGAGAATTAAAGTGATTTGGTAGGAAAGACATCAGCAGGAAGACAGTAAATTAGCCCCATTTCCCAATCTGGTATTGTCTAGGCATGTTAATCTTATAGTTCCCAGAAATACTATCTATCATGAATTGGAAGTATGTGGGAGTTATAATCCCAGTTATAATCTGGAGAGTTCTAGGATGAGGAAAGTATGACTAGAATTCATATTGGCAAGGGTTAATCTGAAAGCATTTAAATTGCAGGTAGTCCTAATTTAGCAACCTCAGTTGATACTGGAAATGGCATTAAGTGAAGTAGCCACTAAGTGATAAAAATCACATGATGACAAGTATGTTAACTTCAGCTTAATCTCATCAGAAGGATACAACCCCAAATGTCCAGATGAACTCAAACAACTGGGAAGATTTCCAGAACTTGACTCAAAATAAAGCCTGATAAAAAGGAAAATCTTATAGCCCTTTCACCCCAATTCTCCTGCCTTTTGGAATGTTCTCACAAGCACTAGGATAATTGGAAAGATGTTTGTAACTAATGTATGCATTTACATTCATTGGAGAGAAAGGGATTTCAAGAATGTTCACTGTCACGTAATTTGGAATATACATAGAAAAGAATGTACTAGGACCTGCTATTTGCCTAGCAAACTGCAAAACCCTTAATATGAAACCCTTAAAATGATAAAATTAGGATCTTATCAATTTCAGGCAGCAAGTGGCTGGAGGTTCTAAATCAACAAATTAAAGTCACAGAACTGAGCTTGTTAACTTACATTAGGAAAGTTTTTAAAGGAAGTATTGCACTGCAGAAAAAAGCAGCAGCAGAAAAGTTAGATTGTTTAGGCAATCCCTTCACTGTGTAAGAAGGTGTGGGGTACGTATTGTTAGGTACAGGACAATGCTACTAACTATACTGGTGAACACATGACACAGATTGCTAAGTCATGAATGCAGGCATTGGTCACAAAATTATTTTTTCATCACCATCATAACTGCAAATGGTTAACGGTAGTTCTTAAATGACGACAACTTGTATGTTGAATCAAAGAGAATGGTTGAATTATTTTCTTTTAAGTCGACATTCATAATATTTCTGTTTCAAGTTTTGATTAACTTTGATAATGAATCAACCAAGGAAAACATTTGTCTCTTGTGTTATTTAGAATGCTATAATCTAGCTAAATAGTATATATACATTTGTCAGATAAGGAGAAAGGACCAAGTGAACATTATACTTGCATGGAAATGACCACATAGTAAGTGACAAGGTATGGAATCTACTCTTCTTTTTAGCAATGTATTTTGGTCATCTTTTGGAATTTACAGCCAAGAAAGTAAAATCTTATTCTTTTCTTTCAAGACATTTTTTCACCCAGCACTAACTTTTCTTGTAAATGACTGATCTCAAAGGTAGAGATAATCCAGAATAAAAGAACACATACAAAAGGAATTTACTGTGTTCTTAATTTATATTCCAGTGCTAATGTTGGTAGTCACTGTGTATTTAGATGTATTTTATAGTGGGTATTTTCCCTGCCTCAAGAGGTCTGACCTGTTCTGTATCTGGGTACTTTATCATTTTTTGATGAACATGCAATATTCAGATAATGTATGTTGGATATGTTTGCTACCTTAGGTTATTTGTAAAAATAATAAAGGCAGGAGATAAGAAAAAAATAACAATAGCAATAGCACTTAGATTTATATACTGATTCACAGTGCTTTACAGCTATTGCTATCAAACTATTGCCCCCAACAATCTGGGTTCTCATTTTACCAACCTCAGAAGGATGGAAGGCTAAATCAACCTTGAACCAGTGAGATTCTACCTGCCAAACTGCTGGCAATCGGAACTTAGCAGAATTAGCCTGCAATACTGCATTCTAACCACTGTGCCACCATGGCTCATAAAAAGAAGCACTAAAAATCAAAATTAGGTGCACAGACTATTAGTGCAATATATGCTTAGCAATTGCAATAGCACTTAGACTCATACAGCTTTACAGGGCTTTACAGCCCTCTCTAAGTGGTTTACAGATTGCCACCAACAATCTGGATCCTCATTTTACTGACATTGGAAGGATGGAAGGCTGAGTCAATCTTGAGCTGGTGAGAATCGAACTGCTGAACTGCAGGCATCCGGCAGTCAGCAGAAGTAGGCTGCACTCCTGCATTCTAACCACTGCACAACCATGACTCTTATTCCCTGTTCACATTCTAAGGAAGCAGGATGGAGTTCCAATATTTTGGAATTCTGAATTGCCATCACCAGAATGGGCAACTTTTTTGCATGTACAAAAGTCATTTTTGCAATATTGATAAATGGCAGGATATAAAGAGAAAGCATAGGAAGAAAAATGGACAAACTGGAATTGGGTATGTTTTGTTCTTTTGTTAAAAGCAGATGAAAATATTTAAAGGAAATGACATGAGTTTGCAAAAATATATAGATGTAGGAAAGGCGAACTGATTGGTAAATTCAGCAAGTCCTCTGGGAATAATTTGAGGAAAACAGATTTAAATTGTATAATTCTACAATTGAATTTATTTTTAAAAAATCACATTCGAGATCAAAAATTAAATCTGTCTGTGTGTGTGTGTGCAGTGTGCGTGCGCAGTGTGCATCCGTTCATGTCCCAGGTCAGCAGTTTAAATTGCTGGAAGGCGTAGAGCTTTCACAGGCAGGTGAAACATTAATACTTTTCAGTTGATTTTGATATATTGTCCTTGTTTTATGAATCCTTCTTTGTATTAGGGCAAAACTAGAACAGCAGTTAATCCTATGACATTGAGCTTTGGACTTTTTCCCCCTGAATAAGGAAAGAAATTTGAGATTCCTCCTGTGGTAGAGGGCTAAGGTACTTGTTAGGTCATTTGATACTCAGTGGAGAGTTGTAAATAATACAAAAGTCCAATGAATAAAGAGTTGAAAAGTGGCTAAACATCTGTAAGAAACATAGTTGCTAAATACATCAACTTGATCAAAATGTATGCTACTAATAACCTGACTGCATTGAATTAATGTTCTTGTGTAGAGGAGATAACCAGAACAACATATTGGAGTAATAGAGATTTTTTCTGCAGAATAAATGCTGTCTTTAATCATATTTGTTTTCCTTTAAAAATATATACAATTGCCATTTTCACCATGATTTTGTAGTCTGGTCTTATAAGGGGTTGGTGAGATTACTGAATAAAATCTTCAGTTTAGAACCTGCTGTTTTAATTGGTGTTATAAAACCTGTTGGAAACCTTTAACATTGGCAGGCTTGGTCTGGATCTGGATATGCTCCCAGATTAAAGTTGATCTAGTTAGTTAAAACTATAATGTAGCCATACACGAACAAGTATCTAATTTAGGTATAGAACTTAACTAAGTATTTGAAAATTACCAGTTAAATACTCAACAATGTACCCATTGGATTACCTGATGATAAAACCATTGATCAGGAGTAAAGGAAGAAGCAGAAGAAATACACTGTAGACTAGCAATATATTAGCCATGAAGGCCTTGTAAAATATATTCAGATGCCATGCTACACCTATAACAGTAAAGATCATAATAGTGCAAGCAGTAGTTCAAATCCTTTGATATTCTATGAAAATTGAATCTTGAAGAAGCAGGATGGAGAGAGCATTGAAACTTTTGAACATTTGTTGGAGAACATTCTGGAGAATATTGTGGACATCCAAGAAAACCAATCAATAAATCTTCAAACAAATCAAATCAAAGGTCTCATTTGAGGCACAAATAAACAGACTTAAATCATCATACTTCCGATTAAGCAAGGATCTAACACTTGGCAAAGCATTTAGAATAGAATAGAGCTGGAAGGGATCTGGAAGGGGTCTTGTAGTCTAGTTCCCTGCTGAACCAGGAGAATCTATGCCATCTCAAACAAGTGACTATCTAATCTCTTCTTTAAAACCTCCAATTTCTGAAGGCAAGCTGCTCTATTGGTTAATTGTCCTCACTTTAGGAAGTTTCTCCTTAATACCTGGTTGTTTCTCTCTTTGGTTTGCTCCCAACCATTGTTTCTTGTCCTGCCCTCTGGTGTTTTGTAGAATAATTTGACCTCCCCCTTCTTTGTGGCAATCCCTCAAATACTGGAATATTGCTATCATGTCACTAATTCTTTTTTTCTTAAGACTAGCCAGACCCAAAATTTGCAACCATTCTTCATATGGTTTAGTCTCCAGGCCTTTGATCATCTTAGTTGCTTTTCTCTGAACTTTTTCCAAATTCTCAACATCTTTTTTGTAGTTTGGTTGCAGTATTCCAGATGTGATCTTACTGGGGTTTTGTAAAGTGGCACTAATATTTCTCGTGATCTTGATTCTATGCCTCTGTTTATACAACCCAGGATTATATTAGCTTTTTTGGCTGCTGCTGCACATTGCTGGCTTTAATGCTGGAAAAGGTGAAGTGAAAGGAAAAAAAAGGGAACTAGCTGCAAGAGGAATGGACTTATATACAGGGGTGAAGGAACAAATATCTTTGGGGGAGGGGGGAATCTAACCATGGGATTGTTAAAGAGTCAATACCAACTTAATGGCACTTTACCAATCAACTTCATGTGATTTTAAAACCTAGTACATGAATACAAAACTATAAGTACCAAATTTTTTCCATAAATAATGTATTTCCCAGGAATAATGTATTAGTCATGTGGCAACTGACAATGACAAGTTCTAGCTTGTGCATTGAGTACCAAACAAGCGATGAGTACCAGGACAAAATTTTAATGTCAAAATGTATCGAGTACCAAATTTGATGAGTTTCAAGTACCGCTGTAAGTTCTTAATAGATAAAATTTGGTCTGGATAGTGACACATCAGAACACCTGGGGGAAGGTTTCAAAAGATGAGATGGACTTTATTTCAGTACTGAGCCTCTAGCTTTCTGTCACCCCACTATACTTACAGTAAACTTGTGGAAATAGGGATTACATCCTGGTGCATTTAGAAGTTTTAAATAACTTTCCTCAGCCTAAGTCAGTATTACCAAAGAATAATGAGGTTTATGCTCCTTATGATAACATGTCCCTCCCTTGCCTTTCACACATCACTATATCTATCATTCTGATCATTTGGTCGATTTGATACAGCTAAACACTACAGGAAGGAAACTTGAAAACAAGTTAAGGTTCTGTCAGAAGTGAAAGGTAGCTAATATAGGGGAAGGGGGAAAGAAAATTCATTAATTAGATTATCGGCTTCAACAGATTGTCAGAATGGATCTGAAAGAAAAGGTGGACAAACTATAACATCTACAGAAATGTCCACCTCCATGGAGATTTAATTTCACAGAATTTTTCATCTGGAAAGGAGATTAAAAGAAGAATTGACCAGGAAAAAAAAAGATGAGCTGTTGCAGCTTCACAGAAGTGTCCACCTCCAGGGAGATTAATAGCCTGCAGAGTAGGAAAAACCTGACTTAGAAAGGATGTAAGTTGGCAGCAAAGAGACAAATGTATAGCAACTGCATAGCGAGCACATTTGTAAATGTGTCTTGGAAGGGCATTTGATGGTGTCTGCTTGTTTCTTCCTGAAACATATGTCAAATCCTAACATGTTTACACAGTTAAAAAGTTATAGGTCTTTCTGAAGATACTAATTCTTGATAGTGTTGGTTATTAGTTTAATTTTGTTTGCCTTGGGTTTATCTGGTGGTGGTGGTGGTTTTTTTACCCTCCTGAAGGTCGATCAGATTTTGTTGAGCAAACAGTGCATTGCTCAGTGAATTATTTCTCCTCATCTCTGATACCTATTCTATAATGTGCCAATAATTATTGACTTAATATTTCGGATATTTTTTACCATTTTTTTATCACTATGGATATTCGTCCTGCCTGACATAGGCATTTATGCCTGATTTATATGCTTTTTGCATCAGAACTTTCCACTATGAATAGAGAAGGTGATTACTTTTTGGTGCAGGTGCCAATAAGTTTTAAACTTCACAAGACTGTGAAGTGATTTCACAATCTTGAATTGAAATACAACTTCAGTGAGAATAAGACAAGTTCTTGGACTTTTTTTCATTTAATGGTATTGTGCAATATTATTGGGCTATGTAGCTTATATCCCTGCACAATATATTTACATTTTGTTATATTTGCCAACGAGATGAGATACACAGAGAGATAAAAATACAAGATAGATGTAGGAAGAGTTCATACTATACTATTACAGAATTTGCAAGAACTCCATGGATATATTGTGTAGAGAAGTGCATCTACCTCAATTCTAGTGGGAGTGAATTATTTATTTATTTATTATTTATTAGTGGGACTTATATGCCGCCCCATCTCCAAAGACTCGGGGCGGCTCACAGTTAAAAAAACAATAACAATAAATACTTAAAAAAACATTAAACTAAACAGCCCCAAAACATAATTACAAAATACAAACTTAAAATCAATCCAAAATCTAAAACCACCCCTCCCAAGGGTCACAGCCTGGATTGGTTAAACAACCAGGTCTTCAGGTCATGGCGGAAGGTGCGAAGGTCAGGGGCTAGGCGGAGCCCCAAGGGAAGTTGATTCCAGAGGTCAGGGACCGCGACAGAATAGGCACATCGTCGGGGGACCGCCAGCCGGCATTGTCCGGCCGACGGGACCCCAAGGAGTCCCTGTCTATGAGTTTGCACAGGGCGGTTAATATTCGATGTCGGCAGCAGTCACTCCCTTAGATAATGAGGACCCATGTCATGTAGGACTTCGTATGTTAAAGTTAAAACCTTGAATCTCAGCCAGAGCGCAACCAGCAACCAATGTAGGCAGCGCAGGAGGGGGGTAACATGGGAGAACCGGGAAACTCCCTTCACCGCCCGCGCCGCCGCATTTTGTACCAGCTGCAGTCTCTGGATGGTATGCAAGGGCAGTCTTAATAAACCAACTATAGTCCTGAATAAACCAACTATAGACATTTCTGCCATGTATCAGAAGTCAAGAATGAAACATGGTTTCCATTCGGCTTGTCAGAAAGAAAACAAGCCAGGGATCCTGGTTCAGTAATGATAAAACATGAAAACATCTAATTTATTAAAAGTAAAGCAGAGTTTTAGAAACATTGGCTTCCTATGTCAGAATAATGGGGCTGCATAAGGCATGAGGATGGTGAAGCCTGGCTGATTTTGTAAGCTTCAACGACAGGGAATTTGGCTTTCTGTTTCACCAAAGATCTTGACCATTACTTTGATCCTGTTAGCTTTTAACCATCATGATAGTCATAGATCTTCAAAACACCGGCACTGGGACAAAAGTGAAAATTCATTCACCACAGGGGATTGCAGCTAAAGAAGTATAGCTTGTAAATGTAATTGATTCCTGGTTGTAGGGGGTGGGTGGAAACGAAGCAAGGATTTTCTGGTTCCCAGTTCTGCTTATTTTCAAGTGAGCTTACGTGCATATTCTGCAAAAATGATAATTCATTTTTAAATGAATCATACAAAGAAAAAATAGTATAACTGTTATGTAAGTTAAAAACTGGGTCTGTTGCAAACTGAGTCATTATCTAGCAATTGGAAGTATCATCTTGCTATGGAGTTGGGAAACAGCCACTGTTTTGTCTGTGAGCCATTTGGTTCTTTGCCTACAATTTACCCTTTGGTGGCCTAAGGAAGTCTTTTGGTAAAGCTTAGTTGTGTCATACAAAGACTGCTGAAGCCCTTCACTCGATGGATGGATGCCAGCATTTGTGCACCAGCACAAGGATTTAATTAGTCCCACTGCAATGTTTCTTGGACTACTGTGTGAGGAGATTGAGCTGCTGCCTCTGTGCATTGGCTCGTAGTATTGGAAGCTGTTCGAGGCAGATGCATCTGTAGGAAATCGGCACACGTTCTGGAATTGTTAGCCCCCTTTCTCCAATTTCTTTTGCCTCTGGGAAGTAATTTTATGCATATGCATTATTTTGTTTTGAATGCGAGTAACATGAGGAATTGAAGTGCTTCTGTGTTCCATCTGATAAAATATTGGATCATCATGGTTGGTTTTGCTTAGAAGAAAATTATTCATAATTGATTTTCGATCATTCAGATGATTAATAAGTGCCATATGTAAGGAAGGTGGAGTGCTGTTTTAAATGGATTCTTTAAGAATGACCTTGACAATAAAATTATTGCTTTCTATATGTGGTTAAAGCTATGTTTATTAAATCATGTGGTTGTGAAAAATACCATGTTCCATGGAAACCTGGGACTTCATGAGAACCTGATAGAGTTCCATAAGACACTAAGAAGGAGAAAAAAGTTCATTTAGAACCAATACATTTTCTATCACAAGAGCTTTTTTTCTGAAAAGTTTTTTAAATGAAGAGGTTCTATAGTCTGAAAAATGTAAAAACCTTGGTTATTTTCTAGACAAAGATTTATCTTATGGGAGACAATAATTATTTGTAGGCTGAAGAAGCCATAGTGTACTTTCTTGTTTTTGAGTGTTGTATGAGTCCAACTATATTAATTTGTAAGTCACCGTTTAATGCAATGTAAAAATAGTTTAATGCAACGTAAAAACCCAGTAAGAGGAGAACAGAATAGGACAGAACTTAATAGGGTACTACTTCCATATTGAAAGATTAATATACCTACATCAATATGACATCTACCAGTACTCCAGATATGATTGATATAACACTTCCAGAATTCCCAGCTTGCCCATTATTTAACCTAATGGGACATGGAATTAGCCCTATGTTCTCCAAAGTCTAAAAAATCAGTGGAATGTTTGAATGTTAAATTGTGCCAGGCAGAACTTTGCCGTATGGTGAAAATGCATAACTTTGACTGGATGTTCTGTTGGTAACTGAACTCCCCCCCCCCAAAAAAAGCAGTTATGAAAAAAGCATTAAAGTTATAGAAACTGATTCAATTAAAATCTCTGATGACATATAGAAACAATAATATAGGGTATCTGAGGCCATTCTGGGGCCTTGAGAATGGGCATTGGATACCTCTGGTGTAGCGGCATTGAACTCCTCAACCTTTGAGCAAAGATGGGTATGACAACATGGGGCCAAAAAAATGAGGCACATTGTTATGCACAATACCTTTTTCTTCTCCTTGGGAAGTTATGTTCATAACGGCTTAAGAAAAAAGGAAAATAAATGAATATGTCCTATGAGGTCTTTCCTCAAGTGTTTGTAAGGAATTGGATTTTCAGTTAACTCTGAGGAAAGATTGCTTCAGTTCTTGGCCTTATAATACTGCTAGTGACAAATGCTGGTTTGGCCATTGGTCTTTGTCTCCTAACTTTCCCTACTGACATTTCCTTTCAGATTTCCTATTAGTGGAAAAGCTGGCATTGTAACCATTCTGTCATCTTATTCTACTTGCAGTACACTTGGCCCTCGAGGGTGTGATAAAACGTCTCCAAAATGTGACAAAAATATTAAAAGGACCTGAAATAAAGTTAATGGATATGTAGCCTTATAAATCCTTCCCCCCCTCTTCCCAATTTGTATGACTACGTATCAGGGCATTTGGAAGAACTGTTTTCAGTTCACATTTACATCAGTTTCTAGCAGAACTCCCACCAGATTCTTCACCCTTTAATTTAAACAGTAAATGTTTGCTTTAGACTAGAATAATGTGTTCTAAAGCCAAAGGCACTTAAGAATCTACTTGTAATAGTATGTTCTTGGATAAGACAGAAACATTTGAAGGAGCTCTCTCAACAAGGTGCAGGCGATGCTCTGAGGTTGCTTTAAATGAATTTGAGGCAATTCCACTGTTTTGTCAGGATTCTGTAAATATAATTTGCTTCAATTAGTAAGAGCAGTTTCACTGTGAATGCACTCACACAAATACTTTCCATAAAGATTTGCAGGTCCCTTAGCCTTAGCCTTAGACATCAGCAGTGACGTCTAAGGAAGGCCAAGTGTTCAGTTTGTGGTTGCTGCATGTTAATTAAGCCACACAGTCTGACAATCCAAAGTAAGATTTAACCTTTCTCTAGCATGTTGGTTTGCATTTCAGAATTGAATGAGAAAGTTGTGCAAATCCAACAGTGAAAGTTTTGTGGATCTTGGTTTAAATTTATTCCAAGATTATTATTTTTGCAAAATGTTATTCTTGCTGTCACAATATAATTATATGATGGTTAAGCAATACTGGTTTGTATTATTGCTGTGTTCGCACATTACTACACATCACAATGTAGTTTAGGCTAGATTAGAGAAAGTAATTCATGAGTAAAGTAGTTTATCCAGCGATGTATATGAATGAAATTATGGCTTGATGGTGATGTGTGAATCTAGCCAATATCTCATTTAGCTGTCTTCATGCTGGATTAAAACATTTTCTAACTCCACAAGAGCAAAAAACAAACCAGGATGAAACATTTCCAGAGGCTCCGTTTAGCCTCTGGTATGCAAATGTTCAGCTGTAAACAGAATACCTGGCTAATTCTAATTATTATTAAATGAGAAATATATTATTTCCCATTTTGTCTACTCTTCAAATGTTTGAAGAAAATGTGTTGGCTTGGCTTTTAATAGGGACGGTAAGGTTCTGTGGTTTCTAGTTCAGTTCTTATTCCATAGTAAATTCTTGCCAGATAATTTGTAGAGAAAGGCCTTTGTATAAAGGCTCTGAATGTTTTATATCTGTTTAGAACTTGAGGTTTTTTTTTAAAAAAGGAATTGTTCATAAAGCTTGTATTCCTTATTAATGACATTTCCCCAAGTTATGTGAATCTGCAACATTTCCAGTTCTGCCTCCCTCCCATCTCTCTTTCCCCTTTCCAAAATTGCTTCAATGAGTTAAATAAGGCTTTTGGCAGAATAAGATGGAGAAGGAAGAAAGAGGAGGGGGCCTCAGGGAGCAAATTTACATTTTTAAGTGCATAGGGACTTGCAATATCATACCAATCTTAAACTTCCTAGAGCTAAACGAATGCAATCCAGTTTAGTCTTGCAAACCAAGGCCATGGGGGGGTTTTCTCATTGTCAAGTTGTAGATTAAATTCACAGTTCTCTATTTAGTGTTATGTGTATTACATACTGTTAGCAGAACATGAAGAGAAGAATTAGAAAGTGTGAAGATGTTTTGTTTCAGGCAATGTTGTCTTTAAACAGCTGTTAATGTACAGAAAGTGGCCCGTTTCTTATAGACAGAGCTGAATAAGGAAGCATATCATTTAGACATCTTACTGTGAACTTTTATCCCCCCCCTTAATACAAAGTAAATAACAGCACAGTTCTGTAGCTGTCTGCTCAGCAGTAAATCTCATTAATTCAGTAGTGCTTACGCCCAGGTAAATGAGCATAAGATTGCAGGTTAAAACAATTGATTTTTCTGTACGTACTTGAATCTATAATTTAAGTAACTATAATGTTGAAATGACTGCTAGCAGGACAAGTTGGAGAAATAAGCAAATGCTTCAAATCCTATATGAATAAGCAGCATGCTTTACATTTCTATATTTTGCATCATGGGTCTATACACTCCAATTCTACTTTAAATAATGTTTATGTAGCAAAATAAAACATACCAAACAGCCAAACATGAATTGGGGGAAGGCAAATAATTAAAGGAAGGTAATAATAATGCAGAATTTTAACACAAACTCTTTAACTTAGCCAATTATATTCTATTTACTTTCAATTCAATTCTTGGATTGTATTTTCAGTATGTTGAAAAAGAAAAAGAAAAAAGAGAGAGAATCCATAGAGAGCACATTAGGTTCTGAGGAAGTGTTGCTAAGCTTGATACCAAAATTTCTTATTTATGGGAATCCAAAATAATTGAAAGCCACTTAGCAGAGACTGGCTACATGTGTTTTTATCTGCAACCTCTAACAAACAGGTAGTTTTATGTAGATCAAAGCACACATATGAGGAATACATCTCTTTTGCTGTGAAGCAGGAAAAACCTTACAGCCGGTTTGATGTAGTAGTTAAGACATCTGTCCAGAAACTGGGAGAATGTGAATTCTAGTCCTGCCTTGGGCATGAAGCCAGATGGGTGACCTTGGGCCAGTCCTCTCTCAGCCCTAGGAAGGATACAATTAAAAAAACCTTGCTGAATAAAGTGCAAGGACTTGTCCAAGGCTTGTCTCTGAGAATTGGACACAATTGAATGGAAGGGTTATCAATCGTGCTGAGAGTGGCAGCTAAGGGGTGGTAGGGAAAGGAAAAAAAAGCAATAGAAAGATCAGAGGAAGACAGGCCAGCATAGCACACAAGCTGTGCTGAAGAGTGTTGTATTTATGTGGAGTCTGAAACAAAATCATTTCTTCATTTTGTCTGGGCTTCTCTAAATTAGTAGAGCCATAAAGTCAGTGGAAAACGACAGGATCAGTCTTTAGAACAAGAGGAAGCAATCTGGGAACTGTGTATTAGTGAGAATATATCTACTTGGCATCATCTGTTAGTTGTTTCCTTGCAAATCACATTTGCCTCTTTTATCCATTACTGCATTCTCTAACTAGTTTCCATTTTATCCTAATGTTTGGTCTGTGTATGCCCTTTTGCCCAAATTCCAGAGTTTCGTTGCTAAAAGACAAGCAATAACTGATATTCCATTCCTTGCTAGTTGTGGTTTTCTGCCAATTTCTTCAAGACTGCTATCAACATGACTTCTCTGTTAAACTTCCAATTATAACGTGTGTTCCTAGGTTTAGAAATTCTACGCATTTATGAAATGAGCTGTAATTCACAAAAGCATATGCCTTTTAATAAATTTTTTAGTCAGAAAAGATGCTACTTGATTCCTCCCGATTTTTTTGCCACCATGGATGAACACAGTCTCTCTTCTTTCAATGTCTGTACTCCTATTATCCATCTCCCTTTTTAAAACTTCCTTATTTACTTGTCTGGGCTTGCTCAAGAACATAGAGCCTGTTTAATCCAACTCAGCTTTCTCTTTTTACTTTCATTTACTTTCTCTTTAAATCCTTCCTCTGAATGGTCTTTCATCTGGAGACAGCCCAACAATTGTATTTCAAGGATAATGAAAGATGCAGAAAGTGTGTTTAAGCATCCTTACTCTATTAATGGGAAATTGAAGTTAACAATAAAATCATTGAGTGTTAATATTAGTAAAAATGACAAACTGCAGACTAAATTCAACATTAGTGATGCTGCTGCTAACCCACTGTCTTTACAAGAAACTTGGTGTTTACTGTTAATGATGCTGCTGAATTAATTAATGTGGCAATGCCAGTTGATAATAGAATAGAAGATAATGAATTGGTGAAGATCACACAGTATCGAGATCTGAAAATGGAAATTGAGAGATTGTAGCACAGACTGGCAATGGTAGTCCCAGTGCTTCTCAGCACACGGGGTGCCATACTAAAAAACCTTGGAAGACACTTGGAGAATCTGCTCATTGACAAAGATTCCATCTGTCAAGTACAAATGGCCATGCTGCTTGGATCCGCACATATACTATGCCAACACATTACACACATCTTAAGTTCTTAGGAAGAACCTGATGCTCATGAAGGCCAACACCAGCTAAAGAACTGGCAGCTGTGATTTCACATTGTCATGTATAATAACAGCAACAAAAATGGTACATTGGGAAATCTGCAGGAAATATCATTTGGCTATAAGCAAGAACTGGTAGACCACAAAATAGGCAAAGTAATAAAAGATGAAGAAGCTAAAGTGTCTGGGACTTTAGAATTCAAACAGATAAAGTACCTGCCATATAACACTTCAGACTTAACAATTGTTGATAAGAGAGACAAAATAGAAGTCTGGATAGTGGATGTTGCAGTAGTTGGAGACAGCAGAAGAAAAGAGAAACAATGGAAGAAAATCACAAAATAAAAAGACCTGAAAATAGAAGTAGAATGACTTTGGCAAAAGAAAGCAAGGGCAGTATTAGGCAGTAATAGGTACCTTTCATGCAATTCTCAAACATCTTGAACATACTTGAACACTATTGTCATTGAGAAAATCATCACCAATCAATTGCAAAAGGCAGCTTTGTATTGCATAGCTCAATTCCAAACTGCACAAGTGAAGTTATCAATGTATTGACCCAGAATCTGGAGGCTGTTTAGATCTAGATGTGGAGAAAAGACTTTGTTCAACCCTGACAGGACTAAGTGACTGTTAATAACTTTAAAACAACAAAATGGATATTTTAAGGCAACATTTTCCCACGCACACATTCTTTATCAAATGTTTTTCCAAGTCTATGTGTACCTTAAATAATATCTGGAGTGCCTCTCCAATAACACTATAACGTTGTGTTCATAGTTGAGATTTATTCTTGTTAAGATCTAGCACAGCACTAGAATCTCAAGACAAATTGTTGTGGCCTATTTAGGGAAGGTAGGACATGAGCTGGACTGTAATGGTTTTTCAGCAAAGTCACTTTCACAGAAGTTGGTTCATCTCCTAATAGATAAGGGGACATAGCCCCATTTTGGTTCTGTGTATTTACCATACTGTAAATGCTCCAAGTAATGATTTCCCCCTTCTTTTAGCTGTAGGCAGGGCTGATTATTCAGATGTGTCACTGTCACCATTTCTTGAGCCTTTTGAAGTCTTTAGAAGATTTTGAGATCCAAATTCACATAGTCCTAGAATGATCTCACAGTGTAGGAATACAATTATTGTTCTGCTTGGATTTTACAGGCTTACGTACGACATACAAGGTGTCTCTAAACAGAATGGTTATTTATGGTTTATGCCAATTCTTTTTAATCTTACGCATCCCAGTTCATTTCCAGCCCCATGTTAAGTGGGTGTTTTAATTTAAAAAGCGCTCCATGGCTTTGAACCACAGTATCTAAGAGAATACTGCTTCTTTACTACCTGTACCCTAGAGGCATTTTTGAGAGGCCTTCTCTAAATACCTTCACCAGTTGAGGAGCAGCAGGAAGCTATCCAGAAGTAGGGCTTTTCAGTGGTAGCCTCTAAGTCAAAATGCTTGGCTCTGTGTTGCTTTTCCTTTTCAGCAGTTGGTGAAAGCATTGATTTTTTTAAATCCCCAAAATGAAATTTTTTTATGTTATGTTTTTTTTAAATTATGTATTTTTTTAATTATGCTTTTGTAACTTTTTTATTTTTTAAATTTCTGCTCTTGCTATTTTTTTCTTGTTTTCTTGTTTTACTTTGTATATTTTATGCTGGCTGCTAAGTATGTTTTTATTAATTGTTTTAATTTACTGTTTTAACTTTTTGAATTTATGAAGTGGGATTTTTTTAAAGTGAAGGTGATACATAACTGTTGGAAGAAAGAATGAATAAATAGTTCTAATAGTAACCATAAATCTTTGCACATCATATTCCTGACTAATAATGATAAGTAGATCCTCAACAATCTAAACAACTGATTTAATATTCTTTTGTTTGGAACAACATCATTTGTTTTGCAATTAAAGGAAAAGAGACATCTTTGAGAAGCATAGGTCTTAAAGTTGCTAGAGTTTTAGTGATTTGGAAGTTGTGATAAGTTTATTAAAAGGCAGCCTAGACATTTTAAAAGTACCACAATCTGAATCTGAGGTCAATGCCAAGAAGTATAAATGATGATAAAGTTCTGTTTTCTGGGTCAATCCAGTTTTCCATGTTTTTACATTATTTAAACCTTTGATAAAGAGATCACAACACAATTCCTGGGCCCAAGCTATTTGATAAACTCTTTTTCCCTTCCATCTGCTGGAGCTGTTCCTTAAGCATGTTATTAAACTTTCTGTGAAATCTGTTTCACTGTCACTTTTGACATATGGTACTTTCACTGCAGCATACAGTATACTCCTTTTTTCTGGCGTTTGCTCAACATTTATTTTGGATCATGGCTCAATAGTGAACAGATTTTAAAAGATTTGGTATTTTACAAGCTTTAAATGTGACCAGTAGGTGGCAATAGCAATCACATTTAATAATGTTTTCTTTGTTATAATATTACATATTGTCTATATTATAATGGGGTCCAGATAGAGGAAATAAAGAGGAAAGTTCTTTTTGCCAGTGACTTCATTTACAACACAATAAATGTAACACATGCTTCATCACACATATTTAAAAGGTTTTGGTTTAGCAATTTAATAGGGTTGATGCTGAAGAAGCTTAAATGATTTTTTTTTAAAAAAAGTGCATTCAGATGTGCTTTTTCATTGCTCTGATATGCATATGATTTTACTATTTTAATTCAGTTGTTTTATTAACATTTTACATTTTTAGTCATTTTATATCTGATCTCATTCTATAAGTTGTTAATGCAAATAATTTTCTCCAAAACAAAAGTCTAAGGTAATTTGGATGGTTTATCAAACAGAATTTTTTTTGCTAAGTAACCAGATTTGGTTTATTATGGCATTTTAACCAGGTTACATTGTTTAAAAGTAACAGCAACAATGTTTTTTTTTCTCACACTATATAGATTCCTCTCTGAATGCTTCCTCTTAGTTACAAATTATGTTTTTCAATTAGTTCACCTCATCCAACTTTTATGGTGAACACAGACCTCAACTTATTACCATTCATTTGGTGAGTGAAGTTGCAATGGAACTGAAAAAAGTTATTTACAACTGATCCTCACACTTAAAAACTCTCCTAGCAGCCCTGTGGTCACATGATTGAGACCTGGGCACTTGGCAACCAGCTTGCATTTATGACTGTTGCAGTGTCCCAGGCTCAAGTGATTGCCACTTACGCCCTTTCTAGCTGGCTTTCCAACAAACAAAGTCAATGGGGAAGCCAGCAGGAAAGGTCGCAAGTCATGGTCCTGTGATGTTTCACTTAATTACCATTGGAAAAGAGTTCATAAAATCAGGTGTGTTTACATGATACCTCATTTATCAACCTGCATCTATAACAATGAATTTTCTGGTACTTCTCATCATAAATCAAGGACTACCTATAGTCCATCTCATACTATTAGCCCATATCATATCATATATCTCATATGATTTCAAGTCTATATGGATGTTCGAGTCCATGTGGATATTCAAATTAATACATTAGAACCTGTGGTCACGACCATCATTTGTTCCATAACTTTGGTCACAACCCGATTTGGCCTAAACCTAAGTTTGGAAATTTGGCACTTACAAAAACATGGCACAGAAGGGGATATCAGTCATGAAAAAAAAATTGTGAATTTTTTGGCCTGAACCCGATTTGGGTGGTCAGTAGCATTTGTGACCAGAGATTCCACTGTATAGATTTGTGGGGGTCTGGTCTCAGCAAGTGGCAAAACTGAGCAAATTTTAGCTAAATTCAGGAAAGGCAAATAGGGTTGCATCTAGTGATGACTTGAATGGGAGGGCACCTGGAAATCTCAAGGCTGGAGGCTATACTGAAAAGTTGAAAAAGTCAGTGAGAAATCCCTTCTGCATTGTTGCCAGAAAAAGAAATATGACTTTGTTGATTACTCATCAGGAAGAGAATTCAAGTCATGGAGTCTTGACTTTTATAGTATTCTCTGGCCAGACCAAAAAAACCATTCAATTCCTCTGTTACAGCTTGCTAAGGTATTAGCTGACCATTATCTCTTTCACAAAAATAGCTTACTGAAATTCTGTGATTTTAAATTAGAGTAGGAAGCATATGAGCCATGGTGGCACAATGGTTAAAACCATTTAGGGCTGTAAAGCACTATGAAGCAGTATATAAGTCTAAGTGCTATTGCTAAATCATTTTATTATGTCTGGTTTTGATATCCTGTCTGAGAATTCCTAGAACTGACCCAATTCTTTTGGAGGTCACACATATAGGGAAGGTTGTCTTGAATATCTCCTAATAGTTAGAAGAGGACAGTGGTTGAACATGTTCAAGACAACCATCCAGGGAACAGGCATTGCAAGTTTTACTATAGCGACAAGATCCTCAATATTACTTGCAGGCTGGTTTGTCACGTTTTATTTTAGGGGCAATTCTGGTTCTTTTTTATTATTAAAAAAAACTTGTGGCAGGACAGAGAATGTACGATCTGCAATCACAGGATGAAGGTTTCCCATTGTCTTCTTTATAAATGCATGCTTCTGGGATCTGGCTAAAATTGGATAGTTTCCAAAATTTCTACTAATAAGTTAAAAATAAATAAAGTTAGGTAATTAGATTTATGCTTGTGCTTCTTTTCTTAGTGTGCCATGGCTTGTGGAAAAATATACAAGTGTATGATTCTTACTCTAGTAGTATTAATTTCTGGATAACTTTCCAAAGAAAAAGCACTTTTTATTTTTTCTTATTTTGGGGGCATGAAATATGCTTTCTGAAACAGTTATTTAAAACAAATATATTTCCCCAGAAAGACTAATGGTTAATGCATGAATGGTTTTCTACATTGTGTTGTATGAATCTAACTAAAATTAGAACTTTATTTCAGTGCTATCAACCAGGACTTAATTATGAGGTTGAAATACAGTCTAATGTATATTCAGCTAAATTAACATTCCTAAATGTAGCAGTGTTGTTTTTTATTTCTTTTTTTTCAATGTTTAAAATTCTGTTTAAGACTAGACTAACTATATCAGGTCCAAGATGAAACTAATAAATGAAAAGCAAATTGTACACTCACAGTGCTTTCAATGAAATCCCATATGGCTTTTCCTTGAAGTAAGAAAAAAAAAACTAATCTCTGATAACCTAGCACAGTATATTAGATTTTGTCTGTTATGTTACTGTTCTTCATTGCTCATACAGTGGATGCTTTATATTGTACTGATGAATGTTGAAAAGTGGTCAGACTTTCATTGACCGTGGCAGTGAGAAAGCCAATAAATAAATACAATTAATTAGTAATTCAATCACATATCAATTATAACTGCAAAGCAAAGAATTCTCATAACAAAGAAAGTTAACACTAATATAATCAGCAGAAAATATATATCTTTGGATATTTCACATATATATAGACGCCCATACCATTTATTCATTGGTTTGACATACTGTTTATTTGTTGACTTTTTATGCCGCTTTGACATTCTCAAATGCTAAATACATTTCTCCAAATTTCCTCCTGATAAAGTGAAAAGAAAGACAGAAGGAACCCCCATCACATATTTTTTGCAAAGGAATCTCCACACAAATTAATGATAGATACGCAAAGAAATTTGGAAATAGTTCATTTTTGGCAAATTGATGCATGGTAAAAAAAAAAGGCTACCCACCACAGCATCTTCAGTGTTGGGGTACAAACAGTGTCTGGCTCCTATTCTGGAACTAACCATGATAAATTGCAGACTCTCCACCCCCTTCCCAGGGCTTTGAACAACTGTTTGTTTCTGAGTTTTGTTTTCTATTTACTTTACTAGACTCTGATGTTTAAAGTAGTGGGTAAAGGCCACTTATTGTTTTTGAGCCATTCTCTTCCCCAGTTTAAAAACAAAAGTTCAATAGATTCAAGTTATCAAAGAATATTGGTGTCGAGAAAATTTTTAGAAGAGAAATCCAGCCCAGGAGAGAGAACTAACAAAATGGATTTAATCTTTTCAATTTGTGGCCTGTGTAACCTATGTTCTTTTCTCCTCTCTTGGTAAAACTGAAATCATTTACAGAACCTATGCTAAGAATTTGTGCAGCTTTTCTACTGTAACATCCACTTATCCCTCTGTTAGGAGGCACAAATGAAAGCAAAATTGAAGGCGGCTGTAGGTGAACTGGCTTTGAATTCCACTGAAAGCATAAGAGGTTCCATGTCAGCTATGTGTTACAAATCAGTCTCTATTCATTTTAGAGCAGGCTCCCAAAAATGGTAAACGGCTAAAAATATTGATAGATATAGAATTGAAACCTGAGTCATTGTAAAAAAAAAACAGTATGGCTCCTGAATTAGAATTTGGTTTCTTATATGTTTCGGGTTTTTTTTGGTTATATGTGATGATAGATTGTTTAGGACAGGGATGTCAAACTCAATTTCATTGAGGGCCGCATCTGGGTTGTGTTTGACTTTGGGGGCCAGGGTAGGCATGGCCAGGGTGGGCATGGCCAGCTCGACATCACTTGTGTCAGGGGGCAGCTGTGGTGGCCCAACTGCTCTGCCAGTGAAAATGGGCTCCAAGCTCCATTTTTGGCTGCAACGGCCACGTGCAACCCTCTGCCAGTGAAAACAGAGGTTAGAGGACTGCATGCAACCCTCCTGAACTCCATTATCACTTGCAGAGGCACTGCGAGCCAGTCCTTCACTGTTTCCAGGGCAGCCCCACACGCCAGATCTAAGCACCACATGGGCTAGATCTGGCCCCAGGCCTTGAGTTTAACAATAGGAGAATGCTGCAACTTTTCATTGGTTGTTTCTGGTTGAGGGAAACTTTGCCAAGTTTTTTTTTACCTTGCATAGACATTCAGGCACATGTGTTTCTATGCATCATGTATCCTAGATGACTCCGTGATTCTACAAACAGACCCTAATAAAAATATTATAATTGAAATAGTATCAGAATAGGTGAATATGAATGTGCAGTTTGTGGTGATGGTCATGGCATTAATAAGGTCTGTACCCCTCCTGCTCAGTTCCCGATTTTGGGGCTACAGAGAGTCTTGGGCAAGGGGATTTTTGCACACGTTTATTTGGAGTGAAGAAAGGATTCTGGATAGGTTTAAAAAAGGATAATGATTGGTTGGTTGAAGAGCATGCATTCTACCATTTCCTGCCCACTGAAGGTTGAAGTACATAATATCAATTCTAGAAAGTTAGCTGTCAAATTTTGAACTTTCTGATGCACCTTTGAATAATTTGAGAAGACTCTGGGTATGAACCATTCTGAGACACAGATTTTTCATAAATCCATCTTCATTTTACCAATATGAAGTATGGTCATGCTTCTTATTTTCAACTACTATTCAATGTAGTGTTGCAACTAAAAATGAAGTATCATTATAGTCAGTTCTGTAAAAAACTTAGCATAGAAACCACTGTTTTCTATTTAGGAAGGTTTCTCTGTAATACAACCCTAAAGGTAGTAATTGTAACATTTGGGGGAAGGCAGGGATGTTAATCAATGGGAACTGCTGGTTTATACACTGATTTGGGGGAGAATTTCCCCCTCCCCACTCTTTTCAAAATGCTTTTTTTAACCTGACAGTGTAATGATGATGCCTTGCAATTAGCTTTTGAAGTTATTATTTGCCAAGTTGATTACATAATAACAAATAAGCATTCAGCATTCTTTTTGCACCTATGCTAATAATCTTATAGTAGATCTTGGCACATATTCAAGCAAGTCATTTAGTGGTTTGGCTTTTCTAGTGATCTGTCTAGAAATCCTGTTCTGCTACAGATACTTACAAGACACCTGCCATTTAAAAACATTGCTCATTGCTGACAAGTTGAAATACGTGGGGTTTTTTGTCTCATTTTATCTTAGTTTCCATTAAAGGCCCCTTGAATACCATTGATACATTTAGCTGCAGTTCCGTGTCACAGTGTCATATAAGCCGGAGAAGCTGGTCACAATTCAGGGTGCTTAGCTAGAAGCACAGTGGAATAATATGCTAAGGTAAAAGCCAATCAACCACAATATGGCTAAGTATGATGGTTGGATACAATACAGGTAATCCAATACAATTGGGCCCAAAATATCTGTTGTTAAGTGAAAAGTTAAGTGAGTTTTGCTCTGATTTATAATCTTTCTTACTACAGTTGTTAAGTGAATCACTGCAATTGATAAGTTAGTAACCCAGTTGTTAAATGAACCTGGCTTCCTCATTGACTTTGCTTTTCAAAAGGTGTTCAAAAGTCTTCGTCAAACTTAATAAAACACAAACTAAAACCTTTTTTAATGTGATGCTGAGAATTACTTGCATTCCCAGCCAAAACTCATTATACACAGTTCCTCCAGATAGGAGCACACTTTCCAGTCCTGACAAATGCTGCCAAGAAACAGAAGTCCAATTAAGGCTAACATAAACCAACCCAAAAATCTAGAAAAAACTGACCAGAGTACAGAGCTTCACAAAGGACTCAGAGATTACTGAACTGCTTTGCTTCCTGCAAAGCTCTTTGTCATTGAGGACTGACTTTTATCCCTTATCGGAGGGGCAATCACCTTCCAGCCTTACTCCCAAGTTGCCCCTTCTGCTTCAGCTGCTCTCGCCTTCTAGCAGCTCTGCGCACATGCGTACTGGGAACAGGCTCTCCAGGGTCCTCTGCTTCACTGCTGCCAGACTCTGAAAGCTCTGAAGGGAGCACCCCACTCTCAAATGGTCAGATGGTCCAATGCAGACCCTCGTCCAAGTCCTCACCAGACTCCCTGACTGGTTCCCTTTCGTCCTCACTGTCTGATAACCTCTGCCGTCTGCACCGGCTGCCGGCGAACCACAACAAAAGGTTGCAAAAAGGTTGCAAAAGATGATAATATGACCTGGGGACACAGCAATGGTCCTATGTATGAACCAGTTGCCAAGCATCTGAATTTTGATCACATGATCATGGGGATGCTACAAAGGTTGTAACTATGAAAAATGGTCATAAGTCACTTTTTTCAGTGCTGTTGTCACTTGGAATGGTCACTTAAATGAACTGTTGTAAGTCAAGGACAACCTGTACAGTCTTAAGTGAGCATTTCTATTTTTTTTGTAGCTATTATTTTGAGAAACAAAAACAATTATGGTCAGTCTGTTCAAGTGGCTGGAAACAAAACCTGTTTGCCCAGCACTTCCTGTCCTTTGCTTGTAATGTAACTAGTTTGAATTAGGCAACCTGGAAACATAGGTATATTTCATGCAGTGCATTTGAAGCCACAATCTTCTGGCTTGCTAAACTAAGAGACCATATGATGAAGCAGTTTAGTCCACCTTGTTTTGCTGGATTCTCACCAATCGTTGACTTGCACAAGTTTTTTCCACATCAAGGAAATGGTTACTGTAATTCTGCTTTTGATCTTATCTAGAAAAAAAAAGTTTTTGCCTGGCTTGGTATTTTTCCATCCACTGATACAGCAAATGGAAGACTAGGCTAATCTTTAGGCCAAATAAGTTTTTGCTTTGCTTCTGTGCTTGCTTTTGTTTACTAAACTCATTCTATCCCCCTGTAGCATTCATACCAGTATTAGTCATTTTATAATCCTGAGGGTATGTCATCCCATCTCTGAGTTTACTTTTGGAATATAGCTGTTACATCTCAACATCTCATATAAACTGACACTGAGCTTGTATACAGCACTGTGAATAGCTAACCCTTTTCTGGATAGCATGTGTATTGTGAATTAATTCATTTAGCAATTTTCCAATGGTTATAAAATTCAACCAGTTTATGTTAGAGTGCCCATTTCAGTGAATTCTTTCCCCTGGCTTTTTAAAAATTGGTTTCATTAATGGATGAAAATATTGGATCAAAGACAGAAATTGTAACTGGAAGAAATACAAGCTTTGTAATGAAAACAGGGTCTATTTCTGGCACTATGAAAATAAGTTATTTTCCTTGCCTGGCTACACCATTCTTATGTGAAGATAGAAAGCCACAAATTTCTTTATAGATAATTATAAAAATATTTTTTCTACAAAATATATTTAGAAATATGTTTATAGACTTTTTTTAGCACAAATGCATGCAGCTTGTGTTAGTTTCTATATTTTTTGTGATTAGTAAGAATAACACAATCAAATTTCACTAAAAATTCTCTTCATTTCTCAGCCCCTGGCATGTTTCCTATTGAATGTTATTTTCAGTGCAGCTGCAACCCAAAAATCTTACATAGAAATGAAATTAATCTCCTCCTCCAATTATGTGTGACTTTTTCAAACTTTTAAGAGATGAAAGAAAGCAAAGGGGATAGGTTCTTACAGTTAAATTTCTTGTAAGAACGTGTTCTTTTTAAATATTGGTTTCTTTTGGTTCCTTGAAATATTTTAATATCCAATATCCATCTATGTTTCCCATTAACAAGGGGAGTTTCTGTAAGGGTTGTATTATTGTTTATTCTTTACTTCAGGATCAGATCATACTGTAGGTAAGTGGAAAAGCCAAATTAGATTAAATTTTTGTTAGTGGTGTTGATTCAAGACTGCTGCTATTTGGGTTCCCCAAGAGGCTGCTTCCTTGATTTCTTAAGTCATCCCATTTAGTCAGGATCTTGTAATAAATGGGATAACATCATAATCCTGCAAAACCAATGGTAAAATGATTTAATTACTGCAATTGATTGATACCACACACTGAATTACTCTTCCCAACAGGTGATCTTCTGTATCTTTAGGAGTGAAATTCTAATGTTCTTGAACACTGGCTATGCTGGAAAGGATTATTTGAGATATACAAGCATTCCTTGAGTTACAATGGTAATTGGGACTGGATTTTCTATCTCTAAGCCAATGTGGTACATAGGTAAAACATCACATGACCATATCTCTTAGCTATGGTAATCCCAACACTCTCCATTGCTGTTATTAATGCCACTGATCTTTACGTGAGGACCCACCATGATCCAAGTCATTCCTGGCTTGGATTCTCTCAGACCCAGACTTTAATAGGCAAGGGATTATCTTCTCTTGAACTTCTTCTACCTGCCAGTCTCCCATCTTGCCGTTTTTGCTTCTGTGCACAGTAACACCCCTCAGGGATAACACTGATACTGGGGCAAGAGTGGAGGTTTGGAGCCATCAGCAGTCTCAGACAGCTGCCACCACCCCCAGTCTTCAACTTCATCCCCAGCTACTACAGCTGCCACAGAGTGTCACCTTAAGTCCCACACCACAGGATTACTAAATAGACTTTTGTAAATAACTGAAGAAATAGGAAACAGTTTCATTCATGGATGCTAAACATTAGTCCTGTGCAAAGTGACTGTTTTATTTTCATAAATTGACTTGCAACAATCCAATGTTTCCCAAGAACCTTGTTTGGGAAATTTTGAGTCAAAAATTCAAGAGTTGCCCTTCAATTAAATGACTGAAGTGAACTGATTAAATTCAGCAGTGGCCACTTCAATCCAGTGTCCGGGAGCCTCATTGCATGTACTGAAACATTGTTGATGTTCAGTTGAAGTGGGAGAAGTTGATCCAGTCCAGTTGAAGAGAAATCCTGCTTTGATTTGTTGCTTCCCTTTGAAAGTGCACCTCAGTCAAAACTTTGGTTTAAAGCGAGGAGTCCCTTAAGAGCTCTGCCAGCACTTTAAAATAGGGTTATTGTTAGAAACAGCAGAAGTTCCATCTTCTGTTGCTGATCTGAGACCTCTCACTATGCATGTGTCTATGAAAAATCTTTTCAATACTAATAGTCAATAATCATATTCTGGTTTGTGGAAGAGAGGTAGGGGAGAGAGAACGAGGAAGGGAGAGGGGAGAGAGAGAGAGAAGCATAAGAGGAAATGAGAAAGGTGCATGAAGAGGGATTGAGAGGTCAAGCAGCTTGAGAAGAAAGTTATCTCAGTAAGAGTTGACTGATCCAGAAGACCTAATAAGGGTAATATTTTAAAAGTCTAAAAACATTTTAAAGAGGTCTGTAAAAGTATAAATTATATATAAGGGTACTTGAGAATGAGATAATTAAGTGAAGAGCCATTTTATGAGTATGTTTCTCAAAAGAAATCTATGGGGCATCAATCTTTAAGATTTCACATGGAATTTAAATAATTTCTCTATTTTGCATGCCTTGGTTGAAACAGCCTGCTTCCTTTGTCAAACCCTACTGCCTTTCAAAAGTTTTTTCCCTCATTTGTGTGTAAGAGAAAAAGATGGATGCTTTTTATTGCCAGTCCTGACAACTGACAACTACAGCATTGAGGTGAGGTGGAGGGAAACTGTCAGGTTGCTGAAATCCCTCTGGAGAATTGACACTGTAGCTGAATTGGAGAGCGAAAAGAATACAAATAACAGGGAAGTTTTGAGTTACCTTGCTTTCTGTCTTGATGCTTTCATGAACAGCCTGAAGCAATATAAGGGCAACCCAAGCCAGGTTCATTGGGAATGTTAAGGAGTTAATGTTTTAGTATTGCTGTATGGTGGCTAAACAGATGGTGTAATTAGCTTGCAGCAGTGAAGAACTATTTTTCTGCCAGGATAAGAGGAAATAACTGTGGGTGGTGAACAAGATCCTGAACCTGCTTACAAAAGTATGCTAAGTACAGATAGTATGAAGAGTCCTTTCCAACCCCATCACTACTTTCAGTTGTATTTTTGACACAGAGATCCAAAAATATCCAAGACTCATTTGGATCATAATTGAATAAGAAAATAAATGGAGGATGAAAGAGTTTTAAAAGCAAATTTCTCCTTTTCCTGTGTAATAGCCACCTGGAAAGTACCTAGCTGAATAGAAGTCCCATTATAGTCTCCTTCTTTTTTTCTTTTTGTTCACTGTAGGCATAATTCTAAATTCTTACCTAAAGCTAGGTGATCTGGAACAGGCTTAAGTATCTCATTTCTCTCTAGTATACCCCTTTTCCTGTTCTGATACAAAGATCTCTTTTTTTCCATTATTGGAATTAGTATTTGCTCTCCATTACTAACAAACTATAGTTAAGTTTTAACGTATTTCTTACCAAATAGTTGAAAACATAAAAACCTAGTTGTAGATTTTAGTTAGCCATACTAGTGTGCGGAAAATAAGTTCTTAGATGAGTAGAATCAATTAAATCAAGTTGATATATAGAGATATAAGGACAACGTTTGTTATCATTAGGACAATCCTATAGATTTGCAATGTGAAATGTTTCTCTTTGGGACCCAGAATCCCCAAACTGATCCCTTCTCTTGATTTATGAGGGATGTTTTCTTCCCTGTATTATTATTTTTTTGCATCGTCCCCAATTTGAAAACAATCGATGAAAAATTTTGCATTTGCAATTTTTGATTTGAAAACCCTGTACCCTTTTTTTCAGTCTATGAATAGTTTTATTTTAGTCCATGCATTTTGCAACTCAGAATTAAATAGATAAAAGAATGAAAATAAATTCTGAAGATGCTAAATTGAAATAAGTTTATCTATGCATATTGAATAGGATTCCATTGTCTTTTCCCCCTGTTCCTCCCCTCAGTAAGAATAAAATTCTGAAGCTTATCCAATAGAATAAAATATATTCTGGAGCACATTATATAGAAATAGCTTAGAGCAGGGATTCCTAAACTTTTTGCTATCGTAGGTCCCTTTAGTATAAACTTAATGTACACATCACTCCCTAAAATCTGAATACCAAAATAATCAAGAGGATGAAACTTTGGGGGGAAGGTGGATTTACTTCTAATTTTCTACCTAAAAGGTTCTTCCTACTTCCCCTGGATTTTGCCTGGATGTTCCCAAGGGAGGCAGTTTGGGGAAACATTACAGTTTGGGGAAACTTGGCTTAAGTGATTGCATTAGTCCAGTTATTTGCATTACACCTTCAAATTATTCACACAGTCTTGTAGCTTCAGGTCCACCTGAAAGAAATGGAAATGTTTTGTTAAAATGTTTGTAGTTGCATGGCGTCTGCAGGACTGAGTGATTCATCTAATTGCATAAATACTTCAGCTTTGCTAAACTTTGTTCAGGTGCTGCAAGAGGAGCGGGCAACAGTCCCTTTCCTCAATTACCCTGGTGATGTCAGTGAAGAGATGGTCTCCATGAGCAGCATAGACAGATCTGGCTGAAGCAAAAGGATTTGCATATTTATGAGGTTCCCCACTGCAAATATTCATGCTGTAACCATGGTTCTTCAGTGATGTCACAGCAGGACTTGGAAAAGAGACAGACCACTTTCATATGTTGAAGTTCATGTACAAATGCATGGTCCGAGCAAGGCTTTTGAAGTACTGTTTTATTGGAAAAGTTGGATTTGTATGCATTACATTCTGGTGAACTATTCAGAACCCATTTGGTTACCATGTGAAAATAGTTTGGAAAAGTAGATCATTTTTCTTTATTAAGTTACTCTACTAATACTTTACAACACCAAAGATAATTGCTATTTCTTGTGCTTAGAAAGCGTAGAAGGGAGGTCACTAAATTGGAAATATTTTATTTTTCAGAACAAACTGTTTTTTTGTTTCTACATTATTTATGAGCATGAACATAAATTGCAATTGCTAGAAAATAGAGTTGGAATAAATAATTCCGTAAGGCAAACCATACTATGCCCTTAAGGGCTAAGATAATTTTCTGGTTTTGTGACATACTTTGGGGGGGGGCAAATGTGTCTGAAGTGAATTCAGATATGAATAAAATATTAAGAATAATTTTTGAGTAACATATTCAGTGTAAGATGTATTTATGTAAAGATGTCCATAATTTCCCTTACCTAATTAGGATTCCTATTTTTTTTCTTAAAGTTTTGGAAAGAAAAAAGAATTGACTAGATTCAAGTGGTTAGGACATAGCTAGGATTATAGATAGTTATAAAATTCCAAAGTAAATTTGCCACATTTCTTTAAAAATTTTTTTTAATAAAGATTATTTTGATGAAGTAACAATTAGAATCAAAACCTTGGTTAGATTTTCACAGAGAATGGAAAAAGGCATATTTTGTAAACTAAGCTGATAAATAGATCCTGTAAATGCATATTGTTTTGTTTTATGTCTCATAAAACTCCACACAATGATGGGGATAGAGATTCAAGTGTATGTTTTAAACCAAAAAATGTAAATTAAATGTAAATATTACATAATCTTGAAAACCTTGTAATCATGTGCACATATATACACATACAAACACACACAAACACAGGTGCTTAGAAACCATCCTGTTTAATTGAAGGCATATCTACTTTTTTCTCTTTTTTGGTTATTGAAAGAGAGCGTGATAAAGTTTACATTAATGGTAATTAGGTACAGGGCTTTAGGTGAATAGCAAAATAAAATGCATACAATGAAACCTGTCTCAACTGTATCATTTGTCCTACCTTTTTAGATATCATTGCATTTGATATTTTGTATAAATTAATAAAAGTTCCTCTTAAATACTTCGACTCTTAAGCTCTCCATAGGAACACTTTTCCTGATGTAATCCTGAACACTGGGAGCTGGAAGTTGGCTCAATTATTGGTATGCTGCTTTATCTATTTTTCCATTGTGATTTTTAGTGTGTCAGTATCTATTTAGGCAAGATGGTCAATTAAATTGGAAGATGTTGTTTATAAGATCTCCAAAAGATATGAAATGCTGCATTATTATATATGCATTATCCTCTTCAGCTGTCCACCTCAGCAGTTTTTAATCCAAGGAGTAAGCGTAATAGCTTTTCTCACACAAAATTTCTTATCGTCAGTATGAGGTGGGGCTGAGATATGCTGAAGCATGCAAGGTTATAGTAAAATAATATTATTCTGAGGAATGTAGAGAATTGAGTGGAATTTGTACCAGAATGCTATCATCTTAAATTCAGCATGCTACCCTCTGCCAAACATTTACTCCCTAACATTTAATGGAATAGTGACAACATTACCATATTTTTTTAATTAATATATTATTCAGCTGATCATATGGCAATTAAGTTTGGACCGAAGGAGAGTGTTAGGGAATCGTAAAGCTTTAGGCTTTAGGAATAAGAATGTTTTGTCCTATTGCACCAAATCACATGGATATATTCATGTAGTTATCAGGAGTCAAGTTCAATCTGAGGGACTTCCAAGCTTTTGTTAAATGAAGGAAGTCATTTACAAAGTCAGCTGGGCTAAGCTGTAGGGAAATAGGAATATTGAGGTGGATGGAATGACATTGGTGCATGGCAAGATAATAGCATCCATTAGTAATGCAATTGGGAAAAAGAGGAATTGGGCTACCTGGAAAGATTAAGAGACATGCTGTGGTAATAGTCACAAAGCTTTTGATGTTTAATTTGGAACCATATCTGCATTACAAGTCAAGAATATTCAGGGAAGGTTTTGTTCTTTCATTTTCTTTCTTTTCTCAGGCCTGCTACCATCCATAGTATCAGATAAAAAAAAGGCCAGGCTTCCCTTTGTTCACGTGACATTCTTTTGGAAAAGAAAAAGAATGAGATCAAAGAAAAGATCATTGCCATGCCAATTGTGTTGCCTTGTTGGAAGTTCTGTGGAATTCCCATGTTGATAGGGAGCAGGGAGCTGAAAATTCTGTCTCTTGTCCCTCAGATTTGCTCTATAGCCTAAAAACATTAAAGCGTGTGATGTACACATATTGGTTCTAGGTAGCCATTTTCTCTCTCCTCTCATTCCAAATGTGATCTCTTGCCTACATCAGAATTAAGAAACTATGTATGTTTCTTGGATTTATCGATGTCCCTAGATTGTTCTTGGATAAGTAAAGAGAATAAGCAACATGTTGGAGTTATATGATGGACAATTCTGCAGGACAATTTACATTTTGGCTTCCTATTGCTGAAAAAACACACACGGCTGAATAGAACTCCAGTCTTCCACTTGAATTACATTTGGGGGAAGTTGCAGGACTGCTTTTCTCTAGGAAACCGAGGATGGTAAAGTTGCTCAAGACTCCAGGTGCGTTAATGCAAGAAGGGCGTTGCATCATTGCTAATTTGAATTGTAAAGTCTTTGTGTATTTCCCCAGCTCTTCTTACTTCAATATAATTTGCTTATACTTTTCCAAAAACCAAACATTATTTTCTCCAGTTTGCAATTTCTATCCTATAGCATTTGAAGGATGGAGTTGTTTCTATTTCCTGTTCAACCTGTTAATCTGTTGTGTTGAAAGAAATAAAAGCAGCAAGGAAGGTGGAAAAACCGATTAACCCCAGCTGGATTCCAATTAAACTTCACAAATCATACACAGTGTGTCCAGAGAAAGTGAACACGTCCCATGGCACAGCTGCTTCATTCCTCATTTTGAGGTCTGAATAATAGAACCACACTTTTTATATGGTTTTCTTTCCCTTCAAAGAACTACTAAGTGTCATGTGGTAGCTAAGTCATGTTCAATCCAGTTCCCTTTAGAGGTGTTGTGCTTATAGTTCTCTAGCCGACAACTGGGACTTCTGGTAATGATGGTTCCTGCACATCTGTATGGCATCTAATAGTTAAGATGTGTTCTTTAGATCAGTCAGAATTAAATACCTGCCTCTGAGCAGTAGATCTGTGCTGAGTTACAATGTCTTCTATATTTTATTCAGGTCAGGTCAGTTACTTTTTTCATTTCCATTGGGAAACATCTGAGGTCCCAGTTTTAACCAAATCATAAACCAAGTTAAATTCCACATTACAGTAATAGGTCAATCCTAGATGTAATAAGGAACTTGCTCTGGAAATACTTTGAAATGAGCACGGGTCTATTTATATCATCTCCCATAGAGTTAAAGTTCAGCATTTTTAGATGGCAGAAGATTGAGGAAAGAAATCCAACATGCAGGATAAAAAAGCAACACCTTCATTTGGAACAGTGATGTAATTGGCTTCTTCTTACCGATATTTCCACCAGACTAATGGAAATTTTGCTAGCAGCCTCAACAGAATTAGATGGTATCATTTCTCTGAACTTTTACACTTTGCCTTGGGGACCTTTGCAGAAAGGCAATTTACAAATGTAATAATGAAGCAAATCCAGAAGGTGGATTATAAATAAATAGGAGGGATTATTTATATCTCCCTTTGAAAGCCTGCACAGAGGGAAGCTAATGTATAATTCAGAAAGTTTTTAAGTTATCATTCTCCTTAAAGTAGTACTTCCATTCCAGAAGCTAGGAGCTTTTGATTGTGTGATGGAATACCCAGAACATGAGCAATAGCCTATACTATAATAGGAAATAGTAGCCTTGGGCTTCTGAAGTGCTGCTGATTGAAATCTTGCAATTTTAATTTAATGTAATTAAATTGGATGGACTGAATGTCACTTACCCAGTCCTCAGCCCTTCTTAAACTTAAACACCATGGTAGAGACATTTTCAGCTTGCTTATATTCAAAGAATAACTACATCTACTGAAAATATGCAGAATCTGCAGGATTTCATAAAAGGGGAAGGTCTATTGATGAGCTTTTATCTGCCATGTGCTGCAGATCTTCCTGGGATATGCCAGTTATCTCGCTGTTTTGAATAATCCTGCAGAATAGATTGATTAAACTGGATTCCTATATTGCATCAAGTAGTTTACTATGTTATAAAATTTTGGTAACTTAGCACAATACAGGGTGTACCAAACATCAGGCTCCTTAGACAATTTATTATGTAAATTATATTAAATATTTCATTTGGCTACCATTTTCTTCTAAATACTTCTTTAAATGACCTTTGAATATTTCTAAGCACAATCATATTTTTTTAGAAAAAAATATTGTAATATGTAATTATCTATGGTCACCTAAATTTGGTGCACACTACACATAGATCAGTCAGTAGTGGCCTATTAACAAAAGTATACCTATTTTATACCTATATTAACAAATAGTGGCCTATTTACAAACTATGGCTCAACACAATGAGTCAGGCAAAATATTGCCTCCAAGGCTTCAGTTAAGTTTATATCTAAATAGGTATTATAAAATACACTTCAACAAGTTAATGTTAGCAAGAAAGGTGATGTATTCTATGCCCTTTGTTATTATTTATTTTATTTATTTATTAAATTTATATGCTGCCGATCTCACTGTCAAGTGACTCTAGGCAGCTTCCAATGTCATAAAACACCATATAAAACAATTACAGCATTAAAGATATTAAAAATCATCAAGCATTAAAAATTAAACATTAAAATTAACAAAAAATGACAAAAAGGACCAATGTGTAAATTAGGTAAAGGTGAGATCTTCTCCTAAACTTCTTACCACCTCTAGAGTAGGATGCCCCCATTGGGACCCCCAATTGGCCACAACCAGGTTTAGCCATTATTAGATACCCTGCCTTTTTTTCTTCCTTTTTTTTTACTCCCACAACCCCAAACCTGTGAGGAAAGGAAAATATAAGAGCTGGTTTTGTCTAGTGCCATGATGGCGAACGTATGGCACACATGTCGCAGGTGGCATGCAGAGCCATTTGTGTGGGCACACGAGCTCCAACCAAATTTGCCTGCACTGCACATGTGCATGCCTCCCAGCTGGGTTTTGGCCCATTTGAGGCCTTTTTAGGCCTCCCAGAGGCTCGAGGGAAGCCTCTGCAGCTTTTGGAGGCCGAAAAAGGGCCTGTTTATCATTTCCGGTACTTCTGGTTTTGTCACTTCCGGTATTTGGAGGCCAAAAAACAGACCCATTTTTCGGCCACCAAAGGCTGCAGAGGCTTCCCTCAAGCCTCTGGGAGGCCAAAAAAGGCCTCAAACTGGCCAAAAATTAGCTGGGAGGCACACACGCATAGTGCAGGTAAGGGGGCGACGGGTGTGTGTTGCATGTGCATCTGCAGGGGGGCGGGGCGCATTGCATTGTGAGTGCTGGCACATGGGCGTGCATGCTATTGTACACACATGCACTTTCAGCACATTACAACAAAAAGGTTTGCCATCACTGGTCTAGTGGTTAAGGCATTAGACTAGAAAATGGGAGTCCATGAGTTCTAGTCATATTCTAGCCATATTCTGTGGCGGCCCCCACTCTATGGAATCTTCTTCCGCTGGAGCTCCGGCTGGCTCCCGATCTCCGCACCTTCCGCCACGAGCTAAAAACCTGGCTGTTTTTACAATCTGGGCAGTGTTGACCCTTGGGGTCGTTTACGTAATTTTGGGGTTTTAATAATAATCCTAATACTAATTCGGCTTTAATTTAATATATTTTTAAGTAACTTATTGTTGTATTCTATTTTAGTTGTGAGCCGCCCCGAGTCCCTTGGGAGAGGGGGCGGCATATAAGTCGAATTAATAAATAAATAATAAATAAATAAATAAAATAGTCCTGGCTTAGCCATGAAAACCAGCTGGGTGTCCTTGGGCCCATCATTCTCTCTCAGTCCAACTCACCTTAACAGTGTTGCTGTTGATGGGAAAATAGAAGGAGGAAAGTATGTTGGGTATGTTTACCACCTTGGAGTTTATTGTAAAAATAATGAAGGATACAATAATAACATAAAAATAAAAAATAAATGTGATCCAAAGTTACCCAGTGAGCTTCCTTGGCCAAGGATATTCTGGAAAATTGGTATCTCAGGTCCTAGTTAGCTCTTTCATGCGATGAATAATTTATTTTAAAATGTGGTTCAGTATTTGGATTTGTTTCAGTGAAGTGAGGGAAAGGGTATAGAATATTCATCTTGGGCAGTACAGTCCCTTCTTCAAACTGTATGAAAGGATAGTAATACTTCCCAGAGTTTGCTTGCTTATGGTTTATTTCATCTGACTGCTTAGAAGATGACTACAATCTGAATCCAGGAGATTTCACATTGTCCCCAGAAGGATTTTGTGTACTCCTCTATAACCACTTTTTAGCTGTACTAATTTATAGTAAGTATATTAAAATTCAGTTTAGCAGTTTTAAGTTAGGTTTAAATGTGTTGCAGGTATAAGCTTACCAATGGGGCTTAAGAAAAAAATTTTTTTTTCTCTTTTACACAGTCATGTTCTTTAATGATATTCAACCTTTTTGGGAGGGGCATTCCATCCTATTTCATAAGAAATATAGAGATATTTGTATATACTTTTTATTAAACTGTTAAACAGGAAGATAAAATATAACACAAACTAGTAGAAAGTAAGAAAAAAGGAGAAAGAAATCAAAGAAAAAGTAAAGTGTGCAAAAGCGTTAAAGAAAAAAAACATTTTTGCAAAATGACTTTGAATAGTCTTCACAGCAGTTGTAAGCACAAATATATTTTAACCCCACTCTCTAAAGTTACATTGTATTACTCTTTGTATAATCTATCCTATCTAACCATCAAACCATGTTAAAAGTTCATTTTTTTTCATTTTTACTCAAAAAGTCCATAATAGGTGTCCAGTCATCAATAATTGTAGATAATGTCTTTTGTCTAATGTCTCTAATTTCATAAGACATTGGTGTAATCCTTATGACCCATTTATTTTTGACTCTATTTGACTCATGATTAGTGACACAAAAATATATTAAATTTAGTAGCATATCAAATTATGAAATATAATATCTGATAGCTTAAATTGTGATGGGAAGAGCATTGATAAATTAGAAGAATATGGGTGAATGGTGGAGGTTTCAACTGTTAAGACTCCCTTCCTACCTATTAATTAAAAATAAATGGAAAGATTCCATTCTTTTCTCCTTCAGATAAGGTAAATGATTTATGTTATAGGATTTTTAATCAGCCGATATAACCAGTTGAAAGAAATGCAGATAAATATATATATATTTGTTTTCTTAAGTTTTCACGGGTATTTATATGTATGGTATTCAGCTTGGTTTGGATATTTTCCCATGTTATTATAGTTGTGCTTTTAAAGTTGTAGCGACATTTTGCCAGAATCTCATCTGCCATCATCAGAAGCCTTATGATGGCAGATGAGATTCTGCTGAAACGTCGCTACAACTTTAAAAGCACAACTATAATGATGTGGGAAAATACCCAAACAAAGCTGAATACCACACACACACACACACACACACACACACATATTGCAGATTGGTTGGCTTTTTCCGTAAGACCCTGTGTGGCTGAGGTACTGGCTGTGTGTCTCTCAGCCTTTTGTGTTGTAATGACCTGGGTAATGGGCTGTGTGATGACCTTCTGAGTTCTATTGTTGTGACATCCTGGGTCTTGTGCTGTAATCTCCTGGGTCATTGGCTGTGTTGTAACATCCTGAGGTCTTGTGGTGTAACCTCCTGAGTTCTGTGATGTGATATCCTGAGTGGATGGCTGTGATGTAATGTTCTGGGCTTTGGTTTGGCTCCGAGTTTGAGGTCTGGCTATGTGTTGATGGCATGTGTCAGTTTGCTTAGTTTGGGGGTCGGAGGGTGTAGCAGCTGGTGATGCAGCCATGGTCTGGTTTCTGGACGGTGGTTGTCTTTCGTCTATGGGATGGGTTTGGGTTTAAGTCTGGTGAGGGAGATTGGTGATGGCGTCATGTGTTGTTTTGGGTCCGGTGTTCGTGGCTGGGACTTGTTTGTTGATTAGGGCTAGTTTCCAGATGTCTGGTAGGTGGGAGGTATCGTCCCTTTTATTATTTTATAAGCACGAAGCCAAAAGCATCAGCCTGAAGATGGCGAGTGGGACTTTGTCGAAATGTCACCAAGATACTCTCAATCTTACACGTGAAAAGACCTGAACACGCCAAGACCTGCATACCTGTACCTGTGAAAATCTACAAATATCTATATCTATATCTATATCTATCTATCTATCTATATATATGTATATATATGAACAATAAAATATATCAATATTTATCTGATGTATTTTGAAAGAAAAAAGTTTTTATAAAAGTATTGATGGCAAGGACTGTTCAGTGGTGATATCTCTCTCTGTCTGTTTGTCTATCGTCCATCCATCCACCATCCATCCATCCATCCATCCATCCATCCATCCATCCATCCAATGTATATAACTCATTACATTGAAAGCAACACTGGGCAGCACACAACAAATGGGTAAAACCACATATAAAAACAACAGATATATAAAACATATTTTAAAAAATCACATAATCAGTAAATAGTCTAAGACCAGAAATACAAACTCTAGTTGAATAGGGCTAAAAATAGCCATCATTCTAAGCATGTCTCTCGTTTCCTGTAAGCCCCGGCCCCCAGGCCTGATAACATAACCAAGTTTTGAGGGCCTTCTGGAATATCAAAAGGGATGGAGCTGATCTAATTTCAAGGGGGAGAAATGTTCCATAAGGTGAACACCACTGCAGGGAAGGCTTGTCTCCTGATATGCACCAAATCTAGATCCCTAGCTGATGTCCCCTAAAGTATGCCTACAGCTTATGTTCCTCCAGGATCTAATAGAGTGGCTGATGTAATCAGAAAAAGGCAGTTCTTCAGATAGCCTAGCCCCATGATGCTTCTTTTCTTCTTCCTTGATGTATATACTGTACATCCTTTTTAATGTCCCCTTCAGTAATTTTGTGTTTATTGTTACAAATTTGATGAATATATTGATGAATAATATAGTGCTTAATTAAAGAAAACTCTTGCTAACAATGGTCTCAATTTGATGCTTGATTTTTCTTTCTTTCTTATCATGTTGAAATTTTTCAGGATAGATAATGCACCTGATCCCATTTTTTGTAACATAAATTATTATTTTTAGTTTTTAAGTATGAAATTTTAAAAAATCACATTTGAGCCTCTGTGCAATATGTGATTGATGTCAGTATGAGATAAACTAAGGAAGAGACAAAGCTATGTATGTTGCAGGTCATATAGTTTTATGTTTGCTAATTAAACTGATTTAATGACATTGCTTTACTGTTTGTAGGGCAAGGACTTAATAAATAATATAACTGCCATGTTAAAAGAAGTTAGAGGTTTAAATCATCAGAGGACAACAGATGTTTTGTGAGATATTGGTTCTTTGCCTTAAGGAATGGAAACTTACTGAACAAATTTCATTCTGTTGAAATTTGCTAAATATATGCTATTTCAGTAATTAACGTCTCCTACTAACTGAAGAAATGTAAGATTCTTAAATCTTGATGAAATATTAACATTAACAGCAGATTATTTTGGTTTTAAGTATATTCTTACTGGGATTATGCTTTTCTATGCAGCTGTTCTCAAGTTTCTCCCTTGTGCCATTATTGCACGAAGGGTTTTTTAAAAAAAATAAACAGTAATTATGGAGTTTTTAAAAAATTCCTAATTAATCTACACTTTTGGTTATTATTATTTTTTTGCATTTTCTACATTTTTTCCATCAATTTTATCATTAAGGTTACTGATTGTTATCTAATGGTTGTTGCGATAATGGACTTCTTTTCCTAATTACTAAACTTAGTGCCTTATAAATGAATTTGTCAATGATTGAATTAAGGGGTTGCATCCTGCACTGCTCCAGCTCCAATGTATTTTCCCCTCATGAGTTAGCTTCAGCAGTTTCAGAATAAACAACTAACTTCCATGCATTCTGTAGTAGTTGATTTATAACTCTGATCAGTAAGACTTGTATTAATTATGCATTCTTACAGTGTACAAATATAGTCACAATTTTAAGACACAACCTTAGTAGAAATCCAATGGCAGTGCTATATTTTTCATTGCTTAAGTAGATTATATTTGACAGAATGAAAAAATATGTTCTAACCTAACACATTTAAAATGTACAGCTCGCAGGATCCTTTGGGATCATCCAGTACAGGAGAAGCTCTTTGAGATCCAATATGATTTGGTATGAGGCACTGGTGGGATTCAAATTTTTTTACTACCAGTTCTACTCAAAATTTCTGCTACCGGTTCTCCAGAACTGGTCAGAACCTGCTGAATACCACCTCTGGTATGAGGCAACATCTAGTGGACATTCCATAAGCTTCCATAAGCATATAACAATGCCCAAATTGATCCCGAAGATTTAATCTATCATTTTTTCTGCTGTTCTTAATTTTGTTTAAGCATAAGTAATTTATATTGATGGATCTTAACATTAAAAAAATTATGAAAACATTGTAAAAGACATTTATTCTTTTTATGCATGTGGTGATTCTTAAAAGTAACAGATTAGAGAATAGAGCTAATATCTATAATAATATATTTACTTATTATGAGAGGTTGAAACATTTACTATATGCTTACAGTAGGTAAACTAGACAGTTATAAGAATAGGGTTATGCTATGATATTCTATAACTGTGTCTTAGAATACAAGAAGTAGTATGACCCCTAAATGATCCAGACTGTGTCTGCTTGTTATTCGATAACATGCGAAGTCAGTGTCATACGCAGAAGTTTGACTTGAATTTCATTTACTTCTTTCCTACTTTTTGCTATCTGTGTTTCGACTACTGAAAATTCCTGCTGGGTTGCATTCCGAAAGACTGGTGATAGGATTGGTGACATTCAGGTGAAACTCGAAAAATTAGAATATTGTGCAAAAGTTCATTTATTTCCATAATGCAACTTAAAAGGTGAAACTAATATATGAGATAGACTCATTACACGCAAAACAAGATAGTTCAAACTGTGATTTGCCATAATTGTGAGGATTATGGCTTACAGCTCATGAAAACCCCAAATCTACAATCTCAGAAAATTAGAATATGACATGCAATCAATAAAACAAGGATTGTACATAGAACAATATCGGACCTCTGAAAAGTATAAGCATGCATATGTACTCAGTACTTGGTTTGGGCCCCTTTTGCAGCAATTACTGCCTCAATGTGGCGTGGCATGGAAGCTATCAGCCTGTGGCACTGCTGAGGTGTTATGGAAGACCAGGATGCTTCAATAGCGTCCTTCAGCTCTTCTGCATTGTTCGGTCTCATGTCTCTCATCTTTCTCTTGGCAATGCCCCATAGATTCTCTATGGGGTTCAGGTCAGGCGAGTTTGCTGGCCAATCAAGCACAGTAATCCCATGGTCATTGAACCAGATTTTGGTGCTTTTGGCAGTGTGGGCAGGTGCCAAGTCCTGCTGGAAAATGAAGTCAGCATCCCCATAAAGCTCATCTGCGGAAGGAAGCATGAAGTGCTCCAAAATCTCCTGGTAGACGGCTGTGTTGACCCTGGACTTAATGAAGCACAGTGGACCAACACCAGCAGATGACATGGCTCCCCAAATCAACACAGACTGTAGAAACTTCACACTGGACTTCAAGCATCTTGCAGTGTGTGCCTATCCATTCTTCCTCCATACTCTGGGTCCTTGGTTTCCAATGAGATGCAAAAGTTGTTCTCATCAGAAAAGAGGACTTTGGACCACTGAGCAACAGACCAGGTCTGTTTTTCTTTAGCCCAGGTAAGACGCTTCTGATGACATTTGAAGCCCATGTCCTGGATCCGTCTGTGTGTGGTGGCTCTTGATGCACTGCCTCCAGCCTCAGTCCACTCCTTGTGAAAGTCTCCAACACTTTTGAATGGCCTTTTCCTGACAATCCTGTCCAGGCTGCGGTCATCCCTGCTGCTTGTGCACCTTTTTCTTCCACATTTTTCCCTTCCACATAACTTTCTATTAATGTGCTTTGATACAGCACTTTGGGAACATCCAGCTTCTTTTGCAATTACCTTTTGAGGCTTTCCCTCCTTATGGAGGGTGTCAGTGATGGTTTTCTGCACAACTGTCAGGTCAGCAGTCTTTCCCATGATTGTGATTCCTACTGAACCAGACTGAGAGACTATCTAAAGGCTCAGGAAGCCTTTGCAGGTGTTATGGCTTAATTAGCTGATTAGAGTGGGACACTTTGAGCCTAGAATATTGCACCTTTTCACAATATTCTAATTTTCTGAGATTGTGGATTTGGGGTTTTCATGAGCTGTAAGCCATAATCATCACAATTATGCCAAATCACGGCTTGACCTATCTTGTTTTGCATGTAATGAGTCTATCTCATACATTAGTTTCACCTTTTAAGTTGCATTATGGAAATAAGTGAACTTTTGCACGATATTCTAATTTTTTGAGTTTCACCTGTATAGTATGAGTGCACTGGAAGCTACTTTTCTTTGCCACCATAAACATTTGTGTTGAATATTGTACAGGTAGTCCTCGTTTAGCATCCTCTCATTCAATGACTGTTCAAAGTTACTTACAATGAGTCCTCATAGTTGAGTCCATCATAGTTACCCTGGCCTATGGTCATGTGATTGCAGTCTAGGTGCATGCAGCAAAGTATTGTTAATCTTCTGTTTGGATTCACCTTTTGAAAGAACTGTCATTTGCTTTTTTAAAAAACATAATGATCATGAAAATTTTTCATAAATAAGGGTGTTTTTTCAATAATTTTTTTCTACACATTCTTGTGGTATCCATCTAGGTAAAATAATGTAAATAAATAAATAGCTGTTGGCATTCTTACAGGTTATAAATCCCTGGTATTGTGTTTATGTATGAAATGTCTCTGAACTCAAGAGTCTCTTAGTAAAATATTTGTAGGAAACTGTAGCCCAATGTTTGTTTTGAAGTTTGATTAACTGGTTAAAAAGAGCATCTGGAAGTTGGTGTATTGATGGTTGTAGTTGATGGAGAGCTAGAGCAATTCACCATCCTGTAAATATTGTATTGGCCATGCCCATTTTGTCAGCCATTTGTGTGAAAAAGTTTGGACCATTATTTGATTATGGTTCCTAGAATTCTTTTGAAATAGACAGCTTTTTGAGATGGACAGCTATAAAAAGTCAAACAAACAAACAACATTTTATCTTAAACATAACAAAATGTAGTAGAAATCAAATAAATAAACCCTTTACTTTCAACACAACAAATGTATCCAACAGCCCCACCCAAAGCTTCCAAACCTTACACAAAACCATTAATAAGAAATTCATTCAGGTTCGGGTTTGTCACTTCCTCCAAATTCAGGACACAAATTACTTTGTACTTGCAGAATAGTATAAATAATTAGAACAATCGTTTTGTTCCAGAAACTCTGAAGAAGGTCCAAATGCATGCCTTGCTTGCTGGCCCATGATCAATTTCCATTCCATAAACACATGCTTCCATTCAGCAGTGACCATTCTAATATTCACAACAGAGAATTCTTTCTGAGTTTTCTCAAAGTTAAACTTGCCTCATGAGTTTTCATGAGGCAAATTAATTGTGATGATTCCATGCACTTCTACCACTACAATTGCCACATTTTAAAACAGCATATCTGAGATCCTGGTGAAGAGCATGATCCATGTAGAGTAGTATGACCTCACTGTTTACATGGCAGGGATGTACATGGCTGCCTTCAAAATAAGAATCTCATAATAACGTAGTTATTGTTTGATTACAGCCATTTTAAACTTCCAGGAGAACAGTTTCTCTTGGCCAGTAGGAATCATGTGTGCATTTAAAAAGATTAAATGCTTTGTTCCACATCAGAAATGGGCTCCACTGAATAGTTTCTTCAGTTCTTTATGCGGACTGAAAGTGACAGCCCTGTAAGATTAAAACCTTCATTTACTTCTAATGTGTCTAGTAAATGTTCTACTTTCAAACTTGAAAGTGCAAATTTGGCTATAAAACAGCCCCATTCGTTTTTCACTCACAAGCTCAGTGATTTAAGGTAGAAGGCTCTTAAGCATTGCTAAGCAACATACATGTCTATTGTTTGCACAGAACTATCAATATGAATTATGAACTATTAACTTATACGGGCAGGATATTTTTACAAGCCTGTCAGAGGAGTAATTGCATCCAGGATGCTTAATATTCTGTATAGAAAAACAGTATGTTGTATAAATGCAGGCCTGGGTTAGTTTGAATTCTTTGTCATGTTCTAAGTATTGGCCCATGTGAATATGTATCTTTCAGCTTTAGTCACATTTTTGTGTGTTCTGTAACTCAGTCCCCCCCCATCACAGCTAAGCAGATCATGACTAAAAGTTTAAAGCTAGGAAGACAAGTATACGAGACTATATACTGAAGGTATACTGACATTCCAAACAAGCATAATTGGGTATGTACTCAAACCAAACTGCAGGTAATCCTCAATTTATGACTGTTCACTTAATGACTGTTCTAAACTACAAACAGGCCCTGAATGGGTGCTTTACAGCCAATAAAGCACTTCTGGCCATCATAAAATGTCACAGCCACAGCCACACACACATCGTGGTCACATGACTACATTTTGAGTGCTTGGCAGCTTGCTCAGCTTTACAACATGTTACAGTTCACTACAGTCACATGACTATGGTTGGTGATAAAAAAAAATATTCAGAAGAATAAATTCATACTTAAGATTGCTTAATGACCCTAGACTTAGGAGCATAACAACTTCTGACTGTAAATCCGGTCCCAGTTGTGGTTGAAAGTTGAGGACTACTTTTACCTATAGACCTAGTGGCGTGTGAACCAGGGCCAAACGAGAAGTATTACTGAAATACAGTGACTCTGTAAACTGCTTAGAGAGGGCTGTAAAGCACTATAAAGCGGTATATAAGTTTAAGTCAGTGGTGGCTAACCTTTTTTGGCTCCCGTGCTGATAATTGCATGCGTGCTTGCTTGCATGTGCTCGCATGCCAGCACCCAGAAGGCAATGTGGGCTGGCCCCCCATGCCCCTGTGGATGCGCGCATGACCCCCCTCACATGCCGCACATCTGCACATGTGTGCACAATTTGCCCCTTTGTGCCACACATCTGCGCATGCACACACGATTCCCCCTCGCACGCCACATGTCTGCGCATGTGTATACAATCCCCTCATGCACAACGCATCCCTGCGCATGCACGCATGTCTCCTCCACACACACCCTCCGCCCCCTGCGCATGCACGCCAGATACCCAACAATCAGCTGTCATGTGTGCATGTGCAGTGGGGCTCTTTCGGGCAACCTCTCGTGTGCTGGGGGAAATGGCTGTGCGTGCCACTTCCGGCACGTGTGGCATAGGTTCGCTAACATGGGTCTAAGTGCTGTTGCTATTACTGAAATATTGAATCTTGAATGTTTGCTGAGATATATTACCATTTCATTTTACTGTACTTTACAATTTCATTGTATTAAAAGTATTTTGAGGTCTCCTAATTTTTTTTTGGTATAACAGATGATATATAATTTATTAAAATACATAATAAATTAAATTGTACACCAAGGCGTGATTATTGTGAGGCATGATTTGGTGTAGTGATTAGAGCAACTGGCTAGAAATTGGGAAACCAGGAGTTCTAGCCCAGCACAAAGCCAGCTGGCTGACCTTTGGGTATTCACTTTCCCTCAGCTCTAGGAAAGAGGCAGTGGCAAACCACTTTTGAAAAACCTTGTGAAGAAAACAATAACAAAATGATTACTGTAATTGATCATTCTCATAGCTACCAGAAATCCTTTTAAGTAACATGGGTTTTTTTTTGCTTTTCTAGGAAATATCGTGTATTGAAGTCAGCTACAGCATCATAGTTCAAAACAAAACTAGATTCTACTTAAATGGTTTCTGGTTTTCTCACTTCACAAAAGACAAAAGAAAGAAAGAAAGAAAATATGCTATTTATCAAAAAGATTCACAGTACTACATTTTGTGTTACGTTTACATACAGTTGTCTGAATTCCACATGTTATGAATGGCAGAATTAGTAGACACCGATGTTTCTTGTGTATAATAGAAGACTGGATCCATATAGTTTCTGAAGCATATTGCCAAAATTATGCACCTTATCATGTCTAGACAGTAAAAAGTGATCCTAAGAGAGTGAACTGTGAATGAAGGGTCTGTTTCATTCATAAACCACTTTTTCTACAACTGCCTTAGATAAATCTTTATCACATAACTACAGTCCTTTTCTTATTTGATTACCAATGGCAAACTATTTTAAAATACAAATAACCATTGTTAATTGGTTAAATTATGCCTAACCTGCCAGTGTGAACCAAATTGGGTATGTTGATATTCATGCATAATTTTATAAACTTAGAGAACTTGGTTTGCACTGAGTTGATAAATATGTCTAAATTGGCTTAATAACAGTTAACTAAATGAGACAGCATGGTTTTTAGCTTGTTTTTGCATATGCTAGAAAGAAAGAAATGCAGAGACAACAGCAGTGCATTGCATTGAAATCTTCTATGGCTATGACTGGATAGACTTCAGAGTGGAGCAAATATCGTCTTACATAGATACTAATTAGCAAATGGACAACTAGCATTAATACTGAAAATTGAATTTGACAACTGATTATAGAGCTAAAATTTACTTTTGCTGCTGTTTCTTTTCTTTTTCATGCTCTGCTATGAAACATTCATCTGATTGGGAAAAGTGTTGCCTGGAATTAAATTGTACAAACATTTCTAATTTTATCAGGATAGTATCCTGTATAATAAAGGACAAATAGAAAGCCTGCCATTTTGGAAATATTACATTTCATTAGTTTATGGAGGACAGATTATTGATTTATTTGTTGTTTGATTGATTGATTGATTTGCTGGCCATCTTGTCTCAAGGTGACTGGGCGAGTTAAAGAGTTAAAAGCTATATAAATGCAAAACATAAATATCCTAAAAACAATAAAATAGAGTTTCAATCAAAAGTAAAATTACAGTTAAAAGATGGGGAGAGAGGGAGCAGGATTCATGGGGAGAGGTGGGACTTTTCCTGAACCCATCAACCACCTCCAGCATGATATCACCCCCTTGGGCCCCAAGCCAGCTGACAAAGCTAGGTCTTCAACGCCCTTATGGAAAGCCAGGAGGGTCAGCGCGGATCTTCCGGCGGTATGAGGACAGGAGCCATGACAGAAAAGGCTCTTCTCCTGGACCCTGCCAGCTGGGATTCCTTGACCAATGGAGCCTGCAGCAAGCCTCTTCTGCTGGCATTGGTGGGGCTGGCCAGTCCCAGTGGGGGAGATGGTTCCTTAAGTAACCTTAGGTCTTTATATCAACTACATGAGCCACTGTGGCACAGTGGTTAAAGTGCAGTACTTCAGACTACTTCTGCTGACTGCTGGCTGCCTGCAATTTGTCAGCTCAACTCTCACCAGGCTCAAGGCTGACTCAGCCTTCCATCCTTCCGAGGTGGGTAAAATGAGGACCCTAACCTTTTATGCTTTTGAAATAGATATGCTTTTTTACATGTTCAGATTGGCATGCCTGTTTGTGAGATGGAGATATAGCAGGCAGCCATTTAGAAGAACTAAATAAGTAGGCATCATTGTTTAAAAAAATGCAGACTTGACCCATATACACATTTCCCCAGTTCTACTGGCTTTCTACATATGTTTATATATTTAACAGATTACATTTGCCTAGTTTTCTCCTGGCACTTGGCAATAAAACAGTTCTCATAATAGCTGTCTATTTCAGAAGGCCAAGGGGACTTATTTTCATGATATTCTATGAGCTATCCCAACTCACTTTTATCTAACCTTTAAGTAACTATCTCATTGCTGTACAAATATCTTTAAAAAAATTCGATTTCCATTTCAACTAAAGACAAATGACAAAAAAGCTCTAACTGTCCCAAGGCAGAGGTAAGTATATGAGGTTGTCTGAGCCGATCCCTTAGCTTTTTATTCATCGCATTTTTAGCTGACATTTTACATTTTAGTATTCTGTATCTCAGCAGCTTCTTGATAGCTCTAACCCTGAGGCCAAGAGACGTTATTTCCAAAATTGGAATGACACTTTTTTACCCTTCTCAGCTAATCATTAGAGGCTGCTGGGGAGGGATGCTTGTCTGTGTTGTTTTAAAATGAAGGCTACAGAGGGACATTTCCAAACCTTATGGAAAGTAGCATCCTAGAAAAAGAGGTCTATGGAGACTCATTTGGGGCTTAACAGAGGCTAGTAGCCTGTATTATATTATGTAATGGCAGTAGAACGAAAACCTTTCCAGGTAGCTCCAAATTTTAACTTTCAGATATTCATTGTTAAATTTCCCACGAGAGAGATATATATATAATATATATATATTAATTATATCAAATTGGATGCCCAAGAAGAAGACTGCAGTGTACCTTCAGGTATCTTGTGCTTCTTAATCATTGGTGTATCCCTGCATTTCCGGGAATTGCAACAAATTTCATCTTATCTAAGCCACCATGGTATCCTCAGAAGATGAATCTACTATAAAGAACCTTGAGGAATTCCTAGTGACAGCTACATTTTGAATTAGGAAGCAGTAGGATTCCTTAACAACTTGGCTAACAAATTCAAGACAGAGCTACGTGATGAAGATATTGCTATTAAGAAACTCTTTGGATTGCATCATAGCACATCTCTGCCTTAAAAAACAGCAACAAAACAAGCACACAATACTGGTTCTCATGTAGTACCTTTGCAAAGCTTTGTAGTCCACTAGTTGCTCTACCCAAAATGAATGTCACAAGACTCTTCAAATTTGCTCATTAGAGGGAGGCTGAGTGGGAGTGCACATATATGAGAAAGTGCTAGCCACGGGGTCAAGTTGTTTTAGAGGAGTTAGGTCTTAAAATACAGCCTTTTACTTTCAAGAATCATTGAAGTGTTCCAATCAAGGGACTTGCTGATCTAGAACTGTGTCCACAACTCTATGCTGAAACAAAAACTGAAGCTAAACCATTGTGAAATTTCATTGTTTCTTGCATTTAGTATTTATATTGTTAGCCAGATGAGAAAATAGGAGTGTCTATTGTTAAATGATTTATAACTTCTCAATATTCATAATATAATAGGTACTACAAGTAATTCTGGCTTAACAACCATAATTAGGTAGGATCAACAACTTCTTCACTAAGCAACATGATCATTAAGCAAAACATCACATGAACATGATGGACTTACAACAATCTAACTTTTGCTGTGGCTGTTAAGCAAATCAGTTGTGGTCCTTAAGCAAAACTTTGTGTGACCACAACAGGTAATTTTACTGCCAGCTTCTTCATTAGTTCTGCTTGATGCTGTAATGGTTGTAATTGACCCCTAGTTGCAAAACACCCAAATGGCAAACATGTGATCTGGTGGACACAGACAATTGTAAATGTGAAAACTGATCATCAAATTACTTTTCCATTATCATTATATCTTCAGACAGTCATTAAACAGGGATGTTATTCAGCGAGGTCTACCTGTATGCACTTAAGACGAAGTTTAGGACAAATCCAGTAAGGCAAAAGAATTTAAAACCCCATCAAATCTTGATGAGATCTTTGTCAACTATGCATAGCCTGACAAATGATTGGACATGGAAAGCAGAATTATTTTTGTTTTGTTTTTTCAAATATTTTTATTGCAGCACAGTGAATCATATTTCAATAAACAGGTAGGAAGAATATTTCCAGACAATAAAACTGCTGGGAAATACAAATGAAAATGCATAAAAGTCAGTCACCTTATCCACTGCATTGGAAATGAAAGCATAAATGCAGTCTAAAAATGAATATAACAGAAGTACTAATGCTTTAAAAATATTTTTCATTGAATGTAGAGAATTGCTGACAAGGCAACATGTTTTTATTTTATTTTATTTTTTATTTTTTGCCTTAAAGATTCTCAGCAGTCAGTTAGGAATTAGGTACACCACACTAAACAGTGCAGTTGCTGAAAATAGGCTGAAAATCATTGAAGAAATGTTCCTGATTCAGGAATCATCCTAAAGAATTATATGGCTTTTGACTCAGGCAGTATCTTATTGGCAAGAATAATGGAGTCCTGACACTTCTGCAGGAAAAAAAATCAAAGAAAATTATGGCACTGACTGGCATTTAGCATGTATATTCGCAAAATATGGGGGCAAGATGCTTTCCTTCGATAATTTTTTAAAAATCATTTTATCCTCATTTTTCTGAAACATCAGGAAACTTGCTTCAACTTGATGATTGAGGTTACCAAACTCAGTTGAAAGGGCCCTATGTTCTTAGGGTGATTCTGAATGCAATTTCATATCTTGATTAGATTGGGTTGCTGATGAGCTTATTTTACAAAAATGCCACAAAACAGATAAATTACCTGAAACGAGACAAGCTGGACTAGCGAATATTGCATAAACTATAGCTGCTGTTTCTGCATGCAATTGTGCCTTACTTCAAAAACGTCAACGTTTCATATTTTGTATTCTACCCTGGTCCGATGAAGCAGTTTATAAGTATAATAGGATACTTTATTATACCAACAGACAAGCTTGAGAACAAGATGATGGGAAGAAGATTCAAAAGTCTCAAAAGATGGATAGATCTTAATGCAACATTTGAGCAAGAAAGTGCCACATCGAAAAGTGTTAAGATCCATGCTAAAATAAAGAGATTTTATTGGAATAATCTGTATGGGAAGCAAATATTGTGATGGGAAGCAACACTGTGATTAATTTCATTAGAAGTGAAAATCTTGGCAGCGACCCTAGTGGAGACTCTCTTTGGAACAATTTTCCAGTGTTTTACCACACAACATACAAAATGTAAGGTTTTTATGAAGCTGATAGCTCTACGTGCTTCTTTTACATAAAGAAGGTAAAAATTAATCAGTTTTGGCAACAACTATTCAGAATGTAAGATCCAGCTACTGGGGCAGCATTATTTTCAATATTAACATATTTTGTAAAATAAATATTATTTGGTGTATGGTATTGAGAAATTATGGAAAAGGGGATGAACTCTTAAGCTTGATTGGGATTTATTCATTTTTTATGTATGTTTCTTCTTTTGGATGAAATTGAAATTTACAATTGTTGGCCTTAAACTTTAACTCCCATCTTCCCAACAACTTTGTGGTATTGGCAATACAGTGTTTTTTTCTCCAGTGGGACCAGTCTATCAGGGCAACCTGGTCTACCCAATTACGGGATGGAGCATATTGCTTCCGTTTTCTCCTTTCAGCCCCAATCCCAGGGCCTTCGCAGGCAGTCATGTTGGTAAAACATAAAATTTATGTTTGGTCGGTAAAACATAAATTTAAGACAAATATAGGCAATACAATTTATGAATTTAATTAATGAGTGATAAATCAGGATCAAGATTTTTCATAATTTTTATGTTTATTGTCTTTTGTTTATTGGATCTTGTATGTTTTTCTTTTATGTGCATTCTTTTTGATAGGAGCAATTTAATAAAGTTATTGATATAACCCAGTATTGCAGCTCCATAATCTGAGGCAGCATGTAGGAATTGCTCGTATTTAGTGACAAGCTGTATCCATTCTTGGTACTTTAGGGTACTCTTCTTTAATGAATAAAAATGAGAAAAAATTTTCATCTTTCTTTCTGCAAAGAGCTATTTTTTCACTAGTTTAGATGCATCAAATTAACTTTCCAACAGTGATCCTTGATATTTCCTGTGCAACTCTTTTTGATTTGCCTATTAAGGTCTGTGGGAGTTGGATATAAATGTTGTCGATGAAATTTCTGAAACAGTGTCTGGAATGTAGAGTAGGATAATGAGAGCAAGTTAACTGTCAAATTGTCAGATAAAGTGGTATTTTATGATTGTAAATAGAACTCTAATTTTAGTTAGATACCTTCTATGGACAGAATAGTGTACTTTGTGAAGGACCAGACTCATAAATTGTGTCCAGGTTTAATGATTTGTATATAATGGTTATTGCAAGAAATGCCCCTTTCTATTGTTGCACCAGCTTTGCTCTCAGTGTTCCTTCTCTTAATATGATTAGATCAGAGGTGGTATTCAGCAGGTTCTGACCAGTTCTGGAGAACCGGTAGTGGACATTTTGAGTAGTTCGGAGAACTGGCAAAAACCACCTCTGACTGGCCCCGCCCCCATCTATTCTCTGCCTCCCAAGTTCCAGCTGTCGGCTGGGTCTTCTTTTGTTGCCCTGCACAGGAGAACGGAGCTGGAAAGCAGGTTAGTGGGGTGGGGAGGAAATGGGATTTTGCAGTAACCTTCCCCTGCCATGCCCATCAAGCCACACCATGCCCACCAAGCCATGCCCACAGAACCAGTAGTAAAAATTTTTGAATCCCACCACTGGATTAGATGAAGTCGTAATATATTATGAATGTGGAATAACCATAAAGACAGCTTTGAAATGATTGGTGTCTCCACACAAAATGACCAAATTTCTAAAAGTGTGGCCAATCAATAGTTTAGTTCCAAGGTACCTTTCATTCAGCACTTAGATACAATTCAGAGTGCTGGTTTCACTGTTTGGGATTCTATAATAAGCAGTTTACTGAAGAAATGCTTCTTCCATATTTTCCACATTGCACCAAGTGTGTCATCCTTCATTTGAAGTTTTGTGGGTAGATTTTTAAAAGCCTAGTTTTCTTAAAAGGAGTAGCAGTCAGGCACGAAAGCTGTCAGGCATCCACACCTGAAGGTCCAATTAAAGTGACTTAGTGCTAATCATGCCTATGCACAGGCTCCTTCTCAACTAATGGTTAGCACCTGTTTTGAGTTAGATAAGAGTCAACAGGTTTCAAGGAGGGTTGAACTTTGTGGCTATGTAAGGATTATAGACTGATCCCTCTTAACTCCATCTGTAAGTTCTGCCATTCCTTTTCCTACAGTAGCACTATTCATATTTTTCTGTGCAATGTTCTTTTTTTTTTAAAGTGGTGCTTTTTTCAGGATGGCTCAGTTTTCATTTATCATTTTTTTCTTATTTTGTTAAACTTTCTACAGGTCTTATCTGTTGCAGAAATAAAATCTATCCAACATACAAATACTTAAAGTCATTCAATAATTGGGACAATCTCTTGAGAAATCCATTTAACCAAACAGAAACATAAAGCAACTTGAATTACCACATAATACATTAGGAATTTTTAAACTTTTTCAGGCTATGGAATTTGTTAGTTAAAGAATAAAAATATTTAACTCCTTATCAAGAGGCAACATTCTACTGATGGAAAGTTGGCTACGTTTTAATGATTTTTTCCCCTTTTGTGAAATTCTAAGAAGACCTTAGGGCTCCATGGAGCACTATTTGAAAAGTCCTGAAATAGATAATCTAACATTTTCACGCTGAGGTGTAATCTAATTTAATAACACAAGCTTTGAAATCTGAGATTTCCTTCCATCTTTTTCAGTAGTTTCTAGGGATTCAGTAGTTTATCGAGTGCATCAGTGGAATTAGCTGTGCAGGTAGCCAGTTTCATGCACATTAATTTCAGGGAAAAGTCATTCACCTTCTGCACAGAAAAGCTTTCAAGTATTTTCCCATGATTTTGCCCTAACACTAGAAGTTGAGGTAAATTAGCAAAGATTGCTGAAAATTGGTCATAGCAATCATCCACCTGTTTACAGATTACCAAGAATCAAACATGCAATATACTGTATATATTAAAAAACCACCCTGAAAATCCCCAAATCAATTGAAATCATTATTAGAACGCTCAATACAAAAAAATATTTTTGAAGGCACTAATAATTCAAAAATGTTAAATTACTGTTTAATTTAGGAAGAATTGTGCATTTCAAAAGTAGCAGTAGTGAGAAAGCCCAAGCTTGAGTCTTCCTTAAATGAACTGCTTGAAACAAAAGTAGGTTTCTTGTGATAATTTCTTTGGTATGATGCAAAAAATTAAAGATACTGTTTAAAAAAAACCTATTAGAATAACAGTATAGTCTCACAAACAATCAATACCAAATTGATTATTAATCATGTTGCAACAGTCTAGTAGATTATGGAATTAATTAGAATAGAGTTTGTTCTCCAACTAAGATACAGGTTCTGGTGCCCTTTAGATTTTCTGGACTACAACCCTGGCAATCTATTACCAGTGTTTCAAATAACTAATTAACCTGCTGCTGCAAAAAATGGCCAGTCCAGGCCACTATTGGTACAAACATAGCTTTGATGCAGAACAATCTTTCTGTAATTGCCCTAATGTTAATAAATAAATTGACAGGTCTGCCTTTCCATTTAAGCATAAAGAAACAAACAAAAGCATTTTCAAAAAGAAATCCTTTAATGAACTAACTGCACAATTATGCATTAGAATAAGGGAAATTGACCGTAGAATGAAGATTGCTTTTTTTAGCCCTTTGTAACTCTATAATGCCACGTGTCTTTAAAAGATCATAATGCCCTTCAGCAATATATCTAGAATAACATTGTAATAACTAAAATGATTTGATTAGTAAATTAAGGAAAATAAATAAGATGTATTTTTTACTTTAAAAATATTAATTTCTTGTTTTATTAAGAATTTTCTAAGGCTAAACAAAAATATTTTAGGGGAGCAGAGCCAGCTGTCAGGGAGAAGGGATGTGCGAGCAGGTAGCTCTGTGAAACGTGGACCCTATCCCCGTCCTGCAGGACTCTACGGAGTTTAAAGGAAGCTCAGAGGGCTTCCAAAGGAGAGGGGTCTCTGAAGAGAAGCTACGGATGGTGGTCTGTGGTGGAAATCGGGGTAAACCAGGGACAAGCAGACGGTGGAGCGGACAACCAACAATGGCTGTCCATGAGCGTTAACAGCTGGCCATACAAGCGTTGAACTAGCGGAACGAAGGTACAGCTAAACTAACAAAAGTAACAACCTGAAAGTGAATCAGAAACTAATTTAAGAGGAGGCGCAAAACAACTGCATTGAAAAATAGCTGGGCAATCGGAGTCGGCTCTTGTTAAGGAGGTGATAGAGCGGCAAGATACATGACGAGCGGAACGAGTGGAAGATTACTGAAAGCCAAATGAGAGATGGGGGTGAAGAAATAATTGGCTGCTTAACTGAACTTAGACTGAGATTTTGGAGTGACTTAAAAAGAAAAGAAGAAGAAAAAAGGTTTTCCTAAGAAAATGGACGCTGGCTGGAGAATGACACAGCGAATCTAAAGAAGACAGAGAGACATTGTATTGAGAAGGAGACATCTACTGGTAGCAGAGAGGGGGAAAAGCGACATTTTGCAACAAAGTTAAAAAGGAGAGAACGGTGACTGCTAGAGGACTGGATCTTTCTTTTTGATTCCTTTCTTCCTCTTTTTGTTGCAGGGTGAAGACATCTCAGGAAAGAACTTAGACTAACAAATTTTATTGGTGCCTTCTTTAATAATCATTTAATTGAAAGTGAATTCATTAGTTACCCTCCTTCTCTTTCTCTGTTCCCTCTTTCTTTCCTTTCCCTTGTCTTCTTTTCCTTCCTTCTCTGCTTTTGTTTTTCCTTCCTTTTTCTTTCTTTTTTGTTTTTGTTTTTGTTTTCTTTCTTTTTCCCTTTTGACAATATTAAAAACTGCTATGGGGTTTAAGAGATTTGAAAAATTGATATATTTAAATACTTGCTAACAGACATTGCATCAGGGGTTTAACATTACTAAAAAGTATTATCATTATAAAGTATATATTATATAGAATCATTGAAAGTAGTTACTTAATAGATTTATAAGCTTGATTAAATAAGATATTATAGCACTATTGTTAATATTAACATATTTTAGATTTAAAAGAAATTGATGAGAGAAATCTGATAATTTAAAGTTGTTATAGATTACTATAGAAATTGATTATTGGAGGAGGATAGCAGGAGAATTACTGTGTTATTAAAGGGAAGGAGGATAGGAGGGGGAAAGGGGGTGAAGTGCGGGGGACATGGAGGGATTAGGGAGGAGGGAGAGAAGGTGGGAGTGGTGGATTAAAAATAATATAGTGACAAGATTGTTTAATATGACAAGCACCTCAAACGTATCTAGGATTGGTACAGTAAGGAAAATACCCACACAAACAATGACTACAACAGCTATGGCAAGCCCTTCCACTCAGAGGGCTATTGATGAAATGCTTCCAAAAAAAAGATCAAACTCTATAAAAGTCTTACAAAGTTTGATGATGAATATGCAAGAGATGATGCTTAAAAACCATGAGGATATGAAGAATGAGATGGGAGTGGTGAGATCAGAACTAAAAGAAAAGATACAAAAGATAGATGAAAAATTTGAAGCTTTTCAACAAGAGGTTAGGGAAAATAAAAAGAAATTGTAGAAATTGAGACAAAGATGGGTAAAGAAGAAAAAAGGGTAGATGACTTAACGGATAAACTAGAAAAAGCTAACAAAGAATTAGAGACAACAGTAATTTTTTTGGAAGTAGAAAAGGCAGCCCATTACCTAAGATTTCAAAATGTGAAGGAAGAAAAAGGAGAAAATTTATTGGATGTGATGGCTGATATTCTGGCAAAGATATTAGAGATGGATAAGGAAGAGATATTTACAGAGATAGACGAACTCTACAGAGTTCAAACAAACTATGCAAGAAGGTTTAACCTCCCAAGAGAAATCCACATCAGATTAGTCAAAAAATCCATGCGAGATGAAATTTTACACAGGACAAGAGATGAATCACTTGAGTATGTGGGTAAACAACTAACTGTCTAAAAGCAAATTCCAAAGAGAGTAAGAGATCTAAGGAGGCCATACCAGTTTTTAACATCAAAACTGATAAAATATAACGTAAATTTTAGATGGTTGGTGCTGGAGGGTATCATGGTAACATGGCGGGAAAAGAGATTTAGGCTGGATACCCTTGAAAAAGCAGAATACTTCTTTGATCAACAATTTACTAGGGAAGATGAAACAGAAGAAGCAACACAGGAGAGAGGTGGATGAGAAGGAAAGAAAAGGGAAGTAACAAATATAAAAGGAGATACAGTAATTAATAAAGAGAAAAGGAATGGAAGAAGTGAATTTACAGAGGAAAATAAAGAACCTAAGGAGATTAGAATTACAAGGAGCATTAGACAAAGAAATCAGTAACAATTGGGATAGGTATGAAATGATATCATTGAATATTAATGGCATAAACTCCCAGTAAAAAGGAAAAAATTGTTTAAAAATTTACAGGCATTAAAGGTCGACATAATAGCACTTCAGGAATTACATATCTTAGAAAAACAAAAATATTTATTAGAAAATAAAAAATTAGGGAAATTTTTTTCTGCTCTTGATGTACAAAAGAAAAGAGGGGTAGCATTTATATAAAGGAATGGATCCCTGCTAAAGAAATTTATAAAGATGAGGGTAGGATTCTGATGGTTGAAATTGGATTAGGAAATAGAAAGATCTTACTGGTAGTAATATGCACTGAACAGCCCACAAGAATCTATTTTCCAAAAATTGTATTATAGACTCAAAGAGTTGCAATATGAAGAAATTTGCATTATGGGGGACTTTAATGCAGTTGTTGACAAATTATTAGACTGTATGGGAAACAATACAAAGTTAGAAAAAAAAGAAATTACCAAAAAGTTTTTTTGATTTGAGAAAGGATTTTAGTATTTGTGATCCATGGAGAGAAAGAAATTTGGAGAAAAAACAATATTCATATTATTCTAACTGGCATCAGTCATGGTCGAGACTCGATATGACATGGATGACCAATAAATTAAATTCGGAATTAATTGAAATTAGTATTGAACCAAATTTTCTGGCAGATCATAGTATGATTAGTTTTAGCTGGAAGGGGCAAAAGCAAAGTATAGGATGGACACTTCAAAGATCAATCTTAAGAGAGGAAATATTTAACATGACATTAAAAAAAGAATTAGATTTTTTTTGATGAAAATAAAGAGGAAGATACCTCCCTACAAAATGATTGGGATACGGTCAAAGCAATGATAAGAGGAGTAGCAATAAAATATATGGTGAAAAAAAATAAAGAGAAAAAACAAAGGAAAATATTTGAACAGGAATATAAAGACTTGGAGAAGAAATTATAAGAGACACCACAGGAAAAACAACTCAAGTTACAGATGGAACTATTAAAACATAAAATAAACTTAATAGAGAAAGAAGAGTTAGCCCACCAATTAAAAATGACTAAACAATATCAATTTGAGAATGCGAATAAACCAGGACGCTGGTTAGCGTATAAACTGGAAAAACAAAAAGAAAAGAGGTGGATTACCAAATTAAGAAACAACCAAGGAGAGATCTGCTACCAAGAGGAAGAAAAAAGAGTGATAATCCAAAAATACTATGAGAGATTATATAGAGAGGAGGAATACCCAGCAGATGTTAAAATTAAAGAATATTTAAAGAAAGCAGGACTCACAAGAATTTCAGAAGAAGAAAAAAATATCCTGAATCGGGAAATAACAACAGAAGAAGTTCACTGGGCAATAAATAAGCAGAAAAATGATAAAGCCCCAGGCCCAGATGGTCTCCCAGCGGAAATTTATAAATCACAACAGGATACGCTAAGTAGTAAAATGCTTAGAATATTTAACAAAGTGTTAGAAGAAGCTAAAATCCCTAAATCTTGGAAGGAAGTGAGGATAACAATTATACCTAAAGATGGAAGTGATATCACGGACCATGGAAACTATAGACCGATATCCCTACTTAATGTTGATTATAAAATTTTCATCTCAATTATTGCAGAAAGACTCAAAAAATTTTTAAATGAATTTATCTCTTCAGACCAAAATGGATTTCTTCCCTATAGGCAACTTAAAAGTAATATTAGGACAACTCTGGATACTATAGAATATTATGAGGACTATAGTGGTGATCAAGTTGCATTAATGTTTTTAGATGCCAAAAAGGCCTTTGATAATGTTAAATGGCACTTCATTTTCAGCAAATTAGAGATATGGATTTAGGACAAAAAATTTTAAATGTAATTTTGGCAGTATATGAAAAACAAGAAGCCAGAATTTTGGTGAATGGGAGGATAACAGACAAATTTCAAATTCAAAAAGGAACCAGGCAGGGATGCCGATTATTGCCACTTCTCTTTATTATGTCATTGCAGATTTTAGCAAGAATAATTAGAAATGAAACAGAAATTAAAGGTCTAAAAATAAAAAATGAAGAATTTAAATTACAAGCCTTCGGATGATTTATTTTTTATATTAGAGGAGCCACAAAATTCAGAACCAAAATTATTAGGCAATTTAGAAGAAGTTGGAGAAGTCACGGGGCTAAAGATCAATAAGGATAAAACAAAAATTATTACTAAAAATATGACAAATAAACAGAAAGAATTATTAGCAATGAGAATCGGCATCCAAATTGTAGGAAAGGTCAAATATTTGGGAATTGCTATTTCGGCAAGATATACAACACTCAAAAGAGGCAATTATGACCCATTAATAAAACGAATAACTAAAGATTTGGAAAAATGGGACAAATTAGGGCTATCCTTCATGGGAAGGATAGCAGTAATAAAAATGAATGTGCTGCCCAAATTATTATTTCTTTTTCAAAATGCCCCTATAAAACTAGAGAAAAAGTGTTGATAATTTGAATAGAATAACAACAAATTTTATATGGCAGAAGAAAAAACCAAGAATTAAGTTAAAGTTGCTGCAAAATACTAATGAAAGAGGAGGATTTGGCCTACCTGACTGGGAGTTGTACTACAGAGCCACAATACTAACTTGGGTGAAAGATTGGATTAGCCATAGAAATAAAATAATTTTGTTATTAGAAGGTTACAATTTACAGTCAGGTTGGCACGCCTTCCTCTGGCAGGAGAAATCAAAAGGTTATTGTTATGTGTATAGGCATAAAGCGAGACAAACTTTTTTAAATATTTGGAACAAGATAAAAAGACAAATGTATATAGAAACTCCTATTTAGCTATCAACCTTGGAAGCATTGATGCATCCACACCTTTTGCATCAAGGGAAAATCATCATCTACGAAGAGATACTAAATGAAAAAGGAGAACTACAAACTAGACAAGAGTTGAAGAACCAGGGAATTGAGGTGGAATGGTGGGCCTATTTGCAACTCCAATCAAAATATTTAAAATATAAGAGAGAATGGGGAATTAGTAGAACTAGGACAAAATTAGACAAATTTTTATTCAGACCTGACCAGAAGATGATTAAAAAATATATATCTAGTTTTATTGGAATTTAAATTGGAAGAAGAAAATGTAAAAGAAACGATGGTGGCATGGATGAAAAATTTTGGTTATAGCATTAATTTAGATAATTGGCAGAAACTATGGAATAGAAATTAAAAAATGACACTAGCGATACCCTTCAAAGAAAATTTGTATAAATTATTTTATAGATGGCACATACTACCATCAAGATTGGCAAAAATGAACCCTAAACTTTCCCCTATGTGTTGGAAATGCAATAAAGAAATAGGAACTTATTATCACTTATGGTGGAGTTGCAAAGAGGCCCAAAAATACTTGCAAAATCTACATAAGTGGATAGAAGAAATGTGTGTAATCAAAATACAATATAGGCCTGAGTTCTTTCTGCTAGGAATTAACACTGGGAAATACAATAAAGAAACCCTGTATTTAATGATTCATGTAATTACTGCAGCAAGGTTGGCATATGCATAGAATTGAAAAAATAAAGATATCCCAAATGAATTGGAAATATTGAGGAAAATTACATGGTGCGCAGAAATGGATAAATTAGGAAAAGAACTAAAAAATAAAGGGGATTCAGATTATTATAAAACATGGGAGAAATTTTCTGGTTGGCTAGAGATGAAGATCCATGAGATTAAGGAATGATTACATTTATATTTGAAGCATGTAGATGGAAATTATAAAATACTATTATTGGATTTAGCGAAATAAGGACAATGATTGATGTTAGGAAACTGTACCACGTTCAAATTTTTAATGTAAGATTTGTTTGTTTTTGTGTTTATTTGTTTAATAAAGTTTTTTTTTAATAAAAAAAATATTTTAAACATTTTCAAGAAGTGTATTTTTTGTATGGTAATATTCTAGGACAGGGCTGTCAAACTCGATTTCACTGAGGGCCACATCAGGGTTGTGTTTGACCTTGGGGGTCTGGAGTGGGCATGGCTAAGGATGGGCATGGCCAGCTCGACATCATTCTTGTCTGAGGTGCCTGTCAAGCTTTGTTTTCAGCTGTGACGGCCTCCTGCAACCCTGTACTAGTGAAAACAGAGCTTGGGAGGGCTGTCCACGGCCCTCTCAAGCTCCATTTTTGGCTGTGATGGCTGCTTGCAATCCTCTGCCAGTGAAAACAGAGCTCAGGAGCTCTGTTTTTGCTGGCAGACTTTGTGGACTGGTCTTTTCCTGTTTCCTGGATAGCCCCGTGGGCCAGATCTAAGCACTCTATGGGCCAAATCTGGCCTCCGGGCCTTAAGTTTAATACCCCTGTTCTAGGATATTCATATTCCTTTTTCCTGTCCTTTTTATTGAAAAGTTCTATAAATATAAAAGTCTGATTAATAGAAATATAATTTGGGCTTTGATTTTGCTTTCCAGGCTGAAAGGAGGAAAATTGTCATGCAACAATTTTAGCACTTTGAAGATCCTCTCTGTGAGGGGTTCTTGATGCTGTCTGAGCTTGGTGGTTTTCTGACAGACATTTTGCTATCCACACTAGGTAACATCATCAGTAATAATAAGGAATGGGGTTTGCTCTTGGTTTATATTCATGTGGCTTGCCCTGTCAGTGGTAGTAGGAGTAGTCCTGTTCTTTTCTTACTTGTTGAATTAACCCTTACAAGCACTGATGAAGTTAGCTAGTTTGGATAATGAAATGTCTGCAAGAAAACAACCAAGATAAATGAATACCAAGGACTCCTCATTTCAACCCCAAGCAACGAATATTTTTCTTTATCAATCTTCTCTCTACTTGTGTTATGCTGTTCCTATCTTTTAGTCCAGGGGTGTCAAAGTGGATTTCTTCGAGGGCCGGATCAGCATTGCACTTCTCCACAGGCTGGCCGGAGAGAGGGGGGAGACGGGATGCCTCCTGCAGCAGCCTGTTGGCCAAAATGGGGCACACACACCCACACCCTATTTTGGCTGCTAGAGGCACTGTGGGCTGGTCCTTTGCTATTTTCTGGCCAGCCCCGTGGGCCATATTTAAGCACCCTGCAGGCCATATTTGGCCAGTGGGCTTTGAGTGTGACACCCCTGCTCTAGTCTCTAAAATAACACCTGCAGTCAAAAACATTGTGAAATGTATGATTCAGTTTTCTCTGTCTCCCCTTGGAGGGGGGGAGGAGAAACTAGATATGTTTGTGTGAACTGAAAACTTAAATGTGAAGTATAGAAAAGAGACATAGAATTGTTATGGTATAATAGCCCTATTAAAAACAATTAACCAGTAGTCCTGGAGAAAAGAACAGGACTACTGTGCTGTTTAGTTCTGCCCTCTTCCTATGTTGACTAGTTTATTTAGATTTCCCCTCACATCCTTGCATATTCTTCACTTTTCAAGAGAAATTCACAAAGGGATTGTAATTGCAGGGATAACCTCATGACAGGTAAAACCAGTGCCCCTACTTTGTCTTGTATTGCAGCCTCTGTATGCAAACTAGGTGAATATATATGTGAGTTGGTACACAAGTAAGAGTCACCAAAATGGGTTTTATATCATACATTTCAGTCACTCAGCGTAGTCATCCTCAATCATTTACAAAAAATATTTAAATAGGATTAGTAAATAATTAGCGTTTGTCATAAAACCAAATTATCATACACCAAAGCATTTCTAACATTTTGTTTGATGTCACAAATTAAGAACCCAATTTTGCTAATGTAATATTATACATCATTCTGCTTTGGCCCTTTCATCTGTAATCTGTTTAAAAACCTAGTTTTGAGCCTACAGTTTATAAACACCACTGGATATAGAAGATCAGAGTACATGTTCACAGGCAGCCATTTTCTTTGATATTATCACATATTATCTTTTCTTATCATTCTTTTCATAAGAATTTTCAGCAGCTGATACAAGGATGTTGGCTGAGACCGCAACAGTTGCTGCAAAATTTATATGATTGAGATGCTTTGTCCTTCAAGCTGCATTCTTTTTCAACATATTGTTTGTACTTGATCCACATGGCAGAAAGCAGCTTGTTAAGAAGACCAACAGAATTCCTTATCTTCAACTTCTGTATCAGTCTTTTCCAAATGCTTTGGGTAGAAATATCCAACAAAGCTGTTGGTCCAGAAAGTTAGGGATTAAAAAGTTGTACTTAATACATCTAAAAGAGACCAGGTTGGGGAAGACTGATACATAATAGAATTAATCCCAAATTCAGATTTTCATTTCATTCATTCAATTCAGTTTATTCAAGTTCTTTTTCCTTCATTAATTATTTATTAATTCTTAAATAATTGAAAATGACCACTAGGATTCAAGTGAAGCTATTGGTTTGTTTTTCTCCAAACCAAGTTTCTTCCGGTTTTACATTTCTGTGGAAGTTATGCTGCCTTGACAATATAGACTCATTAAATATATTTCTATTAATGTGTACAGTGTCTTCCTTTATGATTGATTGAGACTTCTCAAAAACATTAAATGAAGTTTGTAGTAATGACAATATTAGTGTATGCCATTCTGTATTTCTTTGCAATTTTGCTGAATGGCATGTTTGATTCAGTACTAAGAATTAGATAGATGGCATGTTATCCTTAATTTGTTATCTGTTTATGTCGTGCATCTCCATTTCATACTCTTCTTTAAATAGCTATTCAGATACATTTCAACTTTTGTTGGCGCAGCTTATGATTTCTAATAGCTTGTTGGATAGTTTTTGCAGCACTGGTTAATAGATTATAAAGTTCTTAGACTTAAAAAAAATGGGGATGGAAATGTGTATTTCTATTATTATTGATGGACTCTATAAGCGACTCTACAAGATAGTATTTGTGGTGCAGACCTAGCTCTTTATTGATATTACTGTTTTCTTGGAAAAGTCTTAGTGTTTGGGTTTGTATATATACATATATAATCTTTGTAATAATTGTCAATTCTGACAATCATAAAGGATTGACAACTATATCACTCTACCACTATATTCCCCTTGACAGAATTCTAATATCTCATGAGTTAGGCACTTGCATTTGCCTATTATTACTTCTTCCCTATGAAATGCTTCTTGTGCTGAGACCTTCAATGTTTTTGAGCACAAACTGGGTTTGTAACTATTCCCCATTCAGTTAGTCCTTGACTTACAAAAGTTCATTTAGTGACCATTTGAAGTTACAGTGGCACTGAAAAAAGTGACTTATGCCTGTTGTTTACACCTACGATCATTACAGCATCTCCATAGTCACATGATCAAAATTCAGGCATTTGGTAACCGACTCATATTTATGATGGTTGCAGTGTCCTGGGGTCATGTGATGCTTTTTGCAACCTTCTGACAAGCAAAGTCAATGGGGAAGCCAGATTTACTTAAGAACCATGACAGCTGCAGTGATTCACTTAACAATTGTGACAAGAAAGGTTGTAAAATGGGGCAAAGCTCACTTGACAAATGTCTCACTGAGCAACAAAATTTTGGGCTCAATTGTGGTCGTAGGTTGAGGACTGCTAACAGTTATTTTATTCTCAATATGGCATGTCCAACATTATTATTTTAAAAGCAACACTAACCTTGACTTTATCATAACACAGTCTGAGGGCTGGAGAGTGATACCAGCCTGTTTGGCAAATTTAGACCAGAATTTGCTTGTGCTGTTTGCAGTTTCACTACTTCAGTTTTTCATCAAAGGGTTCTTCTTTTTCTTCTTCTTTGTGGCACTATTATGCCAATATTACTTCATGCAGCCTTTCTGGATAATAGCAGCCACTCACTAGATTCTAGTATCATTCTCTTGCTAAAGCTGAAAGAGACAATTTGTGAATGAGAGAAAAGCCACATCAAAAAAGGCTGAGCTGCCCCAATATGCTGACAAGAAATGACGAATGATGATTTTCTGTTTCAGTGGCTCACTGAAGGAAACTATAGTTTGACCAAAAAGCTGTTTTTTTTAAAAAAAATCTGTACATCTAATTATATAATTTGCTTTTTCTTATGCATTGATTTCATTTTTTTTCTTTTAGGAGGCTGCACCTTTGAAGATGGCCCTGGACCCTGTGATTATCATCAGGATCCCTATGATGATTTTGACTGGGTACATGTTAGTGCTCAAGAGCCTCATTACCTCCCCCCTGAGATGCCTCTTGGTAAGTGGCCAGAGTGTTGGTAACAACACATATTTTGTGAGATGTGACTGGATGCATGTTTTGTGCCCACAAATTTGAAAACTGTTCCCCAGGGAACAATATAGTAGAATGAATGTGGTGGGGATAAGAATTACCTGCATTCTGAAATGGAAGAAGGAATACTGTATTTACCTGGATATGTTTCTAGATCTAGCTTTATTATAAATATGTGCTTATTTACCTCACTTTAACAGAATTACAGTAAAAAAAATCTAGATCTGTATATACCAGTCCAGACCTTTTGACCTAGCAGCACACTGACTAAAACAATTACATTGCATGTTGAGTTCAGATTTGTTCTTTCTTTATCTTATAAAAGACACTGCAACACTTAGCAACATAAAGATTCTACTTTTGTGCTATAGTTTCCTTAGTTCCTAAGATTTGTACTGGGGGTCATTGCTTACATAACCAAAATGAGCACTACCAATAAGCAAGACACAGGTATGAATGGGAAAAGGGGAAAATTGAATGTCCAGTGAAGTACTCTATGACCCAGAAGGTGGAATTATTGGAATACTGAGCAATAGTCTGGCATCTTTACAGATAATAACACCATGAGTAAGTAAAGAGAGCCTCTAACAATTTGGTGCTTTCCAGATAGCTCTGGAGAGCCAGTACGGTGGACTGATTTTAAAGCGTTAGACCAAGACCAAAAAGGCCTAGCCATGGAACTGAAGACCAAAAGGATTCACCCTCAGCCATGGAAGTTCATTAGAGACACGGCAGTCCCTGTCCCTCAAACTAACCTACCTCATAGAGTTTTGGAAAAAAAACTGGGAGAGACAATACTATGTATTTTTTCCTTTAGTTTCTAAAAGAAAAGTAACATAGAAGTCAAACAAAATGCTTGGCAATGAAAGAATAAATATGCATATATCTGATAGATTAGCTGCAACTCCTAAACTAGGGATCTTCAAAAGATTTCTGCTGCAAAACGGTTATTTTAAGTGTTGTATTTGTGAAACAAAACTGTTTTGACAGTTTGGTTTTGAAGTTGAAATAAAACACACCGTTTTTGTTCCAAGCATTAAACAAAGCTTAGTTTTTCAAACGGCACTCTCTGGATGGCATTCTCTGGATTGTTCTAACTGCTCAGGGCACTGATCTTTTGTGGATTGGTGTATGTATTTTTTTTCAAATATTTTCCAGCCAAATCTAGTCCTGTTACAGTTGATTTTGACTGGATGGGGGATGTGGGAGTGGAGTGTTGAGAGGAAAGAAGCAGTTATCTACATGCTTGGCAGCTTGCCTAGGAATTTCTCTCTCTCTCTCTCTCTCTCTCTCTCTCTCTCTCTCTCTCTCTCTCTCTCTCTCAGTACTATATTGAACTTCATACAAATGGATAGATGAGTTGCATCTGTGTTGTGCTAGGCTTTATTTTACAGGCAGTTAATATAAAATTCTGCATGCATGATTGTACTTCTTGCTCAGCTGTTGTATTTTAGTAGTACTAAGTACAATGCTGGTTGATTTGCTAAGTTTGTGTGATTTCTGCTCTGTTTGCTTGCTCTTGTGCCCTGTTGGGGCTGAGCGTGAAGATTCTGTGAATCGAGGGTGCACTTGGCATTTGTGTGCATTCTGTACATGTTACTCAGTCTTGTTGAAATGTACTACATTCATTTGCATTTCAGAATCATAGCTTGTTGCTCCAAAAAGGGTAACTACAAATAACAATTCTGTCACTTTTCTTGACTTGTATTCGGCATGTAGGCTGCCAAACAACCAAAACATGTTAAATCCATCGTGGTCTTGCTAAATGGTGTGGCAGATCCAGAATGTATGTAATGCAGAATGTTAAGATAACCTTAGGGAATATGAGCTAATTGAAAGGGAATTTTAAAGAGATTAGGTGCTCTCTTTGTCTTCTAATCTTTTGCCTGAGCAATTCGGAGAGTTTGCATAAATTGGAAAGCTTGTATCTGTTCTTCCTGATAACAGATTCAAAACTGATTTTTCAAAGAGTGAAAGCAAAGTTGTGTTTCCATTGATTCCTAAGGGCAGCGGGCCCCAACCTTTCTTGCATCAGGGACCGATTTTAGAAGAAAAATTGTCTTCCATGGACTGGGGTGGGGGATGGTTTCGTGCACATCCCACTCATGCACGAATGAAGCTTTGCTCACTTACCTGCTGCTTGTGCAACTGGGTTTCGAATGGGCCATACTGGTCCATGGCCCAAAGTTGGGGATCCCTTCCTAAGTTGATATATTTAAAAGTTTAAACAATATTTTTTTAAAAAAAATCTTCCCTTCGAGTCATTTCTTTTAGTAATCAGCAGTGACCACAACTTCAGTTTTTTTGTAGCCTAAAAAAAAAGAAAGAAAACCCAGCAATCGAACTTAAGTTTTTCTTATTTCTGATTCTTTGAGGCAGACCAGGCCAGGGAACAAATAGTGCAAGGACTCCTGGAACTCTACTTTACTGCTATAGGGTGCAATAATAGAATCTTGAAAGCTTGCCAGGGTTTTTTTCTGTCATTGCTTACGCCAAATACCAGAACGAGACAGAATTTAGTCTCTTTCTCTCTTTCCCAGGACTGAGTTGTCATTAATCATAGAACATAGAATCATAGGTTGGACGGAACTTTGGAGGTCTGCTAGGGCAACTCTCTGCTCAAGGCAGGAGAACTTATACCATCCCAGTCAAATGGTGGGCCAGTCTATTTTTGAAAACTTCTAGTAATGGAGCATGCACAACTCCAGGAGGCAAACTGTTCCGTTGATTAATTGTTCTAACAAGTTTTGAAAAGTATCTCTGACTTTTCTACCTGGATGGATACAGCAATCTCCTAGGAAAAAGGGCATGCTTGATTTGGCAGTTGCAGACAGATGTTGCTGAATGAATGAATGACTGCTTTATTGGCCAAGTGTGATTAGACACACAAGGAATTTGTCTTGGTGCAAATGCTCTCAGTGTACATAAAAAGAAAAGATACATTTTCAAGAATCATCAGGTACAACACTTAATGATAGTCATAGGGTACAAATAAGCAATCAAATCATACTAGGAAACAGTCAATATAATCGTAAAGATACAAGCAACAAAGTTACAGTCATACAGTCACAAGTGGGAGGGGATGGGTGATAAGGAGTGATGTGAAGATTAACAATAATAGTAGTGCAGACTGCATATGTATGCACAGGCATCTTAGTCCAAATCAGCTTTTTTATTTTTCAATCCAGATTTTGCAATGCCATAATAGTACTGTAATAGCTACCTTCAAAGTATAACACTAGCAGTATAGGGAATATTCCCGGAAAATTTATTGATATAACAATGAAAATAAGGAAATAAACAGCCACACATATGGATTATCGAACATATACAATATACCTAACTACAAAAATTGTTTTTATGTTTAAGGCAGTGGGGAAGGGTAGGAAGAAGGAAAAAAAAAGGGACCTTCTGAGTGTTCTTTAGTTTGTGAATACTGCTATGATTCTTCTGATTTATGGAAATGTTTTCATTGTTAATTACTGCTGTGGACAAGATAATGAATAACTGGAGAGGTGCAGCCTAGATGACCTTGTCTGTTCACCTTTGATAAACAGCACAATCGGTGCCTTCTCGACAGACTGATATGCTGAACAAAATGAATGCTTCTGAAATTCAAGTTCATTTTTCAATTAATGGGATGTTAAATAATTAATCATGCAAAAGGAGGAAATAAAGGTCAGGACTACTTTATTTATCCCTTCAAACAACTTGCAGCTATGTAAGGGTGGGATAAGGGACCTTTGCACTATAAAATTAATCCTACCTGCTTGCAACACCGCCATCCATTTTCTTGTCTACAGTTCTCTAATTGATTATACTTAAAAGCAAGCACTCTTTCACTTTTATAACTAGCAATTAGGCTTTCACTTTTATGTGGTTCCAATTGATAAATGGTTGAATGCTACACTGCATCTTCCTCATTAAGTTTGACAATGTAGCACGGATGTATTTAAGCCAATCCTCGTCTCCTGGGTGATTGCATGATGTCCAGTGTTGTTCCAGAATGTGAGGGGGAAACAAGTGTTTATGCTGAATCAGCTTCCTCTGGGCTAGTGAATCACTGTCAAATTATTGGAAATATCAGGTTGGATCCATAGTGATAGTCTGTTCCTGTTCAAATCCCCTGAGCAGATGTTCATCTGGAAGGTTTCCACAATTGCATATTTGTCTCTTTTAACTGATCAGGGTTCCACCTGTTTTTTTTAAAGACAATTAGATCCATGTTGTTGAAATCATAGACAAACACAAGGCATAATAATAATAATAATAATAATAATAATAGTAGTAGTAGTAGTAGTAGTAGTAAAATAACATTATCATTTCACCACCACTAAGAGAGAAGTGATCATAATTATACATCAGCACATTTCACATTTAAATATTCTGCTTGATGGGCAGGTAGTCCCTATCTCAACCATCAATGGCACATCTAGAGTCTTGACAGTCATAGGCAGTCATGCATACCCAACATCACAATTTGTCTTTCTTCATTCTCTCTCTCTCTCTTTTTTTTTTTTGGTACTCTTTTCCTGCTTTAAAATTTTGGTGGGAAGAAACTATCCTTGTGGAAGTAGTAGTGCTTCGCTAAAAAGGAAAAAGGGGGAAGGGAAAGGAAGAAGCGAATCAAGTATACTCAGAAACATTAGCTTCATTTCATGTGTACACTGATGCCAGATTTTGTTATCCAATTTGTCAGATATTGTTAAATTAATTATTGTTTTGTTGGTTGTTTGGGTGCCAGTATTTGTTTCTTGGCTTCTGTGCCAGTTTTATTGGATTGATTTGTGATCTGCTGTTGGAGCTTTGTTTTGTTTTATGATGTCTTGCCTTGGTGATGGCACAAAATAAACACATTATTATTGTTATTGCCTCACCTTACCTCTGATTCAGTGACTCAAGCCAGTCATTTCCCTCTCCCCTTCCTCTATCATGTTGATACAGAGTTTTGGCTTGCTTTCTTGAAACTGGCTATACCTCTAGGCATTGGCTGAAAGTTATCTCCTTGCCCTTTGTTCCAGCCACTCTTAATAAATACAGCCAAAAATCCAGCTGCTGAATAAAGAGTCCAGTTGCAGAATTGTTAACATATATTGTTTCCCCTTCACAGTTTCAAGGAGATTGCAAATAAAAAAAATAGATCCACATTTGAAATTGATCTGGAACCATAGCCTCTTATTGATCTGGGCTACTCAGTTTAAATTGTAATGAAAAGACACGATCATTTATGCAAAAATTCTGATATAAAAATATTTCCTATAATTGTAAACAAAATCATTTCTTTTAGTTGTGACTTACTCCTAAAAAAACAAGGAATCCTGGACTTACCACAGTTTGTTTGGTGGCGTTCAAAGTTACAATGGCATTGAAAGAAGTGACTTATGACCATTTTTCACACTTATGACTGTTGCAGCATCCTCAGGGTCACCTGGTCAAAATTCAGATGCTTGGAAACTAGTTCATACTTACGATGGTTGCAATGTCCCAGGGTTATGTGATCGGTTTTTGTGACTTTCTGACAAGCCAAGTCAATGGGGAAGCCAGATTCACTTAACAACCATCTTACTAATTTAACAATTGCAATGATTCACTTAACATCTAAGGCACCAAAAGTCATAAAATGGGGCAAAACTCACTTAACAAATTTCTCACTTAACAATATACATTTTGGATTCAATTAGGGTCCTACGTTGAGGGCTATCTTTATTTGATTTTGTTGTGAAATAATTTTACTAGTAGTATTTATTACATTAAAAGTGTGAATGCCATTCTTTTGGGGTAGACTTGTTCAAATGCAATATTCTTATATGCATTGGTATGCTTCTATAAGGATAGAAATATATGACAAAATCAATTGTTGACCCTTTTTAGTTTTGGTGTTCCTTCTCTTTGCAAGAGAAGGTTTAGAATAGAATAGAATAGAATAGAATAGAATTCTTTATTGGCCAAGTGTGATTGGACACACAAGGAATTTGTTTTGGTGCAAATGCTCTCAGTGTACATAAAAAGAAAAGATACATTTGTCAAGAGTCAAGAACCATAGGTACAACACTTAATGCTAGTTGTAGATTTCTAGATTTTTGTAAATTTGTAAATTTATAAATTGTAGCTTTTCTTAACGTCTGAACTTTTGGAAATAGATTAAATAATCATTTGAAATACAGGTAGTCCTTGACTTACAACAGTTCACTTAGTGACCATTGAAAGTTACAACAGCACTGAAAAAAGTGACTTATGGCCATTTTCAGACTTATGATTGCTGCAGCATCCCCATGGTCCCATGATTTACATTCAGGTGCTTGACAACTGGTTCATATTTATGACGATTGCAGTGTTCCAGGGTCCTGTGATTATCTTTTGCCGCATTCTGTCAAGCAAAGTCAATGAGGGAAGCTGGATTCACTTAACGTCCGCACAATTCACTTAACAACTGCAGTGATTCATGTAACAGCCATGGCAAAAAAAGGTTGTAAAACCAGGTACAATTTGCTTAACAGCAGAAATTCTGGTTCCAATTGTAGTCATAAGTTGAGTACTACCTGTACACTAATGCATCACCAGCCACAATGTGGCCCATCCTCTCTCTCTGAATTCTGTTTGTCAGTCAACAACTAAATCAGTTGTGAATTTATTTTATAAGCTAGAAGTTTTGGATCCTCTCCTGAGCATGAGGCAGGGAGAAAAATGTAAATTCTGATTCTGATTACAACTGTGCTTCTTTCTGAACGTATTACTGAAGGAAACATTTGTACTTTTCAAACAATTCTATGTGACTTTCCTTTCACATTTCCTACTCTTCGCAGCTGCCTGTAGTGCAAACATAGTTGTCATAGCAGGAGAGCAGAGATCCTTGTGTAATTTAGTTACTGGCTAAACAAAGCTGAAGAGGAGAGATAAAAGGTCATTTCTTGCTGTGGAGATTTGGGAGCCAAGGAATCTGTATCAAGTGCTTAAAATTTGCTCTATATCTCTAAAGACACAACATATGTCTAAAATGTTAAAAACCATTAAAGACTTATATTGGGACAATTTGTTTTATATTTATTTGAAAAGTGGTTCAGCTTAAGCAGATATAAAAAATGACTAGTCCTTTCCCACTGAAATCCTAATTTCATATTTGTTTTATGTAAAATATTTGTTAACCACTTTATTCCTTAGGTCTGTAGGTAACCTACAAAATAATAATTGTAATAACATAGTACAAAAAAGAACAATAAAACCAACTGTTCTAATGCCACTGGCTACATATACATAATAACTTCCAAAGGACGTAACAAATATTTAGTAAGATCTTCACTAGCTTTTGAAATATAGGTAGTTCTTGACATAAAAGCATAATTCAGCCCAAAATCAGTTTTGCTAAGTAAGACAGTTTTAAGTGAGTTTTGCCCCCATATCTTCACCTTTCTTGCCACATTTGTTAAGTGAATCATTGCAGTTCTTAAGTTACTAACATGGTTGTGAAATAAATCTAGCTTCCCTATTGACTTTGCTAGACAGAAAATCACATGACCCTGAGACACTGCAACCATCATAAATAAGAACCAGTTGCCAAGCATCTGAATTTTCTGACCATGGTATGCTGCAATGGTTGTAAGTATAAAAAAGTGGGTTGTAGGAAGCAATATAGTACTTTTATCCTGGTTGAGAGCTTCCTATAGCATGTTTTGCTGATTGCTCAATATAGAAGATTGAATGAAATGGACTGGGCTTTTGACTTAATTCAGGGAGCTTTCTCTTACCTTTTTAGCTTGTAAATTGTGGGTGTGGAAATGACAGGGAAATGAGATAATGACATTAAATCCATTAGCAAGTACATGAAAGCTTTTTATTTATATACTTAATATCTTGTGGTTCTAGGGCAAATATTTGGTAAGTTCCTCAACATGACAATACCCATGTTCAACAACAAGACCTGAACAGAGAAAGAGTGAGACAAAATGCACAATTTGCACAATAATATTTCTCCTGATGAACTTCTCAGTTTATGTAGCAATGATAAACCTATTGCAAATGAGTTCAGGAAGAACATCAGACAATACAACTGCCTCTTCCAAATGACATCCTTTGTTGCCAAATAAGTCCTTTCAACAAGGAATTGGATGGAATCCTTCAGTGGTTATTGAAGAGCCATCATTGCATCAGACATTTAATGCCAGTCCTCAACTGGCAAGCCAAATTTATTCAGGTTTACTTCGTGGCTTATCCACACAGCATTGAATTGAGAATACTCCATCATGATTCAACATGAGATTATTGAATTATTGGAGAAACTACTATGACAACAAAATCCATTCATTGCCTCTCTTCATTTTGCATAAGAACAATTTTGAGACATGCCAGAAGCCTCCATTATGATTGATTTCAAATGGAGACCTGCATTTGAAAAATAGGTGAATATTTAATGCACAAATTGCCAACAAAGTCACCAACATTGAACCAAACAACAATGAAACTGAACCAACATCACACATTATGTTAGAAGAACAATGAGTTGGTTTGCAAGTAATTTCAGATCCCTTCGTTCCTATGACAGCTTTGAATATATACTTTCCTTTCTCTTGGAGATGATGGATGGTACCAACCCCAAATGACGAATAAGAAACTAATGGCAATGTGCTACTGTACATATTGAATGAGAATGAGTTTAATAACTTCTAAGAAGAGGATGTCTACTCCAACAATGTGGTTGACATGCTGCTAAGTTTAAAGCTGAGAAGCTGAGTTACACAATAGCAATCCACACATGGTCATTCTGTTTCTCTGTTAAGATAAGGAAATAACTCTGAAAGGATGACCCAACAAGGCATGGGTTGACAAGTTAATGGATGAAATTTTATCACCTCCAGAACAGTATTTGTTTCAGATTTTTATCCTTAGTTTTTTATGCTTATTTATATAAGCTTAAAATAAAGCCCACTGTTATGCTTACTAAGTTTCAAGTCCTCTTGAATTTCCTGGCTCTGTTTCTTTATTTTGTCCTTCCAAATGGCCATCTTGCTTAGAAGAAAGGAGATGGAATTCTTGCTCCAGGGTTTGTAAGATAAGGGTGAGAATGATGGTGCAACCATCAAATTTTTCTATCTTCTTGTCCTTTGCAAGATACTTTAAGTTGCTGGAGGGTATCTTTGTCCTGTCCTGCAGTGGTAGCTCAGTTCCTTTCCTGCTCAGTGCTGCCTTATCTCTTCAGTTTGGTGTTCTGTCTGAACATGACTGATTGAAAGTATACATAATAGAAGCCTTTAGAGCTCTGGTTTATATTTCAGTATTGGAAAATTCTGACCTTTGTGTTCACACAGGTAGCAAGTGTACATTTAAATTCAGCCCCTAAAGACAGCCAAGCTTTCAGAAGTTAGAGGCTCTGCTTTTAATCAAGGCATGTTGCTCTTTGAACACCTTCTGGTGGAAAATGCAACGGAGATCGAAGAAATAAGTCATGACCCCCTGCAATCAAGCAGGTTTCTTTCTCTCTTTGGATAGACTTGATTATATAATCCTGAAAAGCTGCTAAGTCACCTCTCCCACCCATCAGGTGCAGTAAAACACTAATGTAATGAAACATTAACATGCTGATAGCTTTATCCTTGTTTTCTGCTTACAAAATAAAGATTTCATAGTCTTACTATATTTTTATACCTGACTAGAAAGGTATTAGGGCAGCATAGCTATTAAACTGGCTTAATGAAGACAGTTAAATATTAAGTATCTCATCAACAACGGAACAAGTGGAAAAATTATCAATTGCCACCACTCTTACCATATCTCTCCTTACCTCAAAAATCTTGCTAAAAGGCTGAAATTTGCAATTGCCATTCATTTATTCCTATCACTGTGATTTCTGCTGTTTGGCAAGATTTGAGAAATAATTTGTCTTTCTTCCTAGGGCTGAGAGAGAGAGTTACCAGCCCGAGGTCATCAACTGGCTTTGTGCCTAAGGAGGGATTAAAACTTACAGTCTTCCAGTTTGTAGCCTGATACTTTAAACACTAAACCAAAGTGGTGTTTGTACTCCCTCTCCCACAATTCTCTGACTCTCCTCCCCTTCCCCCCTCTCCCTTTGATAGTGCATTGGAAGTGACACTAAGGTACCCTAGTAAAAAGTGGACAGGAAAATGTTTTGCAGTCTGCTGATCAGCAAGTACTGGAGAGAAACTAGGACTTAGCCATTGGATGTACTGTATTTATATATATACTGTACACACATTCCATATATACTATATGGATATACAGAGCTGTTGGTCACAAGGTGCTAATGATTTTTAGGTTAAGGTAGAAATAAAGCACAAAATTGCTTCACAGATTCCAACTCAGTTGCAAACCATTTTATATGAAGTGTGAAAGTCTGTTCAGCCCCCGTTAGCTCTTTTTATTTAGATGTACCTTTTTTATTTGGGCATGAGGGAAAATAAATAAAAAGAAATATAATTGTTTGGGCCAGTTTTCTCCCATTCATAGTTTATGTGTATTTCACAGATTGGGCCATGACTGTTTATATAAGCACCAGTGTATTATTCTATTAGTTTTAACTGTTTAGCACTTGAATGACAAATATATAATGAAAGTGGGCGGGAAAAAGGGAGAATAATAGTAAAAATGTTTACAGGTAGTCCTCGATTTACAATCACAAATGAGCCCAGGATTTATGTTGCTAAGTGAGGAATTTGTAAAATCAGTTTTGCCCCATTTTACGACTTTCCTTGCTACATTTTTTAAGTGAATCATTGCAGTTGTTAAATTTGTCACACAGTTTTTAAGTGAATCTGGATTCTCCATTGACTTTGTTGGTCAGAAAGTCACAAAAGGGATCACATGTCCCCAGGACGATGCAACTGTTATAAATATGGATCAGTTGTCCAGCCATCCTAATGTAAATCACGTGATCATGGGGATGCTGCAATGGTTATAAGTGTGAAAAATGGTCATAAGTCACTTTTTTCAGTGCTGTTGTAACTTTGGTCACTGAGCAAACTGTTGTAAGTCAAGGGCTACCTGTAGTCTGTGAAGCACTTAATTAACACAACCCACTTTCCAAAGTGTGTGTCTGTGTTTAAGACAGTTCAGCTGTGTAATGCTAAAATGAGAGGACTGAGATAGGTGGACTAGTGAACTTGGCTCTGTGGTAAGGCAAGGGTGAAGGAGTCAGGAGCAGGCTGGGAGTCAATATAAAGTGTGAGCATGTTCATTAGGACTTTTTGATTATGATTATACTATTTTAACATTAATAAAGCTGCTTATTTTTTTTAAGTCCTATTCTTTGACATAACTGTAAGAAGAAGGAGGAGATAGAAGACGTAATTTATGGTCAGTCCTTATTAGACTTTTGGGGATCTTGTTTGGTATTAACACTTTGTAAACTGCAATGTGATAATATATGGAACAGAAGAAGTTTTTAAGTGTTGTGGTCATCTCAGTAAAATACAAGTAGATTGTGCTAGTTTTTCCTAAGCACTTCCTTACAGTTCTGTATTTAAGGGTTTATATTTATTCTGAAAGCCAGAAGAGGTGTAATTATCACATTTGGCATCCCGCTTTTCAGCTTGTAATGCTTTGAATAACAAAGGGTCAGAGAATGAGCTCCCCTAATGAACACTTAGAAAGAACAGGATCCTTGTTAATGTAAAGGCTATCTCTTGGATAAAAGTGCACAATGAAGGATGTATAAAATTACAAAAGTCAGAAATGATAGGCTGGGAAAAGGTCTTACATTCAGTCTTTGGAAAATGTAATATCACATTTTAGGGCACTAATGGGACTGAAGGTAAAGGTATAGAAGAAAACACTAAGTATAAGAACTTTGCTTCTATGAGTTAGAGTAAGATATAAGAAGAGAAAAAACAGGAACCAAGAATTCTGATGAAGTATGTATATCTTAAAATGATGTCTGATATAACAAAATTAGCAGTGATTTTATGCTCTTAGCCCTAAATATTGAAGTGACTTCATTGACTGTGTTTTGCAGATTCATCATTTGCATATTATGTCAGAATACATAAAATGTGCATTTCTAATGTTTGTTTAAATTTATTGTGGATTCTTTATGTCAGTTTCTTGATGTAAAATACATTGAAGCTGGTAGAGTCAGTCAAATCAAATCTGCTAAGAATCTAAATAGGAACAGGGAGTTGGGTTGGGGACTGTCCAATTTCCATTATTGAAAAATCCATTGCTTTCCAAGATGATGTCTGTTTTACTTTTCCAAGATCATTTTTGGCCTTCCAGGCAGAGCAGGAACAATTCCTATCCACATAATTAAAGAATCGTTGCTGATGATCAGTGTTGACAACATCATGCTGGATTAGGGCAGAGCCACTATTTTCTAGCATATGTAACTTGTTTATTGGTATTTGTTATTTTTACAAATAACTCAAGATGGTAAACATATCCAACACACCTTCCTCTTCTTATTTTCTCCATGACAACAACCCTGAGAGAGAGTGCTGGCTCAAAGTCACCCAGCTGGCTTTCATGGGTAGGGCAGGACTTAACATTTAGGACTTTTTTGGTGGGTGTTGGGTTAAATTTTAAAAAAAGAATATATTAAGCCACTTTTAATCAAAAACTTGAGTAGATAATGCATTTGTCATGGTGTCTTGTTTAATAATTTGAGGGTTGACATAGCCATGGATGGCTTATTCATGAATATATATAGCAATTTTTAAAAGTCACAGTTAGTGCCAAGTGACCCAAAAGAATGGACTATGTCTAGTGAGAGAATGGCTAAATTTCTACTCATTGTATTCATTCTGTCTCTGTGTGGGACATGCTGGTTGGGAATGAATAGAATTGTAGTCATAAGACATCTGAGAGGAGGGAAACAGACTGAAGAAGAGTGCTTTGGATTCTTTCATGTTCTGTTTTTCTTTGCATTGTGATGCACTGTAGTATAAAAACCGAGCACTGATTAGGTTTAACCCTTATTAGCAATAATGTGTAAAATCACTTTTGCTCATCATCTTCAGCACTGGGGACCATGGTTATGATCCTAAAAAAAAGAGCAGTCCACTTTTTGTTTTTGAAGCTCCACTGTCAGATTTGGAATGAAATTCTCAAGTCATGCCTGAAGGCAGTTTTAAGGCTTGATATCTATGCCATAAGAAGATATGAATTCATATAACAGTTCCTATTTTATGCGCAAAAATAAAAATGAAGATCACAAAACCTTTCAAATTTCATATACTAATATACTTTATTACAAAATTACATTTATACCACATTAGTTAATAATAAGGAAAATGGGACATTAAACATTTAAACTAGCAAATGCAGTCCAGCTGTTCAAACAATCTTTCAGCTGAAAGCCTAAATAATTTGAATAATTTTAATACAGAGAGAATGTTTTTCAGACTATTGGACATTTTTATTTTATTTATTTTATTTTAATTTAATTTATATGGTCACCCACTCAGTCTCGGTGATTCTTGGTGGCTTACAAAAAATAAAAACCCATTATTATTATTATTATTATTATTATTATTATTATTATTATTAATTTGACTTGTATGCCGCCCTACTCCCTAAGGACTCAGGGCGGCAAACATTAAAAACAGAGCAAATTTACAATAAAAAACAATTAGATAAAACAAGTCAAATACATTAAAACATTAAGAAAAGATTAAAAACCCTACCCCCGGGTCATTCCAGGCCGGCCTGTTGAAACAACCAGGCCTTCAGGTCTCGGCGAAAGGAGCGGAGGTCAGGGGCCAAACAGAGATCCATGGGGAGCTGATTCCAGAGGGCAGGCGCTCCCACGGAGAAGGCCCTAGCCAGCCGACAATGCCTGACCGACGGTATCCCAAGGAGGCCCCTCCTATGGGAGCGAACAGGGTGATCGGAAAGTGATGCTGGCAGGAGGCGTTCCCGCAAGTACCCTGGACCCAAGCCATTTAGGGCTTTGTAAGTTGTTACTAACACCTTGAAGGTAACCCGGGAGACAACTGGCAACCAATGCAAGCCGCGCAGGAGAGGTTCAGCATGGGAGCATCGGACACTCCCATCACAGCCCGTGTGGCCTCATTCTGCACCAGCTGTAATCTCCGGGTCATCTGCAAGGGCAGCCCCATGTAAAGAGCATTGCAGTAGTCAATTCTGGAGGTGACGAGCGCATGAGTGACCGTTCGAAGGGCATCTCGGTCCAAATAAGGGCAGAGCTGGCAAACCAGCCGAACCTGGGCAAAAGCCCCCCTGGCCACAGCTCCCACATGCTCCTCCAAGCTGAGCTGTGAATCCAGGAGGACGCCCAGATTCCTCGCCCTATCCACAGGGGCCAACACCTCTCCCCCCATGACCAAATATGGTACATCCAATGAAGACTGAGATGCTGGTAAGAACAGCCACTCAGTCTTGGTCGGGTTGAGCTGGAGCCTATTACTCCCCATCCAGACCCGTACCGTCTTTTTTATATACAAAAAGTATAAACAATCTCCCCCAGTTTTGGAATCAGGTTTAGAAGAATTATTCTAGACTGGATATACACTCCAGTAACAATTGAAGAATAACAGTTCTCTAAAATGAGGGACAATGTTTTGCTTGTAAACAGGTGTAGAAGAAAAGTAAGATAATAAGAAATCTCCTGGGAGGGTAACTAACAGGAGGTAGCTGAAAGCAAATGTGTTTGCTTACCTTTTGGTCAGGGGTGGGATCCGACTGGTATAACTACCGGTTCGGTGTTTTTATGTTTTATGCTGTGCACGCGTGTATAACGTCATCAGCTTACTGCCTGGACAGCTGAGCAGTGCTGCATGTGGATGTGCAGTGTTTGAAAAATCACTTTTTCCCTGCTTTTTCAACTGCAGCTGTGCCACGCAAAGCAGCTGAGGTTGAAAAAGCAGGAAATAAAGGTCAGGTAAGAGCCCAGGAGGGCAGGCGGGCCAAAACAGCAGCAGACATAGAACTGGTTCTATGTCTGCTGCTCTTCAGAGCTACTGGTTCTACAGAGGTGGGCAGAACCGGTAGAATCCCACCCCTGGTTTTGGTATATGAATGTTCTTTCACTTGCTATTTGTTAAGTTTGCATGAAGAGTCAGACGCGAGGAGTTCCAGCAAAGAGTTTATTAGGTGACTACAGCTCGAATAGACCCGTTCTGGCTTGCTATGGCTGCTTCTTATAGCCTGCAGCCGTAGCTGCCAGCCAATGGGAGTGCAGGGTTTCTTCCCGCACTATTTAAACCAATACCATTTGACATTTTACAAGAACAGTTCAAATAAACCAATAACATTCAAACCTACATACATAACACTATTTGATAGTCATTTTGAATGCGAACAAGCTCTCTTTTCTGTCAGCGATGTATGTGAATTACTACAACATGCTCTCCAAATTCCAAACAAAATTTCTGCTTCCCCCAATATTGAAGAATCTTCTCTCAAAGAAATCCAGTAGTCTATCCTGCCTTTAATTACTAATTGCTTCTGCATTTAAGAAGATAAATTATTTCATTTTGCTTATGGTAGTATGCCTGATACTAAGCGCCTAGTTGGAAGAAAATAAATTCTGAGACCACCTATCAAAATAAATTCCTTGGAGCTGATTAAGCATCTCCCCTCTTTCCATTTTAGAAAATGATTAATACAGCTTATTATCAACGTTTTGTTTAGTCATTAGCAATGTTAAAAAGCACAAGTGTCACAGATTGCAGATAACTAGATTGCTGCTCTTTTACCAAACTTAAATGCAGTTGAAAATGATAAAGTTAAAAAAGAGTTCAGAGGAACTTGAGTCAGTTTCTTGAGTCTGGCAATCAGAAATGTCTGAAAGATTTTAGAACAAATGCAGTGCCACATTCCAAGTAAGGGGAAAAAAACTTGTATCAATCTTGCATTAAATATTTTAATTATTTTTGGGTTTCTGTCTGTTGTATTATCCCTTTTCCTAAAGACTGACCCCTGGCTTATTTTTGTGGGGCCATTTGTTTTGACTGAAAGTTGAGACTTTTGAGAATACTGATTTGATTTTGAAGCCTCCCTGCACAGCACCAAAGTTTAGGGAAGGGAAATCTTAACACACACACAAAAAAAACCCAAGTTCTTTGAGTGACCTGTGACCTGACCCCCTCTTTTTATGATAATAAAAAGAGAAACTGCCTGTCACATCAGGTACAACTGCAGCTAGAATACAGCTGCTAGATAACCAGTTTGATTCAAATGAAGCCATGGGTTTGGGAGAGAAGAATCTGGGCTCTTTCTGTTAATAGATCCCAAGTGAGACTTGAAACAATTTTCTGTTCTATGCCTGTCATTGCACTTGTCATCATTCAATCAATATTCTGAAGCCTTCTGTTATATTCTTTAAGGTCCTGGAGTTCTCATCTCCCTTAATTTTCTTGTACTACATTTCTGCAGACCATGAGACTTCCAGTACCATGTGCCTTCAATAGATGGCCCAATTTTCTCTTCCAAAATGACTCGAAACAGACTGGGTACCTATCAAATATGTTTCTTAGTAAAATGGAACAGTCTTTTAATCTGATTTAGAATTCAAGAAATGCTAATATGTCCAGTTAGCTAAAAAGTCAATCTTCTAATAAGACCATCTCATTGCCAATTGCTTAGTTGTTTTTATTGCAGAGGCAAATAAGCTTCTAATGAAGAATGTTCACATAATTTCTCTTGTTCAAATAACCTTTGAGTTCTTGACCTTCATGTAATTATAACTTGTTTATATACATATTTGAAGATGATAATAGAACTGTGAAATAGCAGCACTTAAAGGTTCTGAAGATAACCATCTTCTAGTTTTTACTTAGTAAACAGTCTAATAGGCATGACAGTCTGGCCTAAAGGCCTTGAAATCTAATTTGAGACAACGAGCTGAGTAAATAAGTCAATGATAGAAGTGCTGAGACAGAAAACATAATGACATCAAATTGGACTTCAAAAAGTAGACACCATTAAACAGAAAAAATGGAGAAATCATAAAATCATTATGTATTTTTAAATGAAATATTCTACAGACTCTGATGCTTTTCTGACATAAATATTGATTTTTGGAGCTCTATCCAGTTTGATTTTCACTGTGTAATTTATATTTCCTTATTATGTTTTCTGCTAGGGCAGCATTTACTGATGTTCTACAATAGTAATTGTATTACAACAATATAATTCCAGCTACATCATTTCATGGAACTTTTTAAAAAATTAAATTGATAGTATTTAAGGCACAAATAATTTTCCAAGCAACAAAATTATATATATATATTAGGGACTTCACCCATTGCTAGATAGATTCTTCTTTATGAAGACCAGTGTGTTAAATTACCTCAAAACTTGGCATTATGTAGGTATTATGGAAGCATTGTAGTTGCTTAATTGAGAATGTAATAGATCGTACTGTGGTTGTAGATGTGTGCAAAATGTTTAGCTAGAAACCATTCTGAATAAAATAGAAAAGGCTATACTGCCAGGTATTTACCTTATTTCATCAGCTACTGTCCTATGAAGGTTTACCTAAAAGGAAGCCCCTCTGAATTTATCATGATCTACTTCTGAGTGAATGTGAATGGATTTAGGAAATTATGATGGTAAATCATAACCTTTTTGTTCATCATCATAGGGCAGGGGTGTCAAACTCAAGGCCCGTGGGCTGGATCTGGCCCACAGGGTGCTTAGATCTGGCTGCGGGGTTGCCTGAAAACAGGCAGCCCATGGTGCCTCTGCCAACTCTCCTGGGCTGTTTTAGCTGGCAGAAGGCTGGAGGCTATCGCAGCCAAAAACACAGCCTGGTAGGAATGCACACAGGCTGCAGGACGTTGAGCTGGCCATGCCCAGCCTGGCCACACCCACCTGGCCACACCCACTCAGCCCCCCAAGGTCAAACACAATCCTGATGTGGCCTTCAATGAAATCAAGTTTGACACCCCTGACATAGGGCATGCACTGAATAATTATAATCCCATTCAGTTAATTAATTCATGTGTAGCTCTCACCATATAAGCAGTAGTGAGCAGTTGCCTCCATAAGGTCAGTCATATTGTTTTGTTAGTCATCCATGACTATGCTGTGATTGTCTTCAGCAAGAACTTGTACAGAGATTTACAGGTGAAGACTTCCATGTGATTCCAAATCTTGTAACATCAAGAGATTAAATAAATAAATAAATAAATAAATATTTTTATGCCACCCACAAGGTGACTATGAGTGACTGTGAATAGTTCCAACTCATATAGGAGACTTCATACCAACAGTGCTTTCTCTGTAAAAGCTTCCCCACTGGGAACAGTCATAATGGCACGTCATGTCTTTACAGAAGCTAGGAGTTGCTTATCCATGCTTAAGTAGTGCTTATAAATGTATCACATGAATGGAATTTATTAAAGAGATGTAGAGCAGGGTGGCATTGCTCTGCTCCTGCAGCAGCTAAGTCTCCATGCATTCAATAAGGTTTGAAGGGGTGTAAGATGCATGCTACTATATGTCTGAGCATAGCTTCAGATCATGGATGGTCTCAAAATCTGCATGATTAAACTTAGTTGTGATTTGTTCTCCTCCTTGAGTTTATTTAAAAAGAGATGAAAGTTCCAAAAGAAAACAGGAAAATAGAATAACGATAATATCCTCTTACTCAGCAAAGCCTTCTGGTTCTATTGTCAGGAAAATAAGGTTAATGAATGAGAAAATGGAGATGTATTGTGACATTTGCATCTAGATTTCTAATATATTATGTTTTATAAAAGTTGGAATCATAAGCATGTTTGTGTTCAGTTAGACCAGATAAAGTATTTTAAGATTTCTAATTGAGCATTGATCCCAAAATTGAGATTGAATGCAGGTAGTTCTCACAACAGTTTATTTAGTGACTGTTCAAAGTTACAATGGCACTAAAAAAATGGACATGACCATTTTTCACACAACCTTTGTAGGATCCCTGTGGTCACGTGATTTATATACAGATGCTTGACAACTGGTTCAGAGGTGGTATTCAGCAGGTTCTGACCAGTTCTGGAGAACAGGTAGCGGAAATTTTGAGTAGTTCGGAGAACCGGAAAATACCACCTCTGACTGGCCCTGCTCCCATCTATTCTCTGCCTCCCGAGTCCCAGCTAATTGGCTGGGTCTTTTCTTGCCCTGCACAGGAGAACAGAGGTGGAAAGCAGGTTAATGGGGTGGGGAGGAAATGGAGATTTTACAGTATCCTTCCCCTGCCACACCCACCAAGCCACACTGTGCCCACCAAGCCATGCCCACAGAACTGGTAGTAAAAAAATTTGAATCCCACCACTGAACTGGTTCATATTTATGACCGGGTCCTATGATCACCTTTTGTGACCTTCTGACAAGCAAAGTCAATGAGGAATCCAGATTTGCTTAACATCCATGTTACTAATTTTACAATTGCAATGATTCACTTGACAAATGTGGCAAGAAAAGTCGTAAAATGGGGCAAAACTCACTTAACAAATTTTTCACTTAGCAACATAAATTCTAGGCTCATTTGTGGTCATAGAAGAAGGACTACTTCTACTGAATATCTTTGTCACATGTAACTAACAAGCACCTGACATTCAGAGGCAACATAACCACCCAATTCTGAACTTATCATGTCTGCTCAACCATCATGTGTGAATGACCCAGGCTCCTGGCATGGCAAGAAGCTGACCTAGGGTCATGATACTCAAGCAGTTTCATGCTGCACCTGCATTCAGACCTTCTATTTATAGATCAGTAGAAATAGGAATGGGGTAGTATCCTTGTTCTGGTGCATTGAATAAAATGCAATAGAATAACAGAGTTGGAAGGTGTTAAGTTTGTGTGAAGAGTCAGACGCGAAGAGCTTCAGTGAAAAGTTTATTAGTGACTACAGCCCGAATGGACCCATCTTGGCTGGGCTACGGCTGCTACTTATAGCCAGCAGCCGCAGTTGCCAGCCAATCAGAGTGCAGGGTTTTCCCGCACTTTTTAAACCAATCATATTTGACATTTTACAAGAACAATTCAAACTAAACCAATGACATTCAAACCTACATACATAACAGAAGGGACCTTGGAGGTCTTCAAGTCCAACCGCCTACTTAGGTAGGAAACCCTACACCACGTCAGACAAATGGTTATCCAATCTCTTCTTAAAAACTTCCAGTGTTGGAGCATTCACAACTTCTGGAGGCAAATCATTCCACTGGTTAATTGTTCTAACTGTCAGGAAATTTCTTCTTAGTGGCTTCTCTCCTTGATTAGTTTCCACCCATTGCTTCTTGTCCTGCCTTTAGTTTCACTCCTTCTTCTTTGTGGCAGCCTCTGAGCAGTGGCGGATTAAGGCTCACTGGTGCCCTAAGCACTGACAAATCTTGGTGGTCCCCTCCTTTGTACATACTGTACAAACGAAGCCATGCTTAGGCTACATAAAAGTTTTTGTGGTGCCCCCTTTGGGCCTGGTGCCCTAAGCAAGTGCTTAGTCTGCTTAATGGTTAATGCACCACTATCTGTGGAATCAACTTCCCCTGGAGCTTCGCCTGGCCCCTGACCTCCGCACTTTCCGTCGCGACCTGAAGACCTGGTTGTTTAACCAATCCGGGCTGTGACCCTGGGGTGGGGTGGTCTTTTTAGAGTTTTATTTCTGCAATTTTAGTGTTAATTCGGCTTGATTGTTTAATCTGGTTTTAACTAATTTATTGTTGTGTTTTTATTTTGTGAGCGCCCAGTCCTTTGGAGAGGTGCATATAATCAATTAATAAATAATAAATAATAAATCTCTGAGATATCGGAACACTGCTATCATGTCTGCCCTAGTCCTTCTTTTCATTAAACTAGATATACACAATTCCTGCAACTGTTCTTTATATGTTTTAGCCTCCAGTCCTCTAATCATCTTTGTTGCTCTTCTTTGCACTTTTTCTAGAGTCTCCACATCTTTTTTACATCGCTTGCTTGAGTTTAGCCTTGAGTAAAGCACCCAACAACAAAGTAGCCCCCATAATACAAACTCTACAGTTGCACGTCAGCCAATAAACTAAATGTGCAGAAGTCACTTTCCTCAAAGTGAAGGCACTGGTGAACGAGAGTAATCCATGAATTAGTAGTACATGAGTACATCAACTTCCTACACTTTTAGAAACTGAAATATGCAGCTTCATTGTTCATTACTACATGTCTATTTTCCCCTCATTTGTGATTACTGCATTGCCATGTGCTGGACCTTTTTGATGCTTTTATTTTATTTAAACTTGCAAATGGAGAGAATACTTATAAGGAAGAAAATGCTCTGAGCTTTTTCAGTAAAGTGAAATTCTCTTAATCGTATCTCTTGCTAATAGGATGAAGTCTCAATGCTTAATAACTGATCAGGCAAAGCACTCTATTTAATATAGAGAAAATTTCTTTTGATGAAATCAAAGACTTGGAAATATTTTAGTGTGGTCAAATGATATATAGTCAGCCTATTCTTCTACCTTAGAAGTTTTTCTGCAGCATTTGGGTTCCATGTGCATTCCAAGATAGAGAGACAGAGGCATGCAATGATTGATAAAGAAAATGTGAATTAATGGCAAGATGTACTAAGTATAAGCATCTAACAAAACTCAATGTATAAAAAGGAAAGTAGGAACTGTATGTGATAATTCATTTGCTCAAAAAAAATATGAAAGAACAAATTTTTTTTGGCTTCAGATCATTTCTAATTGAAGATTTTTGGCTATAGTGCGCAGCACGTCATTAATTTTTGGTAAATCTTAAGAGCCATGGATATGGAAAAGCAAACTTTGATCAAAGATCTGAAACTGTTAACCAGATGCTAATGATTTCAGTATTAGACCAGTGGGAGAGAGTGTTGTGTTCCTGAAATAAAGCAAGTATATCATAATGATTTGCAAAACCTAATTGAATTTGCATGGTGTTTTACCCTTCAGAATGAACTAGACTGCTATAATGGAAAGAAAAATTGCATCCGATGATATTTGGTCTTTGACCTTCATGTTAATTAAAGAACAGCTATTTCCAGCTTTTATTTCAATATTGCAGATCCATTGTTAGTTGTAGCAAATTAAAGAATCTTTTAAAATATATATATTTTGGATCCATTCTATCTTGGATGGATATTTAGTATTAGATAATTAAACACATACACACACACACACACACACACACACACACACAGGCTCTCTACTTCTTTAACTAATGTGTATTAGTAAAAGCTATTTACTCTGACCTGGAGGCATCCTTAAGTTCATTCTTTGTCAGCGTAGTGAAAACAGTATTTGTCCCAAGATTTCTCCCCTTTAAGCAGACTTGAAATCAGTGGTGGGATTCAAAATATATTACTACCGGTTCTGTGGGCGTGGTTTGTTGGGCGTGGCTTGGTGGGCATGGCTTGGTGGGAGTGGCAGAGGGAGGATACTGCAAAATCCCCATTCCCTCCCCACCCCACTAATCTGCTTTCCAGCTCTGTTCTCCTGTGCAGGGCAACAAAAGAAGATGCAGCCAATCAGCTGGAGGCAGAGAATAGATGGGGGCAGGGCCAGTCAGAGGAGATATTTATCAGGTTCTCTGAACTACTCAAAATTTCCACTACCGGTTCTCCAGAACCTGTCAGAACCTGCTAAATACCACCTCTGCTTGAAATGTCACATGTGTAGCTGGGGGTGGGGGAATCAGGACTTACGTCATATTTATATCTGTCTGATTGAACTTTAGGCCAGTCATTTTCTTTCAGTTCCTTCGCTCAAAAGGTTACTGGATAGAAAATATGGGTAGTCCTTGACTTACATCAGCTCATTTAGTGACTGTTCAAAGTTACAAATGTACTGAAAAAAGTAATGTATTAATGTTTTTCACAATGGCGACCGTTGTAGTATCCCCATGGTCACATGACCAAAATCTGGATGCTTGGCAAGTGATTCATATTTATGACAGTTGTAGTATCCAGAGGTCATGTGTTTTCCTTTTGCGACCTTCTGACAAGCAAAGTCAATGGGGAAGCCAGATTCTCTTAACAACCATGTTCTTAACAACTGCAGTGATCCACTGTACAACTCTGGCAAGAAAGGTCTTAAAATGGGACAAAATTCACTTAACAACTATCTCGCTTAGCAACAGAAATGTTGGGCTCAATTGTGGTCTTAAGTTGAGGACTACATGTAGGAGGAGGAAGGTATATTGGATACGTTTGCTGCTTTGGGTTGTTATGTAAAAAATAATAATTACAGGATAAAAATAAATAATAGAATAAAAATAAATATAGATGCTGCTATAGGGATCAGTTTCTGTTAGAAATTTGTTATGAGAGAGATGACTATCCCTAACTGTTATGTTTGCATGAAGAGTCAGACGCGAAGAGCTTCAGTGAAGAGTTTATTTAGTGACTACAGCTTGAATGGACCCAACTTGGCTGGGCTACGGCTGCTACTTATAGCCAGCAGCCGTAGTTGCCAGCCAATCAGAGTGCAGGGTTTTCCCGCACTTTTAAACCAATCTATTTGACATTTACAAGAACAATTCAAACTAAACCAATAACATTCAAACCTACATACATAACACCCCTCCCCACTAGGTTCAGTCCATACCAAACCCCAACCTGTCTAATGTATTCTTTTAAATAGGTGGGGCTCTACGTGTATGTTGAGACCTTCGTGGTTCAGAAGTTTTAACATTCTCACCCAGTGAGAGAGGAAATGTGTCTGCTGACATTTCCCTTCTGGGACTCCCAGTGAAAGAAGACCCTGTTTGATTGTTAGAATCTGGTCTCTCCTCCCAACCCATCTCCAGCCCAATGTCAGCACCCAAGTCAGGTAGTGATGTACAATCTTCCACTTCTAAGGATGGAATTTGGCATTGTGACAGGTTTTAGGATGATTCCTGTCATAATGGCTCGTTACACATGGGGTTGATTCTTGCTTGCTGATTTTCCTCCTGTTCCTCCCTTCCCCTAGAATTGACATCAGGTGAGGGAACTAGAGAGGAACAAGTGCGATGTTCCTGAGAGAACCTGGATCTAAGTTGATCAATGTGCCTGCACCAGAGGAGTCCATCCTCTGTTTGTACCCTGTAAGAACAAGGGCTTGTGATTTGAGTTATCTCAGCAGGAATCCACAAAGGTTCACCCATAAGGTTCTTAGCATAAACAGAATCACCCACACTGAATGCGAACTTTGGAAGTGGAATCTAGTGGTGCGTTGGTGCGTAAGTGGGATGAAGGCGGTCAAGGGAAGACCTAAGTTTCCTACCATCAACAACTCTGCTGGGGATAAGTTATTAGATGGGTTAGGAGTGATGTGCTGAACACTAAGAAGTTTTCAACTTTCTCAGTGATGTCCCCAGAACCCAGTTGCTGAAGCTTCTCCTTGGTAAAACGTACCATTCATGCAGCCCGCCATTAGCGAAGGGTGCCCAGGGGCAGTCAGGGCATGTCTGATACCCTGTTGTGCTAAATAGGATTCAAAAGGTTGGATGTAAATTGAGGGCCATTGTCAGAGACAAGAACATCAGGTAACCCGTGGGTTACAAAAAGTTTTGAGCTGCTTGATGACAGCATCAGTTGTGGTGGATGCCATAGGGATTACCTCTACCCATTTGGAATATGCATCTACTATAATAAGAAAGGTGTGCCCTCTGGTAGGGCCTGCAAAATCAATGTGAATCCTAGACCATGGGCCCCTAGGACATTCCCATTCCTGTTTGGGGGAGAGGTGGGGCAGGCCTGACTACCTGACAGTTGGGACAAGATGCAACCCAGTTTTCAACCATTTTGTCAATACCTGGCTACCATACATAACTCCTGGCCAATCCCTTCATTCTGACAATTCCCGGATGACCCTCATGTAACATTTCCAAAACCTCTTTTTGTAGTTTTGCAGGAATAACCACCCTGTTACCCCACAAAATACATCCTCTTAATACAGATAATTCAGTTTGCCTGGACTTAAAAGGTTGGGCCAGGTGAGGTAGATCTTGAAGAGGCCAACCTTTCTTAATCCAGCCTATAACAGGAGCCAATAAAGTGTCTTTGGCAGTCTCTCTGGCAATTTCAGCAGCATGCACTGGAAGCTTGGCAACAGTTTCTAGGAAAAAGGTGTGTGTTTCAGGTTCAAAGTCCTCCTTGTGGCAAGGAAGTGGGCAACGACTCAGTGCATCAGCATGTCCAATGTCCTTGCCAGGCTTGTGGATAAGTTTGTAAGAATAAGCAGCAAGAAATTCAGTCCACCTCAGCATTCTTGGTGACAGGATAGTAGGTGTAGGTTTATCTCCTGCCACAATGCCTAACAAAGGTTTGTGATCTGTAACAATGGTAAATGTTCTCCCATACAAATATTCATGAAATTTCTTGACAGCTGCAACAATTGCCAATGCTTCCTTGTCCAATTGGCTGTAATTCCTCTCTGCTTTGGTCAAAGTGAGAGTAAAATGCAATAGGGGCTTCTCTCCGCTGGGAAGCCTGTGGCTCAAAAACCCCACTCCAAAGGGGATGCATCACAAGTCAGTACAACAGGCAAATTCTCAGAGAACTGTATCAATACAGCATCAGACGTGATTAGTCTTTTAATACTGTTAAATGCTGATTGTTCCTTCCTCCCCAGACCCAAACAGATTTTTTATCAAGTAATCTGTGCAATGGTTCAGCAATGGTTGCCTTCTGAGGTAGGAACATGTGATAAAAGTTAATGAGTCCAAGGAAGGCTTGCAAATCTGTTTTGCATTTTGGTCTAGGGGCTTCTTTGATTGCTTGAACCTTGGCATCGATAGGGTGGATGCCATGCTTGTCAATCATATAGCCCAGGAACTCAACCTTGTCAGTTTTAAGAGTGCATTTTTCTTCCTTGACTTTTAACCCCACTTCCCTAAATCTGGTAAGGGCTTCTCTGAGTCTTTCTTGTAACTGAGTGTCATTTTCAGCAGAGATTAACACATCATCAAAGTAAGGCACTACCCCTGGCAGTCCTTGGAGCATTCTTTCCATAAGGCTTTGAAAGATGCCTGGTGCCACGCTTACTCCACATTGTAACCTTTTACATTTGAAGGCACCTCTATGAGTCACAATGGTTTGGGCCTCTGCAGTGGCATCATCAACTGTTAGTTGTTGATATGCCTGGGCCAGATCCCATTGGCAAAGACTGTACCCCTGCCAAGTAATGTAACAGATGATGCACCACTGGAACTGGGTATGCTCTGCTGCAGCGCATGGTTCAGTGTCCCCTTATAGTCTCCACAGATTCTTACTGACCCATCAGTCTTGACTGGTGTGACTATGGTGTCTCCCATCTGGAGTGGTCAGTGGGCTCTAAAACCCCTTGAGCTATTAATTTGTCTAATTGTGCATCAATTTTTTCCTTTAAAGCAAATGTGATCCTTCTGGGCTTTAAACGAATTGGGGGCACCCTGGGATCTAGGTTGAAAGTGATAGGGGTCCCCATATACTTGCCCAATCCTTTGCTGAAGACCTCTGGAAACTCAGACTTCAAGGCCTCCTCCCATTCAGAGTTGCTCATGTGATTGATGCCAGTCACCTCGATGCCTAGTGGCTTGAACCACTCAAGTCCCAGCAAGCTTGGGCGATCCTTGTCCACGATGGTCAGGGGCAAACGTTTGGTGTGGCCTTTGAACTTCACGATGAATTCTCTTGTTCCAACTACTGGAATCTTGTTCCCTTGGTAGTCTTTAAGAGTCAGTGCTTGCTTCTGGAAATGTTTCTTCTGAATGTTGGGAAGTAGCCTGTGAATAGTGTCCCATGACACCATAGATAAATAGGAGCCTGAGTCCACTTCCATTTGGCAAGGCCTTCCTTCAATGAGTACCTTCACATGTACTTTTCTGCTTCTTAAGGGTGAAGAATGACCAATGGTGACTGTTTGATGAGTTTCATTCTTCCCATTTGCTTCTGAGTTGCGCCCCATTTTCTCACTGAAGTTGTTGGGCTTGAATTCTTTCTCAGGAAATTTCTTCCTACTAGGTGGAGTTCTGGATGATTTGCAGACTGTTGCTAGGTGACCTCTTTTCTCACAACGTAGGCAGATGGTGTCTAAAACTTGCATTCAGTGGGGGTGCCCCCCACAGCCTCTGCAATAAAAGTCTTGCCTCTTTCTTCCAAGGTCTTTCCTTTTCTTCTCCATTCTGAGTCTATAAATTCCTTCCTCCACCTCACTACAATCTGAATCAAAATCTATTTGCTCGCAATGGGTTGTTGTGGACTTTTCCACATCAGAATGGCTTGAGGCCTTGTTAATTTTCTTCATGGCTGCCACTGAGGACTTAGTGGCTTCTGCTGAGGAGGCCTCTTCTATGGCCTCCTTCAACATGATCTTAGGTTTTAATAACAATTTGCTCTGAAGCACCTTGTCTTTGAGGCCTAGGACAAACCGATCGTGCATGGCCTCCTCCAAGCTGTTAAACTCGCATGCGCCCCCAATGTCTCTTAAGCTTGCCACGAAGTCGTTAATGTTTTCGCTTTCCCCTTGATCCCGATGGTAAAACTCGTGTCTCTTAATGAGGCACGATACTTTGGGGCGTAATGGGCTCTTAAAAGCTTTTCTAAATCAGGCCATTCCATTACCTTCATGACTGCAGCTCCTGCCAATGCCTTCGCCATCTTGAAGACTGCCGGACTGCAGTGCGTAAGAAAGACCGCCCTCTTCCGCTTCTCGGAGATGTCGGCGAGGTCGTTTCCTTCCAAATACATTTGGAAGCGATTTGCATACGATTCCCAGTCTTCTGCCGCCGGATCGAACAGGGCTGGGGGGTGTTCAGCGCAGCCATCTCGCTCTTCTGCTTGTCTTCCGCATCGTCTTCTCTTCAGGGGAACCCCACCTTCGTCGCCAGTGTTATGTTTGCATGAAGAGTCAGACGCGAAGAGCTTCAGTGAAGAGTTTATTTAGTGACTACAGCTCGAATGGACCTGACTTGGCTGGGCTATGGCTGCTACTTATAGCCAGCAGCCGTAGTTGCCAGCCAATCAGAGTGCAGGGTTTTCCCGCACTTTTTAAACCAATCATATTTGACATTTTACAAGAACAATTCAAATTAAACCAATAACATTCAAACCTACATACATAACACTAACCACCATGCATTATAGAATAGAATAGAATAGAATAGAATAGAATAGAATAGGAATAGAATAGAATAGAATAGAATAGAATAGAATAGAATCTTTATTGGCCAAGTGTGATTAGATACACAAGGAATTTGTTACTGGTGCATAAGCTCTCAGTGTACATACAACAATAGTGATAAATCAATATCATAGTCATAATAAATATTAAATGAAGCTGTCATTAAAGATTTTTCTTGTCCCCTACTATATTTTTAAAATGGAATTCTCAACCTAGTCTGTGTTTTCTTGACACCATTTGCCACATAATAGCAATAGCACTTAGACTTATATACTGCTTTATAGTACTTTACAGCCCCCTCTAAGCGGTTTACAGAGTCAGCATATTGCCCCCAACAATCTGGGTCCTCATTTTACCCACCTCAGAAGGATGAAAGGCTGAGTCAACATTGAGCCTGGTGGGATTTGAACTGCCAAACTGCAGGCAGCCAGCAGTCAGCAGAAGTAGCCTGCAGTACTGCACTCTAACCATGGCACCACCAAGGCTCATTATTAATAATGCCACCAGGCCTTATTCTTCATTTCAGTGGAACAAGCTGAGAAATGAAATTGAGAAGAACTAGATAAGAACCTCTTTATTTAATTCGCCCTTATTCATATAATGCTATATTGCTTATTTTTTAAAAAGTATAAGCATTTTTAGATTTTGGGCTGCTTATTTATCCTGGGAAGATCTAAAGGCTCTCCACTGCCTAAATTTACACTCAACACAGGGAGGGTGTGAGGATGGGGATCTCAGTGAGGAAACATTCTGTTCCCCTTTTCTACTACTGAATTTTTATTTGAATGTCTGAAGAGGATTCCCATGTGATTTTCATTTAATTCCATTAATTTCCTGATTCTTTGGTGCTTTGTTTGTGGTCTTTAAGTGCAGAACTATTTGCTTTCCTTTTCATGGGAACATTCCTTTTGGAAAGATATTGTATTTATAAGAATTATGATGTTAAAAGAATACAAAGGTCATTCTCGTTAAAGATGTTGGGAGAACAAGGTCATCCTGAAGTTTTAATATAACCAAACACTAATGTATTTTTCTCAAGGCATCACATTTAGTCACTAATGAATTGTAAAAGATGTTTAACTGAACCTTATTAATTAATCTTAAGAGGCAAACATAGCATTCCCATGAGGAAGAAGTAGTGCTGATATTAATGTAAGGAAAAGTTCAGAAAAATATTTCAGAATAAAAGATTGCCAAACATTTCTCATGTATATTTTGCTCCACTTATAAAAAAAATGAATGGCTGAAGTTTTAATCTTCTTCGAATTAGATTTCATGCCAGACATTGTAGCATGCTTAATTGATCTTTGAAATATAAATCAAGATGTTAGTTGCCCAATTTAATTATTGTGGAAAACTATACTGAAGGTCAAATGGGACAAGTGAGAAAATGTATGTAAACATGAAATACACATTTTTAATTTAGCTCTGGCATGATGGTGCTGTAATAGCACTTTATCAATTTCAACCCTGTAGGTTTTTATTCTAACCATTCTAATGCAACAGAATTAGGTCAGTTGCTTTAAAAAATGACCCAATAAGGATTATCTCAGAGTTCCCAGGGCAAAGAACCAGAGGAGATCAATGTATATTCAAATACCAAAAAGAACAGTCCTAAAGGGCCTTGGTGGTGCAGGCTGTTAATAGCCTAGCACTTAGCTCCAGCTGCCTGTAATTATTGCAGGCTCGAATCCCACCAGGCTCAAGGTTGACTCAGCCTTCCATCCTCTCGGGGTAGGTAAAGTGAGGACCCAAGATTGTTGGGGGCAATAAGCTGACTTTGTAAAAAATGTCACTTAGTAATAAGCAGGCATATACAATGGAATGAAGGCTGTTGCTGAGTGCATTGGGTTGTATCCCAAAAACTGTAAGCCGCCCTGAGTCTCCGGAGAAGGGCGGGATATAAATATGAATAAAAATAAAAAAAATTAAAGAATTCTCAAACTATCAGACAATTAATCTTACATGCTCAAGATTTTGCAATCCAGATTACCACAGTATATGGAATAAGTACTGTGTATATACAAGCTCGTTTCTGAAGAGGTTCAGGTCTGCAATGGTTTGTGAGAGTTTTAAAAAGTATGTCTGTTTTATCAATTATATATTTATCAGTTATAAATTAGTGGATTTGTGTAGGCCAGAACAGATTTAAAAAAACATGGGTCAACTAACTCACATAAACTGTTGAACAGTTTATACAATGACCTGTATGTTAATTAGAATAGAATATGCAACAACTAAAACAGTTCAAAATCGGAAACAAGTGTATCATCTCTTATATGTAATATATATGGTGAATATCATGGGAAATATTGGACTAGAATAAAGAAATAGAAACTGGATTGAACATTATTAGGAGATACCTCATATTGGAAGATGATAATACTGAAATGACTGAAAGTAAGGAAATCTTAAAGAATCTCTTCCTGAAGGTGAAAGAAGAGACTGCAAACTGAATGTTAAACACAAACACACAAGCAAACAAAGAATATGTCAATAGGCAATGCCAGCCTAATGCGGATAGATAAAGAAGAGTTGAAATAATACTTTCAGTAAGAGTTGAAGACAATCCTAGGCTTAAATATTCATAAAGGTGGTGATTGCACCTATGAGATAAAGAGATATCTGCTTCCTGACAAAAAGAAGCCAGATATAGACAAAATACTAAAGACCAGAAACAACAAAGCTACATATTGTCAAGGCTATTGTTTCCCTATATGTAATGTGTTTGTGAAAGCTGGACTATTATAAAGACTGAATGAAGAAACAATAAATGTCTTTGAATGGTAAAATTGGGGAAAATTGTCAAAATTATCTTAGACCACAAGAAGAACAAATAATTGAATAGAAGGTAACATGAAACCAAACTGTTCCCTGAAATGATTCACAATGAAGCTACAGTTTAAATATTTTGGATATATAATGTGAAAGAAAGAGTGATTGGAAGAAACCTTGATACTTGAAAAGATCAAAGACCATCAAAAAGAAATGAAAGGAAGACAATTTGGCTGGAGACTACTGGATTTACTGACAGCACAAAGATGAACTTGTGAAGCCTCTAAGAAGTGGTTGCTGACAGACAACTCTGATGAAATAATATCCATCAAGTCATAAAGACTTAAAAACTGCACGACTGAACAACAACAGTTTTCTTCACTGGATTTGACTTAAAAAAACACTTTTGGATCAAAATGTGAAGAAGTTAGTATGCTGCAAAGCAAAATACCACTTTCTACCATCATCCTTATTTATAAGCTTGCCTCAGAGTCCTTAAAAGCATTTTGAAAAGCCTGGGTTACTGCAGCATAATATTTTATTTGGAAATATGCCCACCAACCTGGGAGATGAAAAAAGACAAACCATAAATGTAGGTTGTATGATACAGAGCATCCTGAGGGACTTAGGCAGAGTTGGGGGAACAATTTCACTAATACGTTTTTCAAAAACTAAATGTTTTGCAATTGCTGTGTTTACCATGTCTTGTGCAACTAAGCATATCTCCCATATCATACTTGCAATATTTCAAGTGTGATCATAGGATAGAAAGGTATCACCTGTCTCACGTATGTATTATGAGTGCATATTAGGCTGGGAATTAGCACTGTGACATGCAGTTCATTAGATAGGGCTAAAAACAGCCCTTCTCTCAAAATATTTTCTCTCCTTTACGTTGTTGTTGTTGGTTTTTAATATGTGCCTGCAGTGAATACATCTTTTCTTACCCATGCATTAAATCCTTTTTTATAGATTAGTTCTGTTTGCACATGAACTGGACTCTTGTTAGTATCTTGTGCAGTAACTCCCTGGCAGCACTGCAAGTTTTCATTACACATGTCTCTGGGTGTTTGAAGTTAAAAACAGAATAGAAACATAGTAAATTTAAAAAAAACAATTAAAAAAACAGCAGAAATAAAGTAACAGCATCAGAGTTGCTAAATGAAGTGCTATTGTACAAAGAAGGAGAGAAAATGTATATGTTCTTGTTTATATGCAAGATAATAGATAGGTTCTTGCATATTGGCCAAGTGACATCTAAGGGCTTCCTGAGTATGATTAGAGTTCAGTGACTTAGATGCCTCACAAAAGCAACCATCAAATACAGATAGCCAGCTGGAACCAAATAAGTTTGTCCTCACTCTTGCTCCTTTTTTAAAAAAAAATTTATATTTATATGCCGCCCTTCGCCGGAGACTCAGGGCAGCTTACAATTTTTTTGGAGCGCAACCCAATGTGCTCAGCAATAGCCTTCATTCCATTGTATATGCCTGCTTATTACTAAGCGGCATTTTTACAAATTCAGCTTATTGCCCCCAACAATCTTGGGTCCTCACTTTACCTACCCCGAGAGGATGGAAGGCTGAGTCAACCTTGAAGGACATCCCCTTTTCTTCAGACTGCTCATCACTGTGGAGTAGCAAACATCCATTAGAAACAACAGTTTAGACAATTCAAGGTCCCGTTTTATTTAGCTCTTAATTTGCTCACCTCTTTTGGTGAAGATAAGCTTGAATATTGGCACTGAAATTGATGATGGTCATATTATGGTCTTTATGGAAAGAACACCATGAAAGTTCTGTGTTTTGTATGATTTATAGTATTACCTGAGAAGTCACTTGTTTCTACCCCTGTGAATGCCTGCACCTGTCAACATGATGGAACAGGAATTCAGCTAATTAATTTGTGCAATAACACTACATCAGAGGCAAAATCAATACACTTATGAGAAGAAGAGCTTGAAAATGATTTTTCCAACTACAAATTTTAGCATAATATTCTAGTGCTTTGAACTTTTTATACTTTTAAGGAAACATTTAAAATTATTTTTCTCACTATAAGACACACTTTTGCCCCCACCACAAAAGTGGGTGGAAATGCCTGTGCGTCTTATAGAGCGAATATTGCAGCAGGGAGGAGGGGGTTGGTGCTCCGCCGCTGGGGAACGCTGGAGCCTTCACTGCCAATCGCTGCCTATACCGCCCATTTGCTGCTGCCCATTTGCTGCTGCCCATTTGCTGCCCGCCTGTCTGTTCAGCACTGTTCGCCGTGGCCTGTTTACCATGGCCGCTTGCCACTGCCCATTCGCCACCAATCGCCACAGCCCGTTCAATGCCGATGGGATCGGTGGTGAACAGGCTGCAGCGAATGCGTGGGTGGCAAACGGTCTGCGGCAAATGGATGGGTGGCAGTCTGGTGGCAGCAAATGGGTGGGTGGCGAACAGGCTAAGGCAAATGGGTGGGCAGTAAATGTGCAGCAGCAAATGGGCAGCAATAGGCAGCGGCCGTGGTGATGGGTGGTGATCAGCAGCAAAGGCTCCAGTGTTTCCCAGTGGCGGCAGCAGCTCAGCTCAGTTGACTGCTGGTGGGTGCAATGGAGCAGAACCCTCATGAGCCATGTGGTGGGCCTGTGATAACGTGATGAAGCTGACCAGGCTGTTTGCTGTTTTCTGCAAGGATGCTAACCAGATGAATACCGGATGGATGCTGGTAATGTGTGTCTTATGATCCGGAGAGTCTTATAGACCGAAAAATACAGTAACTTGCATTACAATCTATTAGATGGGAACTATTCATTTTTGAATTTGGTTAGACATCTGCTCTGAGGCAATTGACAGGACTGAGATTTAGGTTTTTAGACTAATGCTAATATAAAGGAATAAAGCTGAACAGGGTATGTCTAACCCTTGTTTCTTGCTTTATTTGTGCGTGTTGTACCATTGATCGGAATATCTGCCTGAATTCTGTTCAGGTTCTTTTATGCAGATGGTTGTGACTTGCTTCACATATACTAGTCCTGTTTTCTGGTTTTCATACACCAATTTAATAGCTGTTGCTTCTAGGTGTTATATTTCCACCCACTGTGCATCTTATATCGAAGAGTAGGACATCTGCGTCATATTCCAGATCAGCTTTTTTCAATGTGCATCATTGGTGCTTTGGCACAAAATTTATCTTATCTCTATTTTGACACTCGCTGCCCGATTTCCTTCTAATGGTGGATAATGGGACTATAAAGAAGATCTCACACTACCTCTACCTCACAAGACTTGGTTTCCTGCTGTTAAGTACAGCAGTCACTCATTATCATGGTAGCCTCTGCTGGGAGGAAGAGTACTGTTCATTTAATCAGGATACTAAAATCAATTCTTCCAATCTGAATGTGTGAGAAAGAAAGATCTTGCAATATTCTCTGTGTTTTTAAATCTTCATTTGGCATCGATTTCTTGTTGTAAAGCTGTATTTTAAGTAGGGTCAGGAATGACCTGAATCTTATTTGTCCAAATTTAATTGCTGTGATATTAAATAAAAAAGTAAATAATGTTGTCTAGAGGAAATTTGCATTCATATATAATTTTTTCACTGATGCAGAATCAGCATTAAAGATATTTTTTAAAAATGATTGTTATTGTTTAATTTTTCAGGAAAGGGAGATACAATGCTTGTTAAGGATTTGTAGTTCAGCACCTGCAAGAAAAACTCAGTTAATGTAGCCAGGGTTTTTTTAATGAGCCAAATATTTTACAAAAGGATATATTTTGCTTCAGTAAAATAGGGATAGATTTGTAAGAGAAGGTACTTGGATACTCTTTAAACATGTATGTGCATGGAAATACAACTTTGTTCTTCTAGGTGTTATATTTCCACCCACTTTTTGGGGGGAGGGGAAGTGCATCTTATAATACGAAAAATACGGTATTTTGGGAGAAAATACGGTATTTTGGAGGGGAATGCTATTTTTATTATACTGGTTGGAGGAATAACAGAATTATCTTCGCTATTTTCATTAAAATTTCATTTTTTAGTCTGAAAGCCATATTTCCCTTAAGTGATGCAAGTGATGGACCCAAATGTAGATGTTTAATGAATCAAGAAAGTTTGCAATGTCCCCACACACAATGTCACTGATTTGTATTTCTACTTACTATTTTTGAAAACAAATAAAATAAAGATAAATCTAGATGAAGTATCTACTATAAAGACATGTGGAAAGTTTCCACCCATCATTTTACACTGTTTGTCATTGTAGATGAGTAACACTTAATAGCAATAGCACAGATTTATATACCGCTTCATAGTGCTTTACAGCCCTCTCTAAGCAGTTTAAATTGTGGTTCTCTGATGTTTCTGGAAGGAGGAAGTCTATTCTTCCACTCCCTCTTTTAAGTAGACATGACAGATGCTGATTCTGTGACCTTTTCTATAGTGTTCGATCCCATCCTGATTAACAGTAATATTAAATGAATATAAATTAAGGACCTCCATATGCAGTTGGATATTACTGTATCTGTATGGAATCTAAGTCTGAAATGAGTCTTCTTTCAGGATATTTCTCCCCTTTAAACTTGTAGATAAAGGTATTCTGGCTGTCAGCATTCTTTTCATCCACATTTAGTGCAAATCCTTGGAGTGAGGCAAGATAGTTTAACCATTTAAAAAATCGATGTTTGTGTCAAGCAGCTACACCTTTATATCACTGACAGACAACATGTAGCTTGAGACATTTTTGAAGAACTCCAAAGCTCTGTTTGATTACCGATTTTGAGGATTGGCATTATTTAGATATAGAGAGCACATGCTAGAAGTCCTAAAATATAGTTCTAAAAACAAAGGAATAAAATTCATCCATCTTTCCCAAAAGGGACAGTAGCAGACCCTGCACACTTTACATCATTGCCTGACCATTGTGGCCCTTTAAATGTTTAGCATTTTAAGAGACTCAAAATGTATGCTTTTTATACAGGTAGTCCTCATGATACGATTGCAATTGAGCCCACAATTTCTGTTGTTAAGTGGAATATTTGTTAAGTGAGTTTTGCCCCATTTTATGACCCCATACACAAGGAATTTGTCTTGGTGCAAATACTCTCAGTATACATAAAAGAAAAGATACATTCGTCAAGAATCATAAGGTACAACACTTAATAATAGTCATAGGGCACAATAAGCAATCAAATCATACAAGGAAACAGTCAATATAAATTGTAAGGATACAAGCCACAAAGTGACAGTCATGCAGTCACAAGTGGGAGGGGATGGGTGATTCTTGTGTTTAGTTGTTCTGGTGTGCAGTGCTGTATAGCGTTGTTTTGAGGGAAGGAGTTGAAACAGTTTGTGTCCGGGATGTGAGGGGTGTGTAAATGTTTTCACAGCCCTCTTTTTGACTCTTGCAGTATACAGGTCGTCAATTGAAGGCAGGTTGGTAGTAATTGTTTTTTCTGCAGTCCTAACTATCCTCTGAAGTCTGTGTCTGTCTTGTTGGGTTGCAGAACCAAGCCAGACAGTGATAGAGGTGCAGTAGGACTGAAACTCCACAGGCTCATAATGACTGAATACTTTATGGGGTTAAATGAACCTGTGGACTGAAGGAATGTAATGCTTTTCAGTAGAAGGTAATTGTAAACCACAGTCTGCATTTTTATTTTTTTTCCGGGCCTTAAAATTGTCTCTTAAGAATCAGCCTAGTATCCTCAAATATCCTTAGTTTTAAATCTATTCCCACCCACCCTTAATTTTTCTGACTTTCTTTTCTGAAAATAGCACTTAAGAACATTATAGTGTTCTCATGATGATTATATGAGCAGTGTCCTCTCCTGTGTGGTCAAAACTCTCAATATTGCTATCTCTTTTTAAACCATCCCTTTCCTTTTGCTATCTTTTCATCTAAAGTTCTCCCAAAGGAAAAAAAAGGTTTAGTTTGTTTACAACTTTGTTTTCCTGTTACAAGTAAGCTCTCTTAGAAACAATGGATATAGCTATGGTTTGGTTGGAACTGTGCCTGAGCATCCATCCTATAATTTTGACATTCTTTCTGGGAATATTTACCAAACAATTTGGCCTCTGATACTTGAAAATGATATTAGGAATACAGAAATCTTCTTTCTCGGCACAGTACAGATCTTTGTAGAAGAATATGATATTAAAAGTTATGTGGAATAAATGCATGGATTTCATCAATATCTTGTTGAATAATCAAATAGTATCAGTGAGGGAGAGAGAAGAGGTATCATTTTCTCTGCTATAATGTATAATTCATAATTACCTGCATCCCATCTCTGTGAAAGTCATTTCTCTCAACAGTTCAAAGTAGTTGTGTAAACCCAGGCACTCTGTCCTAGTGACCTGATCTAGTAAAACAAATTTAAACTGCAGCTCCTTTAATGTCAGTACTTCTCATGCCCTCCAAATATACCTTAAAACCCTTTTGTAGCAGAATTGGAATTAATTTAAGAGAAGGACATAGATGATATGAAATAGTGTGCAGCACTGAAGAATTCAGCAGTCTCTGTAACAGCACATTCCATATTCTGTTTAAACCACTGTTTTAATATGCAGTGCTTGCAGTTTTCTACCTCTGTGTTCTTATTTAAAACACAGGAGTCTGTCAGCAAATAAAAGCTTAATGCCAAAGTTTTTGTGACATGCAAGAGATGAGGGGGAAAAATTGAGGGTTGCCTTGGAAGTCAGTGCTTCTTCGAGTGTTTCCCACAGACTCTTCAAATAGTCTTTAAGAAATTCCTGTTTGAAATTTGGAGAGTAGAACTATCAGAATGCCACATTGTACGTGTTGGAACTCGTTTGATGTCCAATATCAAGGTCTTTCACAGAGAGGAGAACACACACTAGATTTCAAAAAATGAAGAGAAGAGCTTAGTATCAAAAGCCATCTGAATTCTTGATTACCAATTCTATTTGTAATAGAGAGTTCAGGACTCCCGTTTTATCAGCCAATTGAAATAAACAAGGACATTCAGAGATAGTAACTTTGGAATGTATCCAGGATCTTTGTGAAGTATTGACCTTATCTTGGAAGCTCCGTTGGGTTCTCCTTGTTAGAATCTGGATTGAGGACACACTGGACTTCCAAGATTCTGGACTGGACTGGGGAATTGAGGGAAAAAAGATTCAGAAGAAGGAAATAACAAATGATTTCATTAACATTGCCAAGAAACCTGGACAGACATGTGATTCAAATTCGACTGAAGGACAATTTTACCTATACTTTATCTCCTCCATGAAAATGTCTTTTTGAATTAGTGATAAACATGCAGAGAAATTGAGTGCTACTTTCTTTGCTGCTATCCAGGATTTTCTCTTGTTCCTGGGACCTTTAAGCTTGTTGCTGCTCTTTTTCAGGAATACAGTGTAGGGCTACCATATTTTGCATTAGAAAAATCCACACAACCACTAGAGCAGGGGTGTCAAACTCAAGGCCCATAGGGTGCTTAGATCTGGTTTGCAGGGCCACCCCTGGAAACAGTAGGGATTGGCCTGCGGTGCTTCTGTCAGCGAAAATGGACTCCCAAGCTCTGTTTCCCGCTGCAAAGGCCTCCTGCAACCCTCTGCCAGTGAAAATTTGAGCTCGGGAGCCCGTTTTCGTTGGCAGAGCACTCAGGCTGCCACAGGCACCCCTGACATGAGTGACATCAGGCCACACCCACTCTGGCCACCCCCACCCCATCCCCCTGAGGTCAGACACAACCCTGATACAGCCCTCAGTGAAATTGAGTTTGACACTCCTGCACTAGAGCAACAGTCTCCAACCTTTCTGGCTTTGCGGATCGGTGGCAGCTGCAATGGCAGGGGTGAAGGGATGGTTCTGTGTGCACAATAGGTGGGCACACACGTGCATGCAGCTCACATAGATGGAGCTGCATTAGCATCCAGTTTTGGTCACCACACTATAAAAAAGATGTTCAGACTCTAGAAAGAGTACAGAGAAGAGCAACCAGGATGATTAAGGGACTGGAGATTAAAACATATGAAGAACGGTTACAGGAACTGGGCTTGGCTAGTCTAGTGAAGAGAAGGACCAGGGGAGACATGATAGCAGTCTTCCAATATTTGAGGGGCTGCCACAGAGAGGAAGGGGTCAAGCTGTTTTTTAAAGCATCTGTAGGCCAGGCAAGGAATAATGGAGGGAAACTGAACTAGGAGAGATTTAACCTGGAAATAAGGAGAAACTTTCTGACAGTGAGAACAATCAACCAATAGAGCAGCTTGCCCTTGGAAGTTGTGGGAGCGCCATCACTTGAGACTTTCAACAAGAGATTGCACTGCCATTTGTCAGAAATGGTGTAGGGTCTCCTGCTTGGGCAGGGGGTTGGACTAGATGACCTACAAGGTCCCTTCCAACTCTGATTATCTGTTATCTGTTAGCATGCTCGTCTACCAGTTGCACAGCCTGGTTCTGAATGGGCCGCAGCCAGGGGATGCACTAGATGACAGCAAAAAGATTTGTGGAAAATAGAATTGTTAACTCAGTGCGGTGTCACATGGTCATATGATTTTTTTTGCAGCCTAAAAATGATAACCTAACAACATGGATGGTTTACTAAATATTTAAGAAAAACATAAGACACAATATACATACAGTATATGCACTTTATCAACATGTAGTATGATTTGTCTAGTATGGTTTATTTCTCCATTAAAGAATGCTTTTCTCAGATGCTTTTCTCCATTAAATGAAATATTAGGCTCATTGTCCTTCTCCCAAATTTTGCCTGGTTCCTACCTGAATGTTACACAAAACCTTTATTTTAAACGTGTTTGCTACTTTTATTTTTATTCTATATTACAGCTGCAATGATTTCATTGCTAATATCTTTTATATTTCTAATTACTTCTTATAAGTATCCTGAAGATGCTGCTATAAGTTTGTCTATAAATATATGTTAGACGATGAATAAACAAATAATTTTTAAAGCAATGACAATGAGGAATGGCAGGTGGCTTAAGATAACTGAATATGAATAAGCCTTGCAATCCTGTACATGCCTACTATCCTGTGCTGTGGTTGTGTAGTGCTGAAGTATGTTTATTTCACTGTATACATTAAAAGTAACAACAAAGGAAGGACTGGAACTCTGCTAATTTTCCTTTCTTGAGTCTATATAGGCCACGTCTCTAAATGGATAATCTGCATAATCATCTGCACATCTAGTTTCTCTGAAACTTACTTGACATTTTGAGTTTTCTTTGTTCTGCGGGGTCCTCGGTGCTCTCTGAGCTTGGTTGTTTTCTTGCAGACTTTTTATTACCCAAACTAGGACTAGCATTGATGATGTTACCTAGTTTGGGTAATGAAATGTCTGCAAGAAAACAATAAAGCTCAGAGGGCACTAAGGACTCTTCACTGCAACCCTAAGCTACAAATATTTCCTTTATTTCTTTGTTCTACTTTAGTTTCATCTGGTTTGTGAGCATCCAATGGCACATATGTTCTTCGTGGGTGGGAAAGTTCTTGGAGATGACATTTGAACCACTTGTGGATAGAGATTCTTGGAACAGCAGAACTTCAAGCTTAGTGTCATTTAGTGTAGACCTACTTCTGATTTAGCCTGAAGACTCATTTGGAAGTTGTTCCGTTTGGTTACACTTGAACCATCCTGTTAAATAACTTCAGCCATGACTTAAAACCAATATTCTTTTGATGAGAATCATTAGTATGGAAAATAAATTATGTACAATGGTTTTTTTTTAAGATGCAGCCAGAATTTTTCATTGGAGACAGAAAATCCTGATGCCATTAAATGAATGCCAATTCTTTTTTTTAAAGGGTAAATAAAACTTGGTAATCCCTACAACAATTTAGAGGTTTCCTAGAATGCCTTTCCTTCTACTTATGAAGGTAAATACTTTTATATACTGGATAAAATAACATTTCAATTATTCCACTTTCTAGTTTAAAACCATAGCTCTATATCTAGCTGTAAACCTCTTTCTTCTTCTTTTACTCTATTTGAAGAAAATGACTACAGCACTTTTTTCGAATAAATATGTAGATGTTGTTTACAGGTTTACCGATATAGAGGTTATATCCCATACTTGTATCTATAGAAGGAATTTTGAGTTATTTGTAGGATTTACAAGACGACTATATCATAAGAGAAACTGTAAAGAAACATGTGGATGGATTCTGTTGATATAATGAACTGATTTTAGGTCTTTGTCAATCATGACTGAAAGCAATAACCATACAATATTATTTCAATGATAATGATTATAATATTTAAAAACTCCTTCGTTTACCTGATTGGAGATAGGTTTTTGAGTTAAGTCATTTGCCGCTTTGAGAGATTTCTTGGACTCTTTTTAAGTGTAGAGCTTTAAAGAACATAAATCAAATAATTACTCAGTAGCTGCTCAGTCTCTGAGAGTGTAATAAATAAGTGGGTCTAAATTAAGAGTCAATGGTGCAGCCAATAATTAAAGGGTTCTTTTCCTGTTGGCCACATGTGCATAATCACAGTCATGAACCTTGTATTATTGTCTAGACTATGAGTTCTGCATTGCAAAGTACCTGCTCCTCAGATAGTAATTTAATTATTGCATTAGTGCCCCATAGTTTATGGGACCAGTTACATTAAAGGGAGGTTATAACTTGGACTGATCGTTGGTCTGACCTGCAATAGAGCCATGCAGAAAATGAAGCTTCATCTGTCTGTTTAATTATTTCATTAGTGCCCTGTAGTGTTATGGCAGAGGTAGGTTGCAAGGATAGTCTACAACTTACATCGATCAACACAAAATAGAGTAAAATAATTTTTTTAAAAATCACTTGCTCCCATAACATCAACCATGTTCAGTGTTTCAGAATATCTTGACAGTTTGATAAAAAAATGTATCTACTAAATATAGTTCTACTAATTCATTCTTGGATATATTATCCAGCAGTATTCATTCCCTTTAAGGTAAATTTGCTCCCCATCCCGGCTGTTGAACGATCACATCTAATTTTAGAGATGGATAGACTTTTCCCCCTGCACTATTCAATCTTTACTTCACTCTTCAGATTTTTATGAGACAAGAATATTGTGAGATGTGTGAACATCTATTGCGTGCTGTCACATGTAATTGCATTTGACAGGGGACAAACATGGCAAAACGTGCCCTAGAAAAGAACAAAACAATATTCCTTGGCCATATTTTAAATAGAAATAGTGGGATAGTTTCACTAGACAAGAATAATTATAACCTTAAAGTTCTGCCAAGTAGCCAGGTTTACTTTTAACATGAATCTTGTTTGATGATTTTTTTTGTTTCACTTTGGCAATCTCCAACCCTGAAATTAATGAATCCTTCAGTCCTCTGGTTGAAATTAAACATCATCTAGTGAGTGATGAGCAACATGATTTCAAATCAAGCTTGGCTTCCTACACTTCTCTTAAATTTAACATTATAGGACAAGGGAGTGAAATAAAATAGATGTTGATGTACCCATATACAAGACTTTCCAGTTTAAAAAGAAAAAGAAACACTAAACATGCCACTACAAAGTATACCCAGAGTTTGTGTGAAAAACAAAGATGCTCAGAAAACCTAAGGTAATAAAGGAATTAGATGAATAAGGCCCTTAGCTGCCATTGAGCTGTCACCATGTATCTTTTGGCCATTTTCCATGTTCAGCACACACACATGCACATACACACACACAATTTCTAAGTGTTGGGCTGAAATTTTTTTGCTGGCAAAAGAAAGCATTGAATAAGAGTCCTGGCTACACTTGGAAGCCAAGTCACAACTTGTTTGCCAGGAACTCAATATTCTCCTTGTCTCCTTCACCAGCTGCATTTGGAAAGGATGGTTTAGTTTCATTTTAAATGGAGCCTTGCAGTATTTCTTCCTGCTTGTCTACTTGTAGTTCCGAAGTCAGGGGTTTGGAGCTTCTTAAATTGGCTAGTAACATACTCAGCTGTATTTGAATGTATTGGCCACCCAATTCTAGTGAAAATAATGAGTGCCATAAAAGGAATTCTTGCTCAGGGACAATATAAATTGGGGTGTGTGTATTTCATCTCTGGCAGTATGTATGTGTGCTGTTTTCGTCTCCAGGTATCATACGGCAAAGCAAGACGGATAGATCTAAACCAAAAATCCATGCTGTGAGGCCTCCAGAATATACCATCTTCCATGTCAAGGCATTTATAAGGGTTTAGGAAATCACAACTGATGGACGTAGCAGTGACCAAATCTACTGAGGAAAAGAAATGTGTTTCGTTAACTGAGAAACTTCCATTATTTTTAGCATTTCAAAGCATTGTTTTTTCTTTTGTCAGACAAAGCTGTATAATAGCCCAAATTCTAGGCTATTTGCATTGGGCCTCTTCAATTTATCATTTATACTTTCCACAACAAAAGGAAAATCTGACATTGCTGGCTGCAGCCTTTTTCTTAAGAGTTCTCTTAATTTATAGACTGCTTGCTTGAGCAAATTAAACGGATGATTTTGGATAGTGAAAGTCTCATTTATTCCAATGGAATTTGTAGAAATGTGGCTCTAAAATAGAGTAGCTATGGTGAAATTGTGTCCTTTGATCAACAGATGCTTAAAATTTTTAATATTTGGCTACATAATTGTATTAATCCTGATGTTATAGGGAACCAGCTATTATAGCATATTGTTTCCAGAAAAAAATATGATTGATAATGATATCCTAAATTATGGTGGACCAAACTGTGTAAGAGTAGAATCTTAATGTATTGAGCATGTGGATAATTCTTTATTTTTAAATTAGTATAGTCTATAACATAGGTTTTTCCTGAAGAGAGCTCAACAGCCACTGTGATGTACAATAGTGGTTAAATGCTGGTCTAGAGACTAGGAAACTATGAGTTCTATCCCTTAGATTTGAAAATCAGTGGATTGAATTTGGCTTAGTTGTTCTGTCTCCAACCAACCTACCTTATTGTGGAGAAAATAAGAGGTGAGAACAGTAAGCTTATATACTACGTTGAGTTCATAAAAATAAAGGAGGATAAAATTAAATGAAACAGACAAAAATAGTGTATAAGTGCTGTATTTGAAATGAGGTAGAGTATGATGAACACAACTACCGGTAGTCCTTAATTTACGACTATTTGTTTAACAATAGTTCAAAGTTATGATAGTCTTGGAAAAAATGATTTATGATATGTCCTCTCACTTACATGCATTGTTCAACTGGAAATTCAGTCCTGATTAGGGTCATAAATTGTGAACTATCTATATTTTCCATAGGTATTCAAACCTATTCAATTTTAAGGGTAAATGCTCAACATGATTCTTCTTGTGTTGCTGAGAATCTTTAAAGTATCTGTCACTTTATATCCATCACGTTGCATTCTAGCCAAGGAGGGACAGATTATACTTCAAGTAATCTTATTTCATCCAGGTAAAACCTAAAGGTTTGGAGAATTGATATTGCTATGTGTTTCATTGGAAAGATAAAAAGAGCTTTGATTCCAGCATTCAGGTTTTTTTTCTCAATGCAGTGTAAGGAAGTGGCAAGCCATTAAACAGCAGGAACATCAGGTTTCTGAGCTGCCAATGTCAGCTTTCTAGACATGGTATTTGTCTCTCTTGAAGGAGTTTGTTCTGCACCAGCATAGCCTTTTGCATTTCAGAAGTAGCAAACCGGTAACTTTGTTTAATCAGATGAGATATCTGGAGCACTGTTGGAAGTAAATTTGTCTCCTGGTACCCAACCAGTGGCCTTCTTTCCGTTGCTCTTCCCTTGCTGGGGATGGATAGATATCACAACCTGTTGAGCTTTTGTATTGTTCAGCATTGGAGAATAAACTTATTTATTAACATTTATTGGTCACTGAGGGCCAATGGACTCTGAAGTGGCCCAATTATCCAGTGGGATGTAGAATTATGTCATCAGCAATTTATAAACAAGTATTTTATCAATAATATTAGCTATGGATGATTGTAATGAATGATGGCTTCCATTCCTTGAAATGTTTATTGTACTATGTAAGTAAGTAAGTAAGTATGTATGTATGTATGTATGTATGTATGTATGTATGTATCTATGTATCTATGTATGATGTGTGTGTGTGTGTGTGTGAATGAAAATATGTATTCAATACATTTTGTTTGTTTTTTTCCTTAAATTTTGTGTGTTTTTTTTCTAGTAAAGGAACTCATCAGTTAAGGTTTATCAGTATGTGGCTGATACTCAAATGCATCTTTTCATCCTTAGCCAGTCAATTCTTGAATTGGCACCTCCTGCTAAAGGAGCAGGTGGCAGCTGTGGTGCCTTTTCTTGGACTAAGAGAACTAAGAAGCCTTCCTTATAGTCATTCATGCCTCAATCACCTTGCAGGTCTTTTGAAATGAGATTTTCCTGATGTTACCTTCAAAAACCATATCTTGCTTTCGGACTCCTCTGTTGCATGAACTGTATTGGGTAACAGTAAGCATTGAGACACAGTTGAAGAGGTTATTATGGTAGCAATTATGCCCCAGCCTAGGACCTAACTATGTGAGGGACAATCTTTCTCTTCTAGTATCTACCTACCCTATACAAAGTTTAGGTCCTGTTATTAAGCCAAAATCGTGTTCTGGGTCCAGCCAATTAAGCAATACCATTTAGCAGGACCAGGAACCAGCTCTGCCCTGTGGATTTTATGTTTGGCTGCTTTGATCTGCTTCAAGTGAATTCTGGAAATGTAAGTCCCCTCTCAGGCATTTGGGTTAGGCTGCCTGGCAAGACCTTTTAGGATGAGAATTTTGAGGATGATTTTTTTTTCATTAATTGCCTTGGGACCATTATATGTGGGTTTATATCTATATAACATAGGTTCAATTGTAGAGTCATTATTTTTGTTTGGGAATAATTAATGGTTGGAAATAGAATTTAAAAGTTTAATCTAAAAGGCTATATAGCTTGTCTTGTGTTTCAATGCTATGGACCCACAATTTTGGCACCTGAAATAGACAAGAAATGTGGAAACTTTCTATGGCTTTACAAATAAAAATGAAGGTAATTGCAGTATCTTTTTCAGATTCAAACAATACAATAATAAAACAATACATTTATTACTATATCACTTGAAATTATTAAAATCTTATGAGGTAGTAAGTGCAGGTTAGAACTAAATTGAGGAATGAAAGTATGAAATCTTTATTAAGCCCTTGGTAGAATGTAAAGATCTTAGCTTTTATTGGAAACTTAAAAGATGATTCCATGCCTCTTGGAAAAGGAGCTTCCATGATTTTAGAGACACTTTAAGAAGAAAAAAAAGGTGTTTCGCATCCAAGAGCTGCACTCTGGAAAATAGTAGGATGCTTGCAAAACTGTCTTTATAGCCTACAGAGGAAGGAGCTCATTTTGGAAGGATGCTATCTTCTGCTATCCTGGCATCAGTTCATTTAGAGCTTTGAAGATAAAAGCCAGCACTCTGAACTATATTGAGAAATGAACTGGAAGTGAATCAAATCCAAATCCAAATAAAATAAAGTGGGCCACGTGGATTTCTGATGGGTTTTTTTTAAAACTCCCCCTTCCCTTGGCGTCCAATTAATAACAACCCATATGTTAGTGGTTATTTCTGTATTATCTAGGAAGGGCCTCAACATTTACTGGAATGTTCTGATTTCTTTATAAACATCTCCAAAGATTTTTTTTGGCAATAGTGCTGCAAAAAAGTGATTTACTATTGTTTACTTCTGAACGGTTCTCCCCAGCCCCCCATTTCTCAGTCTAGCCTATAATCCTCAAGTAATCAGCCAAAAGCCACAGGTTCTCTCCAAAATTCACATGTTGTTCTCTATTGTATATGATATCCCAGGTTTAGAACAGCCATCTAAGCACAAATGGAGATATGTAAAAAATGTGCTCAAGGACATATCATCAGTCTATGCTTAGGGGTACGTGTCTGCCTGTTCTTTGAATATGGGAACATAACAATTTGAATTCCATGCATCCCTACAGCATTTACTTTAGAAACTCCTAATGTGCTTATATTAAGTCATTTCTGATCCATCAGTGTAGAAATTGCCAATAATGATGGCTGTAAATATCCTAGTGCCCAATTATCTCCAGATTTTAAAAAAATAGCAAAAATTAGATTGGGTAGCAGCCAGTGCAGTCGTGCAAACTTTTCTCAAAGTTACAACTCCAGTGCATTCAGTGTGGTTAATCAAAATATAAAAAGCCAGTGAACTTTAATAGCATCATATTCATTTGTTTTTCCTTAGATAATTGCATGTCAGCAATAGAATTTGAGATGTTTTTCTGTCTGTAAAATATTTCAAATAGTGATTAAGATCTACCCACAGATAAAATAAATGTTGAATTTTCTGTCAAATACTGACCTATTTTTTATTTTCATTGAGCAATAACCTCTCAATTACCTCAAGTTCATTTTCAAAGGTAGTTAATGAAATCACTCCCGAAAGCAAGTTAGCACACAGACTAACTCCATTGCCTATAAATGTAGATAAATAATTTTGGAAGCTTCAGTATTGGCAATTTAACTATTTCCTTTGATATGTTTTCTTTAAAACATTCCAAAGATTGAGCCCTAGGGTGGTTTGTAGGTATGTATCTGCCTGTCAGGCTTTTTTTTTTTTTAGTATTGTGCTTATTAAGAGAAGCGCCATGATGGCAGTATGACTCTCTCTGCTGGGAAATTAGTGGATTCCTTGTGCAGTTGGTTAGACTAGATGAACCAAGTGTTTGTTCCAGGACGAACACTTATGGGTATGTTAGGCTCTCATGATAATTGAATCATAACAATGCCCAGCAAAAAGGTATAAATTGAGCAATTAAAACATAATCCAAAAAAGAAAAAAGTCCCGTATTAAAAATGAATCCCCACAAAAGAGCAAGATGAGGCAGAACAATGTCTATAAGCACATCTTCCATCTTCCTTAAGATTGTCAACCAAGATGATCAGCTCCCACTAAAACCAGTTCTTCCTATTTTCCCACTTCCAACAATATACAAATGCAAAGTTGGAAGTCAGAGGCCACATTCTGAAAAAGGACCAGACAAATTGTTTAACTCTTAAAATTAAAATTACCTGTAAAATATTTTTGCTTTTGTAAATTAGTTGACTTCCTGCACAGAGAGACACAAAATGTGGAGCGAAAATTGCTCTTTCGCATACACAAAAGTGCACAGAGACACATTTACAGGAATGCTTGACTGCAATCACCTGCTTGGCTCTGTAAACAGCTGCAACTGCAAAAAAGAGGGCTATTTCTAAAGATGGGAATAAGTAGGCACACCTTATTGTGAAAGCAGGGATCAATTCCCATTGTCTTCTTAATGAATTGACTTGTATATCCATATTTAGCTGTTATTGGTCTTCCTTTTTTTTTCTCTTGTTAGGTTCCTACATGATAGTGGATTCTTCACACCACAGCCATGGAGAAAAGGCTCGGCTTCAGCTCCCTACCATGAAAGAGAATGATACCCACTGCATCGATTTCAGCTACCTTTTGTACAGTAAGAAAGGGACAAGCCCTGGGACTCTGAACATCTTGGTTAGGGTGAACAAAGGTCCTCTGGCAAACCCCATTTGGAACGTGACCGGCTCCACTGGCAAAGACTGGCTACGGGCAGAGCTGGCTGTCAGCACCTTCTGGCCAAATGAATACCAGGTAAGCCAATAACAAAACAAAACAAAAATGATGAAAAGTTTGTTGGTCTCTACTACCAGCAGGTAAATTTCTTCACCTCCTGACCCTGCATCCTTAAGACGCCATTAGAAAAGCAGGATCATACTGCAGTGCAGAAGTAGTGAGAGGCTGTCAATGAATATTCCAGGTGTATATTCCCCTGCATCTCTGGAAATGGGACCAGAAAGAACAAAGGTGTTTCCAAAGGTGGCTTCAATAGAAATATTCACTCATTCTCAGCAGCTGCTGAGAGTAGCTATCAGTGTCTTCAATAGGCGGAGATGAATTGTGGGTAGGGAACAATAGAGTAAATGATACACTCATCTCAAATAGGAATATGTCACATGGAAGTTTCTGATCAGTAGGAGAGGTATTTTGCTAATGATTTTCAGAAAGCATTCACCCACCAGAGCCTTCTCCTCTATATTTCCTGCTAATTCTGGCTATTTGTTTATGCACATAACAAAGCAAATGCTAAGGGAAAATGAAATCTTTCCCATTTCTCTCCATCAAAAGACATGTAGGTCAGATGCATTTGTTTACACCAGCTTTTCATTACTGTAAGATGAACCGGCTCTAAGTGCCACCTAATGGAGTGCCATTGGAAAGCCATATAATCTTGTACAGTTTCATGGAGAGAGAAAAGCTCCATCACCCTAAACTGTTTTCTTGCTTTGTGTGAACAGTGTGTGCTTTTGGGGGAGAGGTTCTTTTGTAAGCACTTCCTTTCAAGACATGAGGTCAACACAGCTGCTTAAAAATACCAATTCCCTTCCCCCCTGTGCAAAGCTGGTTTTAATGTGGTGTTTCACTACAGAATGTAGCGTGAATGTCTCCTTTGTTCAGCTGCAATTCTCTCTGACAATTCTTCAGTTGACTAACTCTGCTGGTTGCATGTTAGCCTATTGAGAGTTTAGCAAACACTTGCATAATGTCACATGTGTTTAAGACAGGATTGACAGCTATGGATTTGCTTTTAAGGGCTTCACTTGAGAAGTAGAACAAAGGCATATTTAATATATATATATATATATATATACATACATACATACATACATACATATATATTGCAAGGAAGTAGAGCCTACCATAAATAAAGCAGACCAGCAGGCCTTTCTATGTATACCCATTTATGCATATATGTAAATGAATATATATATAAATGAATATTTATATTTATTTATTTATTTATTTATTTATTTATTTTATTGGACTTATATGCCGCCCCATCTCCGAAGACTGGAGGCTCACAGTTAAAACAGACAAATACAATAAATAATTAAAAAAGAAATTAAATCACTATAAGGTCCAATAAAACCGAATTAAACATTAAAACTATCCCATACCCCCGCTGAGGTAATCACATCCCGACTTGGTCAAATAGCCAGGTCTTCAAATCGCGGCAGAAGGTGCGGAGGTCAGGGGCCAGGCGGAGGTGCAGAGGCAGTTGATTCCATAAGTGGGGGCGCCACAGAGTAGGCTCGCCATCAGGGGACCACCAGCTGGCATTGGCTTGCCGACGGGACCCCGAGGAGCCCCTGCCTGTGTGCCCGTACAGGCGGTTGGTCCCCGATATCGGTGGAGCGCTCCTTAAATATTGTGGACCCATGTCGTAGTAGGACTTTGAATGTTAAAGCCAAAACCTTGAACCTCACCCGGCAACCGGCAACCAATGCAAGCTGCACAGGAGGGGGTAATATGGGAGAATCGGGTAACTCCCATCACCACCCAGCGGCAGCATTCTGCACCAGCTGTAACCTCCGTATGGTGTGCAAGGGCAGTCCTAAATAGAGAGCGTTGCAGTAGTCAAGTCACAAGGTAACAAGGGCATGAGTGACTGTCGCAGGGCATCTTGGTCCAGCGGGCGAAGCTGGCGAACCAGCCGGACCTGGGCAAAGGCCCCCTGGCGGCGGCCCCCACCTGCTCCTCCAACTGGAGCTGCGCATCCAGGAGGACCCCCAGGTTCCGTGCCCTATCCACAGGGGGCAACACCACTCGCCCTATGGTCAATGATGGACACTCTTGACTGGACCGAGATGCCGGTATGTACAGCCACTCAGTCTTGGCTGGGTTGAGCCGAAGCATGTTTCCGTCCATCCAGATCCATACTGCATCCAGACAGCGAGTCATCACGGAGAGGGCATCACTGATCTGGTTTGGGGTGGAGATGTATAACTGGGTATACTCAGCATACTGGTGATACCTCACCCCAAAACCACGAACTATCTCACCCAGTGGTTTCATGTAGATATTAAATAAATGAATATATATAAATGAATATATATAAATGAATTATTAAGTTGAATAGTGAAATGTTAACTTAACCACTGATGGTTGTCTGCCACAAAAAATAAAATAAAGGCTCCCCCCCCCCAAAAAACAAGAGCCATTGAATTGACACATGTGTGAATTTCTTCTTATCATCTGTCAGAGCTTTTATCAGCTTCACTGAATAGAGATGGATCCTAGTGGGAAATAATGAAATAGGTTCTAGGAATTTAGGCTCCTACATGAATGTAGTGGAGCTTGGAATGGCAAAATGCCTTGGCAAAAATTTTGATTCTAAAACGGCAGCCCGTATTTTATAGAGGAAAGAAATAATTTTTTTTAAATTACATTTATATGCCACCCTTCTCCGAAGACTCAGGGCGGCTTACAATTTTTGGGATACAACCCAATGCGCTCAGCAATAGCCTTCCTTCCATTGTATATGCCTGCTTATTACTAAGCGGCATTTTTACAAAGTCAGCTTATTGCCCCCAACAATCTTGGGTCCTCAATTTACCTACCCCAGAGGATGGAAGGCTGAGTCAACCTTGAGCCTGGTGGGATTCAAGCCTGCAGTAATTGCAGGCAGCTGGAACTTAAGTGCTAGGCATTTAACAGCCTGCACCACCAAGGCTCTTAATAATAATAATGTTTGTTGTTAACACAGTGGATTTCAGGTGGTCTGGTAAGATTAAGTATTTTGTTCAATGGAGAAAATGTTTCATGTGATGAGAGTCATACGGGCTTCTTTCCGATGTGGAGACAATCTATTTATTAATACTTGGGGCCAGGCTAAAATGGTTTCTGGTGATGGTGTCAAGCACTACAGGTGGAATGACTCTTGCATGGCAATTCAATGTATAGGGGCTCAGTCTGCATAATTTTCCTTCTCTGATCATTTGGTTTAGATGAAAAAAATGGACTCATACTGATCTTCCCTTACATTTTTTTATTGCTGACAGTGACTGAACTGTGCCAATGCCTTTTATTCTCTCTTCAAGTCAGAATGAGTTCAAGCCTGTCTTGAACTCAGATGTCTTTGCATTGCTTAAATTTGACACTGTAAACTCTGAAGAGCTAAGTATGAGAATATTTTTTTATTGTGTGTGTGAAGCACACTTCTAAAAGGACTGCTTCCAAATGATCACTCTTCCCTAATGGTTGTTGGGATACATATTATCAAAGGGATTCAGAATATGTTATAATCAAGATGGGGCAAGTGGTTAGTGTTTACAATCATTAAAAATGCTTTATTAATGCTGTTCTTAGTGTTTGTCTGTTTAGTTGCAGGGCGTACTTATTTTGTATTGCACGTGCCTAATTCTTATAGCAAGAATGTTTCTTAGCCAGCTTGTTATAGAACTAGACAACGATTAACACTGAGAAAGAATGACTGGCTGAAGATCACTCAACTGGTTTACTCTGCCAAGGGAAACCTGAGTTTCCCACTCCTTGTTCAGTATCTTAACCATGGCACCATGCTGGCTTTCTAGAATAGGGGTCTCCAAACTTGGTAACTTTAAGACTTACGGACTTAGAGTTGAAGTCCACAAGTCTTGGAGTTAGTCCACAAGTCTTGGAGTTGAAGTCCACAAATCTTGCAGTTGAAGTCCACAAGTCTTGGAGTTGAAGTCCAAGTTTGGAGACCTCTGCTCTAGAACAATGCTTTAATATAATAGATTAATTAACATAATGCTTTATGGGTGTTTTGCATTGTAACTTCTGCTGTGAGGTTATCAGGGGAGATTTGGAGATCAGTATAGCTTTATAGCAATAGCACTTAGACTTCTATATTGCTCCATAGTGCTTTACAGCACTCTCTGAGTGGTTTACAAGATCAGCATATTGCCCACAACAAACTAGATCCTCATTTTTACCTACCTCAGAAGGATGGAAGACTGAGTCAACTTTGAGCCGCTCAGGATCAAACTCTTGGCAGTGGGCAGAGTTAGCCTGCAATACTACATTCTAACCACTGCGCCAACATGGCTGCTTTATTTCTGCTACCTTTTTTTATTGATATACAACTTGCATGGCATTGTTGGTATGTATTTAGCTATTGTAATGTGTCTTAATTTTATACTACCCTAACATTTTGGGAAATAGGGCAATATAAAAATATGATAAATAAGTAAATAAATTTATATTGGAGCGTGATCTTATTTTCTGTAATAAAATAGCTACAAATAGAACCCCTTTTATGATGGCAAGTTGTAACTGCTGTTGCTCTTACCTCTGATAAGAAGATGGTGGAAACATTCTTTTGAAATAGCATTTGTCATATGATATGGCAGCCACTTCACTGGAAAAAATAGGCATCTGGTGAATTTCCATTTGAGGGGAGGGAGTTCCAGAAGAGATACTCTGTATTGTGCCAAGTGCCTGTTGAAACAAAGCTGATTGCTCCTCTGCATTAAAAAATACAGTACATTGTCTCTGCAGCCCATAGCATCTTGTCAAAGCAAATGATGTCCCTCTTGCTCTGCTAATAACTCTGCTCTGGTAATAAATGATACAGAAGTATTCCTGTCCAGTTTAGTGTCCAGTTTAGGAAATTTTACACATGATACCCCTAGATCAGTGGTGTCAAACTCAAGGGTTAGGGTTAGGGTCTGGCCTGCAGGGTGCTTAGATCTGGCCTGCAGGGCCACCCTGGAAACAATGAAGGACTGGCCCATAGTGCCTCTGAGCTCTGTTTTTGCTGGCAGAGGGTTGCAGGAGGCTGTCCAGCTGAAAACAGGGTCGGAAAACCATTTTTGCTGGCAGAGTACTCAGGCTGCCACAAGCGCTCCCGGCACAAGTGATGTGAAGCTGGCCACACCCATCCTGGCCATGCTCACCCTGGCCCCCGAGATCAAACACAACCATGATGTGGCCCTCAATGAAATCGAGTTTGATACCCCTGCCCTAGATATTGCAACATAATAGTAGGAAATAAGAGATGAAGAAAGGCAATCTAGTCAGCCAGGATACTTTCCATATGTAGATGATGGACAGAAACACGAATTAGTAATATCAAGTATACGCATTAAAATAAGAAAATTAAATAGGATGTGTGTACCAGCAAGATTTGAACTGGAGAACGTATGATTACAATATAGCATCCGCAATTAATTCAGCTCACTTAACTGATGCAAAAAAGAATCTGGGGAGGTATGAGCTGAAATTGGAAACATCATGAAAGAAAAGATATCTCTCACAAATTTCAAAACAAGAAAGAGCCAATTCTTTTCAGAACAAGCTATTATGATAGCCAAGGAAAGATGAAGTCTTTGGGCAATAAGGACACACGAGAATTGATCAGGGACTGTGTGTGCAAAGGAAAGGAAAAACCTTTACCCACTTCCAAGTTATCAATACAAATTAAAAATGAAAAAAAAATCTGGCAGGTTTACCATTCTGAGCTAAGTAGCCAAATGGATAGAGATAAGAGTATTGAAATGGGAGAATATGGCTGACCGAGGATAAGATTATAGTTGTTGGTGATAAATGCTTTGGGTGAGAAAGGCCCACTCACACCTTCCAAATCTTTCTATATTCATACCTACATACATGCATATACGCCTCATGCTGTTCCTTGCACTCTGAAACAAAAGCTGCCAAACAATTCACAGTTCTTTGGCTATAACTTTTCTGTAAATAAGGACAAGTCTTTCTTCCTATGAGACATCCAAACAGTTCATACTTGTGGTGGCAAACAAAAGTTAGTTTTAAGCTTCTTCAAATATAACCGCAAGTACCATCAGGCAATATATAACTGCAACCTACTGTCTGGCTATATACAGTCTTCCTGGAAATAAACATTACTTGGAAACACAGAAATAGACTCAAATCATGTGTTTATGTCATTATCTGGACTCTTAAGAATTCCAAAACCTCCACATCCCTACTTGGATTTATAGTTTTTTCTTCTTTGGAAAAGCTGATAATGCCAGGTGATAAATAGTATTCTCAAAAGCAGTTTGTGATAATGCCTTTTTGTTTGGAGTGTGGTTGTGGGAGGCTTAGCTGTCCATGAATCATTGCAGTTCTTTTAGCTCTGAGTCAGCTTTCTGACCCTTTAGAAAACACAGATAGACTGTATTGAACAACACATTGAAGTGTTGCTCTGCTTTTGAATTTTGTTTATACTAAAGGTACAGTGCTGCACAAGGAGACTGCAGGAAGGGATTAGGTTTCTCTTCCTCCGCATGAAGAACTTCCAGATCACTTCAGAGCATATCAGTACGTTAAATAAAATCAGGAGAAGCATGATAATATAGGAGACAACCCATGCCCAGTTGGGTCATCATTTCAGAGTTATTTCCTTATCTAAATAGAGAAACAAATGACCCCAAAAAGCAGTGGGAGCAGGAGCAACTTCTGACTTTCTAGTGGCTTTCCCATTGACTTTCCTTGTGGGAATCTGACAGGGAGCATCAGAAATCTCCTTTCCTTTCCTTAATCTCCCAGCAGGTAAGTGGCTGCTGCTGGGTGACAGAGAGAACAAGGGATTGTGAGATTGACTGGGAAACTGTCATGGAATGTGAAAATGAAGATCACATGATCACATCAGTAGCCCAACTGTGCAGCAGCAGCCAGTAGCACTGAAGCAGCCATGGTTTCTTCAGGAGTCCTGGGTCCTGGGATTTTGGATCCTTTCTGTAGGCTAGCCTATTTGAGGTACCTTGGTTGAAAAAGATGTTGCCCTACGATTCATCATTTTGGCCAGTTAAAGGTCATGACAATGAGAGGTTTGGTATATATAAATAATTATCAGTATTAACGTATACAATTTAAGTAAAAAGCAAAGGACATAACATATGGGTGAGCATCATATTCTTAGTGTAAAATGGTTAGAATTAGACCTATGCAGAAGCAACATCTGCAAGTAGCAATAGCAATAGTACTTAGACTTATATACCACTTCACAGTGCTTTACATCCCTCTCTAAGCAGTTTTACACAATCTGGATTTTTATTTTACCCACCTCAGAAGGATGGAAGGCTGAGTCAACCTTGAGCCTGGGGAGATTCGTTTTGCCAAATTACAGGCAGCCAGCAGTCAGCAGAAGTAGTGCTGCATTATAAGCACTGTGCAACTGCGGCTCCTTAACTTTAACTTCAAGTAAAGTTAAAAAGTGTTTAACTATAAAGTGTAAAAGCATAAAGGCAATGGTAAACCACTTCTGAATCTTGCAAAACAACAACAACCTGCAAGGACCTGCCCAGACAGTTACCATGAGTCAACAATGACTCAAAGGCACACACATATACTATACACACAATGGTAGAGAAAGCTACCTAATAGAGCTGAAAAAAAGGAAGAAAGGAATGTATTCTGAGACCATATGGAATGATACTTACAATCTTTCCAGACAAAAATCCAGTCCTGATGATCCCATGATTTCTGCATTTCAGCAATACAGTTTCAAGAAGAGTGACATTTCTTCAGTAATTTTATTGAAGATTATATTACACTATTATAAGATTATATTATTATAAATAATAATATAATGATTGTGATTATGTTTTGTTAAAGAACTAAGAGATATTGCAGGTAGCTAATAAATACAAATCAGTTGGTTTATATCAGAGGTGGTGTTCAGCAGGTTCTGACCAGTTCTGGAAAACCAGTAGCGGAAATATTGAGTAGTTCGCAGAACCAGCAAATACCACCCCTGACTGGCCCTGCTCCCATCTATTCTCTGCCTCCCAAGTCCCAGCTGATTGGCTAGGTCTTTTTTGTTGCCCTGCACAGGAGAATGGAGCTGGAAAGCAGGTTAGTGGGGTGGGGAGGGAATGGGATTTTGCAGTAACCGTCCCCCAGGAGTGGGGATTTTATAGTATCCTTCCCCTGCCATGCCCACCAAGCCACGCCCACCAAGCCATGCCCACAGAACCGGTAGTAAAATTTTTGAATTCCACCACTTGTTTATATGCCATATTTGCTCAAAAGAAAGTTGACACCACATTTAAGATGGCACCCCCCAAAAAGGTAGAAAAAAACCATAAACAATCAAAAGTCACATGTGTTGTTCAGAGACAGATGTATTTCTTCCCTCCCCATTCCTCCATTTCCTGTGCCTTAAATATATGCAGAATCTACATTTTTAAAGCAGCATAGTCTGTGAATGAAAATAATATTAATTGGATAAAAAGCTGACTATTAAATCCACTGCCAATAAATAAGATGTATGATATAAATAATTAATTATCCTCATTATTTGTATATTCTCACAAACACAAAATGTATAGAAGTATAGTATAACTACATGCTCCTATGCAGATTTCCTTCCCTCTTTCCAATTGGAAAAAAATGAAGAAAAGCAAATCAAGATAAATATGGGGGAAAGTAAGAGAGGAGGATGAGAGGGAGAAGGAAAGATAAAAGGAGAAGATATTGGCAAAATGTGATTGGACAGTCAAGGAATTTGTCTCCAGTGCAGAAGCTGTCAGTGTATATACAAACAACAAAATAATACGATTGTAAGATATCAATAGGAGAAGATAATAGGAAAGATGAGAAGGATACTAATAATATAGCTCTACTATATATAAACATTCTTAAACATAAGACAGTACTGTGGTAATTAGGTATTTAGTAGAGTGATGGCACAAGGGAAAAATGTCCCTGTGTCTAGTTATTTGGGCATGCAATGTCCTATAACAGCATCCTGAGGGGAGGAGTTGAAATACTATAGTTTTATATCCAAGATGTGAGGGTAAAGAGAAAGGAAGAGAGTGAAGGATGAAATGGGATATGGCCAGAGGAAGAATGTGAAGGAAGAAAGAGTGCTTTTAGTTCTTAAGAAGGGAGATGTCTATTATTAGGGAAAAAATCCTCTCCAATGGTGGCTAATTTTCAAATGTATCCACATTTTTAAGCAGGGATGCTTGCCATTATTTAGCACCCCACTCATTGCTTTATTTTCAGCAATTTATATTTTCGCCAACAGATAAGGATCCATTCAGTGAGGGACAGAGGAATCAGTCTGACAGATAAATATGGCAATTTAATATGTAAGTGGATGGCCTGAATTATTCTCTGTCCCAAGCAATTCAAGATATGGCAGATTCCCAGCATTTCTCAGCAATACTCTGAAAAAAAGGCAATGCAAGACAAATAACACACTTGAAAACCTATTTCAAAGGAAACTGTATTTACTTCTGCTTTTGCTTGTGTGCCTTTTTTTTAAAGCGGTTGCAATGTTCAGTATTTTTCTGGGTGATGGAAAATGCAGGTTATTTATACAGATTTCCTTTTGGAAACAAAAATGTTGGCCTTGTAATTGGGTAAAAAAACAAGGAAATGAAATGAAAGAAAAATGATGGGACACACAGCTGGAGACTTGCTCTTTGTTTTTACAAAAGTATCATTTCTAGTAAAACAGCAGGACACATGAAAGGGAGTAATTATCTCAATTGATAAGCAGAACTATTTGTTTTGTAGTTGAGGGTGACTGAAGGAAGAACACCCATCAGCTTAGATTCTAGGATACTTCTGGCTGTTCTCTTCTTTTTATTCTTTTTGGATAATACAGAGTTATTTTGTGTCAGAATAGGTTCAAGAACAAAGCTTAGATGCTAAAACTGACTTACATTAACTGGGCCAATTATAAGTTTATCTTCTTTTAAAGTATCTCTGCACAATTCAGTAGTTGTTTACATTGAAGTTGAAATGATTAAATGAACCTTGAATTCTTTGGATGAGATATGCCTTTAAGAAACAGAAGAATATTTTATTCAGTCTATTGTCAGTGAGAGAACCTTTGTTCTGGCAACTTTTAGGAATGGTTGGCAGAATGACTCCTGGATGAAAGTTAATCCGCACAAATGACATGTGGTAAAGCAATATTGACTTCCTCAGATGATGGAGGGGTTGCAATCTGCTTAAGAAGGATTGTTCATAATCACTGGTGGGATTCAGCCTGTTCACACCAGCTCAGGTGAACCAGTTGTTAAATTACCCATGCCCCCCCCACTAGCAAAATGGATCCTGGGTGTTGCGCTGCAGTGGAGAAATGGGCAATGGAGAGGCCAGCACAAGGGAAAGAGGAGGCTACTTTCCCTATTTCTTCTCCCTGATCCGTTTCCTGTTTCTCCATTGCAGAGCAGTGTAGTACCCAGGATCCACTTTGATAGCAGGGTGTGTGGGTTAATTTAACAACCGGTTCACCCAGGGTCAGGTTAGCTGTTGCAAACCAATTGTTAAATTATTTGAATCCCACCACTGTTCATGACCCGTAGACTCTATGAGTTTCTACCAGGACACATAAAGAGCTTCATCTCCTCCTGGTTCAGACTTTCCAAAGAGATTGAAATAGTTGCTTTATAAGAGCTGTTATGGCACAGTGGTTACGATGCAGTACTGCAGGCTACTTCTGCTGACTGCCAGCTGCCTGAAGTTCAGCATTTTGATTTTCACCAGCTCAAGGTTGACTCAGCCTTCCATCCTTCCAAGGTCAATAAAATGAGAATTAAGATTGTTGGAGGCAATATGCTGACTTGGTAAACTGCTTAGAGAGGGCTGTAACGCACTGTGATGCGGTATATAAGTCTAAGGGCTATTGCTATATACCCATAATAGGATAAAAGCAATCTGCCTGGAGATAGCTAGTGCTTGCATTAGATTACTAGTATCTGTCACCTGGCTGGGGCAGTCTATTGAAAGATGCTTGGAAACTACAGCTCATACGAAATATGGCAACAGGTGGAATGTGTGGTTTATCTGATGTGAACTTGCTGGTATGACATGGTTATTAGCTAAGACATTGCTCTGGATACTGCTCCATAATCGGTAGAAAGTAGGGACTTTTCAGTGGTGGCACGTAGGTAGTTAAATTTTCTAAAAGGGCTATGTTGCTTGGAAATGGGAAAGTTGCTTTTCCACTTTTTTACATGATTTATCTGTGGCATAATTCTGCTAAGTTGTGTAAATCAGGTTGCTCAGAGTGCTTCAACAGTAAAAACTATCAAAATAAATACTTCCTTCCTAAAGAGTAACCTATATTCTCCTACAGCCCCATTGGAAATTGCTTAACATACTGTCTCATTCATTTGAGACTCTTGTCAACATATGGATGCAAAACTCTGGTGGTGGTACTAAAAATTGGCAGCAGAGGACAACAGTTGTTCTCCTGAAAATGCAAAAATGAGAAAAAAAGAACAAAAAGCCTAAGAAAACTGCCAGGAGCCTGTGGACTGTGGGTTGACTGCCCATCTCTAATTTATAGCCATCAAGAGGAATTTGCCAGTTTCTCTTGGTCAGTAGTGGCAAAGATCAAAGGGTAAATGGTAGGCTTAATAATAAGAGCCTCTTTCTTGCCATCTTCCAGCTGCAACATCATGTTGCCTTACTAAACTTGAACTAAGTTCTTGGTGGATTTGTTGTCAGTTTACTCTGTATGTCCTTAAGGAAGATTACTAAGGGTTGCACAAAGTGACTGCAGTCTGACAGGCTTCATGTGGCCCATTAAACATCTTTGGGCACATCTCTAACAGTGTAACTAATTACCCTGCTGCTAAGATGCACAAAGCCCGCAGGAAATTTCTCTTTGGGCGCACTCATTCATTCAATCAGAACTTGCAGGCTACTTAATTACCTGCAGCTGTGCCATGAGATCAAGCTCTTTAAAAAAAAAACAGGACAGGCCAAGCTGTTGGTTTACTATTTATTCCCTTAGAAAAGACACTTTGGGACAGCTCTGTGAAACAAGTGACCCCTGCTATTTTTTTTTCTTTTTAACTTTTGGAAGAATTTTGTTTTCATTCTAGAAACATGGGCGAATTTCTTCTGGATCAGTGAAAAGATGATTTTAAAAATGCTATGGCATCTTAAATGGGGCCCACTGTTTTGACATTACTTTTCTTGGGCTTTGCTGTGTCGGTTCTATGCTGAAAATGATAGAACCTGGATATATATATTTTTAAATGGTTTTGAGAAGTGATGCATTAATCATTTTTGTGCTTTCCTTAGCTCAGGAGTGTCAAACTCACGTTGTCATGGCGGTGTCATGTGACGTATCAGGACTTTTTCCCCCTTCGCTAAACTGGGCATGGGCGTGGCCAGTGCATCTGGCCCATGGGTCAGGAGTTTGACAGCCCTGCCTTAGAATGTCAACTTTTAATTGTTACTGTTTACCAAACTAAATGCATTGTATTTCTTCTCTATACTTTGTTCCAGTACAAAGGTGTGCTCTCTTCCCCCCTCCTTTCTCTATTACAGTGATGTTAAGAGTATTCCAAAGATTTTTTAAAGTATTCAGACTAATTTGTTGTTTGTTTTTGTAGCTCTTTGGGGTTTAAATCATATTTTGAAAACAGAATCAAGCTTTTTGATACAAATTAATATGATAGCCAACCACTGCATAATAGCCTCTCTTAAACTCCTCAAAACAAAGATTGGTAATTAAAATTGAATTTTTAAAAAATGTAATGCAATTTGGTTGATCTGTTCTTTGGAAACATCAGATAAAATAGTTCAACTGGTTATAAAATAACTGCAGTTAGTAAGTGACAGAATGCCAAAATCAAGAATGACACGTGATTCTTCCAAGCCAACTTCTTCATTGTTTCACCCCTAAGGACAAAATCTTGCCAGGTTGAGGATTTTACTATATGCATCTACATTATACTTGTGAACTATTGGGGGGGCTGTCCTCACCCTCTTTCTGTCACAGATAACATTCAGACTGAGTTACCACTTACTCCTCTGGAATGCACCCCCTTCATCCTGGGAATCCACTTCCTTACTTCATTCCACCACAATAAGTTAAAAGGAATAAAAAATAAATGTTTGAGAGGAGTGTTATGGAAACCAGAACTTATCATTGTTGCACCTCTCTGTACTGAATGTTGAGTAGATTGAATTCCCTACTGAAAATCTCTATCTTTTGTACTTTTTAAAAACACGTTATTTCTTGTTTCACTTCTGAGTCTTTTAATATCTACCTGCTTATTTATTTATTGTCAATTTGGCTAAGATGGGGACCAAACTACAAATCTTGTTGAGTAGAGTAATAGGCTTTCAAGCTGTGGAAATATGGTCTTTATTAGTTTAAATAAAATAGGAGTAAACTATAAAGAAGTTTGAAATGGAGAGTGTCATCCTCTATTTGACATCTCACTAGAAATTTTTAGTTATTGAACTGGAGAAAAATCACAAACTACAAAGACCTGCAAATAGAAATAAAGTGTCTTATGGCAAAAGAAAACAAAGATAGTACCAATAATAATAGGCATTTTGGGTGCAATCCCTAAACAGCTGGAGCATGACTTGAACATCATGGACATTGACAAAAATCAATCAATGGACAAAAATTGACAAAAATAAGTCAATTGCAGAAGGCAGTTTTACTTACAGCAGCTGCAAAAATAATACCTTTAATACTATCAGACAACAACATCTGCCTAGGCCAGGTCCTTAGGAACATCTTAATAAGTGGATAAAAATGCCAAACCTAGTCTAAAAATCTGACTCTATCATAATATAATAAATTAAATTTATATGCTGCCTGACTCCCAGCAACCCAGCCATTAACAAAGTAATGGACGGTTGTTGAACAGCTAGCTTTGGCATGATAACATACATTTCTTCAAAATAGAATTAACCATTACAAAAGTTTGTTTTTTTTAATAAAATTGAATTTAATATCTGTGTTTCATAACATTTTGCAAATACAGAATGTGTATGCATTGATAAAGGAAAATACAGCTTTTTCTCTGTTCCAATACAAAGAATAATTGCCAAAAGTGAAAGGTATTTTCAAAGGCATCCTAGTCATTAAAAAGAATTACTGCAATTTTCAAATTATTTCATGATTTTTTTAAAGCTTTATTCCGATCAAAATAAATGAAATAATGCTACCAAATTAAGAATGAATATATAGTGATTATAGGTGAGTGAAGTGGAAATTTTCTGCAAAAAAGGTATTATTTTGAGCTATTGATTGACAGTTTATTTTTTATTATCAAATTTATTTGCCACCTACCTTGCTGCAGGGATACTCTGGATGGCTTATAAGAGTAGAATGCAAAATGATATATAAAAATATAAATATAGCAATAGTAAAACAATGAAACACAAACATAAATAATAAAAATACAGCGATATATGAATTAAAAGATGGGCAGAAAGGGAGCAGGATGCATGGGGGGAGGGAAGTTGCATCTGCTATTAATCTAATAGCAACCTCCAGTGTGATACTTTTCCATTGAATCTTCAGGCCAATTGGCAGAGCCAGTCTAAAAAGGCCAGGAGGGTGGGAGCAGGCCTCGCCTGGGGGTGGGGGTGGGGGAGAATGTTCCAGAGGGATGGTGCTCTGGCAGAGAAGGCTCTTCTGGATCCTGCCAAGGGCCTGGTTCTGGTTCTGACTGCCTTTATGGATTTGATTTTTCTTTATCCATGGGAAACACATATATGAATTGGGATGAACTAAAGCATAGAGATAGCAATAGCAATAGCACTTAGACTTAAACACCGTTTTACAGTGCTTTACAGCCCCCTCTAAGCAGTTTACAGAGTCAGCATATTGCCCTCAACAATTTTGGGTCTTCATTTTACCCACCTCAGAAGAATGGCAGGTTGAGTTAACCTTGAGCCTGGTGGGATTTGAACTGCTAAATTGCAGGCAGCCAACAGTGAGCAGAAGTAGCCTGCAGCACTGTACTCTATCCACTGTGCCACCGAGATAATTTGGTTCTCAAAAATGTTTCCTTTCAAAGGAGATCCCTCAGGTTTATGGCATTGTGCAGAATTTTGAGCTTATTTGCACCCCTACATCGGAACATTCCAATATCAGAACTCAATTTTTAAAAGAATTGAAATCTATACATAGCTTAGCTACCACTTCAAAAATGTTATTCTTCTACAGAGACATCCACATTCATCCTCTTATGCCATATAGAGAAGGAAGGGGAAAAGATCATTAGACTTATGGAACTGTCCATAATCATGAATCATAAAAACAGATTGTCAGTAGGAAAATACTGTATATATTTGCAGCAGAGTGATGGACTCCCTCTCTCCCTTTTGAGATAGCTGCCTAGTAGGGAACTGTTAACACTGTATTTCCATATCAAATAAGATTTTTAAATATTCCTTCTGTATCTGATAGGGTAGTGGTTGAAGTTAATAATTCAATTTACATACGACAACAGTCCCCCTTTACCTGAAATCCAAAGGTGGTTACAGTATGTGAAGGCAAAACAGTTTTCCTATTTATTTGTTTGTTTGTTTGTTTGTTTATTTTATTTTATTCTATTTTATTTATTGAGTTTATATTGCTGCCTATTCACCAATGGCAACTCAAGGTGGCTTACAAAATGTAAAACCATATTTAAAACAAAAAAAAGCATATAGGACTTTCTACCATTTTTTTCTTCAAAAATATTGAATTCCTGAAGATTTTATGCCAAAAAATTATGTTTAGGAGATTTTAATGTAGAGGCTTTTCAATCAGGCCTTCATATATATATATATATATGTGGGTCTTGGTATTCCGGGTCTTGTCCCCGTGTAAGGGGACAGAAGAAACTGAAGACACCAGCCTGAAGATGACGGATGAGATTTAAAATCGAAGCGTTGCCTAAGGTATTCTCAATCTTACGGGACAAGACCAATACACCAAGACCTACATACCTTTCCTTGAAAATCTCACAACAAAATATATATATATATATATATATATATATATATATATATATATATATATATATTCCCTTGTTCTATCTTGAAAACAATCATACAAAGCAAGCCTACTTAACTGTTGCCATTGCCAGGTGTATTCAGTGGAGAGCAAGATGTGTTTCTTGACATTGAAAACATGATGGCCTTTCAGTTTTTTGTTTCACAGGCTGGACATATGCAAGCATTAACTGTGTGGAAATATTGGTAGAAGCAACTTTCGTAGATTAGTTTCTCTCCATTTCTCATTTCAGTGACCTTGGGTTTATTTTGACTTCATCAAAAATATGTGCATGAAAACTCATAGGCATTTCTGTATAAATTCTTCTTGATATGCATACTGCATGAGAAACATTTCTTATTTCCATTTTTGTGTGCACTTTTTGTATTCTATTTTTGGGTGTATTTTTGAGTTGCAAATCCTTTACACTGTAGTCATTTGTTTAATATATGCCTATTCTCAAAACAGTATTCAATAATATTATCAGATATGGTATAAAAACACTGCATTAAAGCAGCATAAAATTCACTAAAATTGGGAGAGAAACCAAAAGCAGAACAGGACCACTAACAAACATTGTTGCAAGGAAGAACAGGATGACAGTCCTCTGAAAGATCTAATAGCGGATGCATAACATATTATATGGGGATGAATTTGCACAATTTGTGCTCCCACTGAAATAACTTCATAATATCACTTCCTATCAAACTTGGCATATGCAGTGGGATACTCTTTGATGATCTTTTCAATCAGCCAAGCCCATGGTGCAAAGACAGCCTGCCAAGACTCCTGATATCAAATTATTTAGGGTCTTATTTATATTTCAAGAACAAAACTCCCAAACTTGGCTAAATAATTGCTTGGTAGTCAGTGTAGTTGGCTTCAATCAACAAGGATGAATATGTACATGGCAAGATGTCTCATTAAGCTATCTGGCTGTTCTATTTTGCATAAGATGCAGCTTCTGAAAAGAAGTACTTCATTTCCTCTGCATGCTTATTGCTGGTAGTCTGAGATTTCCAGAACATGAATAACTTTCATTGTCTAGCAAAGCTCAGTAAGTATCATTTGCTGTCCTGAATTCCAAAGGTCACCCAAAAGCATGACCAGTGCCATCTCAGTACTGTAATCTAGTCTGCATCCTGACTAAAAAGGTCTGGATAGTCTGCTTCCTCCAGAATCCCTTGAAGATGAATGGCCACCACCTCAACTTTCTCTAAAAAGAGATGGAGACTGAGCGGAAGGTGTTCAGCCCAGTTGGATCAAGGATGGCTTTTTGAGAAAGGTCCAGGCATCACCTCTTTCAAATCAGAGGAGTCCCCATTTCCTGCAGAGGTACATTTACTACCACTTGCCCTAAACAACCCCACATTTCCAGAGGGACTAAACAGCCAGGAGGGTAACACAATAAGAAGAGGTAGGTAGATAGGTACATAGTAGCTATATAGACTGGTAAGCAATCACATTTAACTTTGGGG